>CM042048.1:144058785-144593785 GCA_023525745.1 Arctium lappa
AGGTTGATATACGGAAATATTCATTTTATAGTCGTTATGTCGTCGAAATTTTAAAAAACCTACGGTTTTGACTTTCCAATAGTTAAACCATTACACTTAGAGTTTTAGAGTCATCCAAAACTCCTCTGCACCTATGGTTTGACTTTCAAGAAGACAAACCATTGCATGTAGTGCTCAATAGACTTCTAACTTCGTTGACACCTACGGTTTGACTTTTAAATAGTCAAACCATTACACGTAGGGTTTTAAACTTTCCAAAACACCTTTCTTTGATTGTAACCTACGGTTTTGACTTTCCAATAGTCAAACCATTACACTTAGAGTTTTAGAGTCATCCAAAACTCCTCTACACCTATGGTTTGACTTTCAAGAAGGCAAACCATTACATATAGTGTTCAATAGAGTTCTAACTTCGTCGACACCTACGGCTTAAATTTTAAATAGTCAAACCATTACACGTAGGGTTTTAAACTTTCCAAAACACTTTTCTTTGATTGTAACCAACGGTTTTGACTTTCCAATAGTCAAACCATTACACTTAGAGTTTTAGAGTCATTCAAAACTCCTCTCCACCTTGGTTTGACTTTCAAGAAGGCAAACCATTACATGTAGTGTTCAATAGACTTTTAACTTCGTTGACACCTACAGTTTGACTTTTAAATAGTCAAACCATTACACGTAGGGTTTTAAACTTTCCAAAACACCTTTCTTTGATTGTAACCTACGGTTTTGACTTTCCAATAGTCAAACCGTTACACTTAGAGTTTTAGAGTCATCCAAAACTCCTCTACACCTGTGGTTTGACTTTCAAGAAGGCAAACCATTACATGTAGTGTTCAATAGACTTCTAACTTAGTTGACACCTACGGTTTGACTTTTAAATAGTCAAACCATTACACGTAGGGTTTTAAAGTCATCCAAAGCTCATCTAAACCTACGGTGTGACTTTTCAAGAGTCAAACCATTACACCACATCTATCTTGATTATGTCGATTAACTACTTCTTTCTTTGTTGTAGTGGTTGAATATGTCGACAGATAGAGGATAGATGTATAGAAAGAATGACAGTAGGGTCTTTCTTAGCGTCGACTATATTGTTGCAATGGACAGTTTTTTGGACTATGCCTATGCCGATGAAGGGACTGTTGATCAAAGGAAACCTACACGTGATAGGATAGTGCTTCGTATTAGATGCCCGAGTAAGAAGTGTCAAAACTTACGCTATAAAGAAAGGACTGACGTGAGGCTGCATTTGATGAAGCACGGTTTCATGCCTGATTATACCACATGGTGAAACTTATTACCATAATGAAGGGCATCAAGACGTGGGTCAATCTTCTACTCTGGTAGTAGATCATAATGAAGGGTATGTTTAAATGGTGAACGATCACATGATACATGATGGCATGACATGGGAAGAAGAAACCCCTAATCCTTCTGCCCAAGGATTTTATGACATGTTACAAGTTGTTGACGAGCCATTATGGGACGGGTGTCCAAATTACTCGAATTTAGGAGTTGCGACAAGATTGTTGAATTGGAAGGCAGAATGTAATGTACCCGAGACGACTTATAACCGTAATGTTGCTATAATTAAAGAGATGTTACCCGAGGGTGATAAACTACCTGGTAACTTCTATGAGACGAAGAAGAGTTTAAAAAAGTTTGATCTGCCAAAACAAAAGAGCGACGCTTGCAAAAACCATTGCATGTTATTTTATAAGGATGATTCTGAGTTGACCCACTGCCGAGTGTGCAATGAATATCATTTCAAGACAAGTGGTCGAAGCAAGGTCCCTAACTTGGTGATGACGTACTTGCCGATTGTTCCTAGACTTCAAAGATTGTATATGTCAAAGAAGACGTCTAAAAAGATGATTTGGCACAAGGATCATCAGACAGAACCGGGTGTGATGGTACATCCAAGTGATGGTGCGGCTTGGAAGCATTTCGACATGGTACATCCTGACTTCGCTTCTGAGGTCCGGAATGTGCGTCTTGGCTTATGCACCGACGGTTTCAACCCGAATAATTCAAATTCGAATTCGTATTCACTTTGGCCAGTGTTTCTTACCATCTACAATTTACCTCCTTGGTTGAGTTTGAAAGATTCATATGTGAAACTTGCATTGGTCATTCCAGGTAGAAAGAGCCCCGGTCAGAATTTGGATGTCTTTCTTAGGCCGCTAATAGATGATCTGAAGATGTTGTATACAGTGGGTGCTCTTACGTATGATGCTTATCGTAAGAATAATTTTGAGATGAGGGTTATACTTCTATGGACCGTCAGCGACTTCCCTGTCTACGCAATGTTGTCGGGTTGGAGCACGCACGACAAGCTAGCCTGCCCGTACTGCATGGGTACAGTCGATTCGTTTCAGTTAAGAAATTGAGGTAAATTTTGTTAGTTTGACTGTCATCGGAGATGGTTACCTAGTGCACACCCTTTCCGACGTGATCGAACAGGGTTTCTGGATGGATCTAGGGTGTTAGCCGTTCCACCACCCGAGTTAACCGGTGAAGAAATATGGGAGCATTTCCGTCATCTTCCAACTGTTTACGATGGATCCCCGTTTCAATCGACCAATAGAAAAATTACCGGTTTCGGAATCACTCATAATTGGGTGAAGAGAAGCATCTTTTGGGAGATGCCATATTGGAAGACGTTGTTAATCCGACACAACCTGGATGTCATGCACATTGAGAAGAACGTCTTTGAGAATCTCTTTAACACTATCATGGACACATAAAAAACGAAAGATAAAATAAAAGCAAGGAAGGATGTAGAGATTTATTGCAACCGATCGCAGTTGCACATTGCCACGGCAGGCAATAAAGTAGTGAAGTTGAAGTCGTCGTACATAGGGGTGCTTAAAAACCCGATCAACCTGACCAACCCGATCAACCCAACCCAACCCAACGTGAAATAACTCAAACCCAAGCAACCCGATGTCTAATCGAGTTGTAAAATCTTCAAACCGTAGGTATTGGGTTGATATCGGGTTACTTTTATTTGAACCTAACCCAACCCGATGAACCCGATCATTTTATTTTGTGGATTTAATATGATTATTAAGTCTCAATTAATATGTAAATTAGACAATTACACTATTGTGTACCTTCTTCATTTACATATATTTTTAATTTATTATTCATCTCTATATAACTCCTTTGTATATATGTTTAATAAATGTAAACACACACACACACACACACACACACACACACATATATATATATATATATATATTATATATAGGGAGAGGTTCATTTGAGAAATGGTAAATATATGAGAAATAGAGAAGTAGTCTTAGCCATTCATCTGGTCAACATTTGCGGCTTTGACCGCGAAGCACCGGATAATTCCTTGTGTGGTCTATAGAAGGTAGAGGGGTAATTTCGTAAAATACACGGGATGAGTTCATATATGAATCTGTATGAATCACAAAGATTCATATATGAATCTGTTAATTAGTTCAACTGATTCATATATGAATCTTTGTGATTCATACAGATTCATATATGAATCACAAAGGTTCATATATGAATCTGTTAGTTAGTTCAACTGATTCATATATGAATCACAAAGGTTGATATATGAATCAGTTAAAAGAGCTCAGTTGTGAATTGCACTGGTTCATATATGAACACTAGGCATATACCCGCGCGATGCAGCGGAATGTAAGTAAATAACGAACAATTAATGTTACTTCCTTATAGACATGTCATCAACAATCCAACCATGACCTATGAATCACAATTTATGAAACCCTAAACCCATAAATATATTCAATAATTAGTTTATATTACAATTATTGACAGAAAAAATTATAATGATATAATTTATAATAAAAATGAAACGTATTTTACGATTATGTATTTTTAATGTGTTAACGGTGGAAAAAAATAAAACGTATGGATAGAAAACAAATTAGTTTGTAGATATTCATGATATTTAATAGTACGGTTAAATTAAAAAATATTCAATATTAGGCTCGTTTTGAAGATATTGACGAGACGATTATAATAGTATAATTTGTAGAAAAAGAAACGTATTTTTTCATTGCATTTTTGTTCATATACGATTATTTGTGTTAATATGATAATGGTGTAAAATGAAAAATGAAAAAATAAGGGATATAAAATGAATTAAATAAGTAATTGTAAGGGTGACAAATGTAACATTACAAGGGTGATAAGTGTTATTGTATAAAAGTTTAGGGTAATAAGTGTTATTGTATAAAAGCTTAGGGTGATAAGTGTTATTGTACAAAAGTTTGTACAATAACTGTATTAGTTTTTTTATATAGTAGTAGAGATTTAATTCGTAGATATTTATGATATTTAATAGTACGGTTAAATTTAAAAATATTCAATATTGGGCTCGTTTTGAAGGTATTGACGAGACGATTATAATGGTATAATTTGTAAAAAAAGAAACGTATTTTTTCATTGCATTTTTATTTATATACGATTATTTGTGTTAAAATAATAAGAGTGTAAAATGAAAAATGAAAAATGAAAAAACAAGGGATAGAAAGTAAATTAAATAATTAATTGTAAGGATGATAAATGTAAAATTTAACTTTCCAAAAACCGATTTCCAAAAACCAACTTTTCCAATAACCGTTTAAGAACTTTAATATATAGTATAGATATAGTTCATATGTGAATTATACATGTTCATATATGAACACAGCCCGTGTGTTTTGTAAAATTTACGAAATTGTCCTTCTATTTTTGGGATAGCCACAACTTTTGACCAGTCAAAGCCGCAACTTTTGACCGGTCAAAGCCGCAATATTTGACTAGTCAAATCCGATCTTGACCATATGAATGGCTAGGATTACTTCTCTATTTCTCATATATTTACCATTTCTCAAATGAACCTAAGGCTATATATATATATATATATATATATATATATATATATATATATATAAGAAGTATGGATAAGTTGTACCAAATGGTTGATGACACGACCAACCTCAAGGCCAAGAAAGCGAAAGCATCGGGGTTGGAGACGTCTAAAACGATTGTTGTTGATTGACATATTATCATTTGGTTTAGACATTTTTATATGTAATATCGTAATATTTTTGATGAACTTACATACTCTCATGAATTATCGGTCATTCGGTTGTATTTATAAGAAATGTTTCCTTTATGTTTGTATTTCTAAATTTGATTTCATCTTGTTTAAACACAACCCGATCAACCCGACCAACCCGAACAACCCGAATGGTTTGGGTTGGGTTAGGTTGTACTTTTGATTGGGTCGGGTTGGGTTGTAAAATTTTCAAACCGCCTATATTAGGTTGAGTTGTTAAAAAGCCTTCAACCCGATCAACCCAACCCGTGAGCACCCCTAGTCGTACACTTTGACGAAACAACAAGTAAAACAAGTATGTGAATGGTTGAAGAGACTGAAGTTTCCGGACGGGTATGCTTCGAATATTGGGGGATGTTTAAACATGGCAGACTACAGCTTTTATAGCTTCAAGAGTCATGATTGTCATGTGTTTATGCAACAATTGCTTCCTATTGCGTTACGAGGGATGATACTGACTCCCATATGGGATGCGATAACGGAGTTATGCACATTCTTTCGTGTAATCTGCTCAAGGGTGTTACACTTAGAAGACTTGATTCCATTGCAAACAAGTATCGTTCAAACAATTTGTAAGTTGGAAAAAGTCTTCCCACACGGATTCTTTGATTCTATGGAACACTTAGTGATACATTTGACACGAGAAGCCATAAATGGTGGGCCGGTCCAATATAGGTGGATGTATCTTTATGAGAGGTAAATTAACTTTGCCATTCAAATACTCACCCATTTATTTTCTAACACGTATTTCAATCGTTGTTTAGGAAACTTGGGTCGTTGAAGATGACTGTTAGAAACAAAGCAAGGGTGGAGAGGTCTATCGTTGAGTCTTATTTAGTAAATGAACTCTCTAGCTATTGCTCCCTGTATTTTGATCCGCAGATAGAAACTCGACATAATCGCGAGTCAATAAACTTTGCCCCAGATATTCCTAGTTCTTCAGGAATAGACGATCGCTTGAGCATATTCAAGGTTCCATCTCGTAGATTATTCGAGAAGGGTGGGACCATCTTGACTCAAGCCGAGATTCACAAGATCCACACATATGTGTTGTTGAATTGTGAAGAAGTTCGACCTTTTCAATGGACCTTTGATGAGTGGATACGACAAAGAGAACCTCATCTTGATGTAGTTGCACGAGATAAAGCTCAGGATGAAAGGTTTTCTACTTGGTTCGAACAACACGTGAGTACAAAAATATGAAATTTACGTATGTAATGTTACACCTATGTAATTTATTTCTTATTTGTGGTTTTATAGGTCATGCTCGGATCAGCCGATTTCTCCGATCATTTGAAATTCCTAGCACGTAGATCGGGCTGATATTGTAACACCCTCAATTTTGTAAGTATTCTAATTCGATCCTTAAAGTTGTTTAATTTGTTCAAGTCATTTAAGGAGGAATTCTTATCTGTTAATTCTTTTGGTTTCGCATCCCCATCCGTATATTGTGGTGCTTTAAGAACTAAGTGATTTGTTAGATTTGTCTTGGGTTGAAAATGGAAGTTTTTGGAGTGAGCAGCCCACCCGACGAGAATGCCCGGCGAGAATGCCCTTGGCGTTCTCGCGGTGTAATAGTCGCGAAGAGCCTGTGACATGCGGTACAATATGGGCGATAGTTCCCGACGATTGTGCCCAGGTCACTATCGCATGTCATAGTCGCGGGCGACGTACCGAAGGGTCATGTGAGCGGGCGATTATGCCTCGGCTGTTCAATGTCACGAGATAGGTCTGATGGGTTAAAATTGTGATTTTGGCCTCTTTTCTCATTTACTTCATTTGCTACTTCATTTATTTCTCTCAAAAATTCTCTCATCATTGAAGAGCCGATGGATAAGTTGGCCAAACTTTACATCGACGAAGTTGTCTCGAGACATGGCGTGCCATTGTCCATTGTTTCAGATCGGGATAGTCGTTTCACCTCAAATTTTTGGGACGGTCTCCAGAAAGAGTTGGGGACTCGAGTGAAGTTGAGCACGGCCTACCATCCCCAAACCGACGGTCAGAGTGAGTGGGTCATTCAAACGCTTGAGGATATATTGAGGTCATGTGTCATTGACATTGGCAGGAATTGGGACTCACACTTACCTCTAGTGGAGTTCGCTTACAATAACGGTTACCATTCGAGTATTGGCATGGCTCCTTTTGAGGCCTTGTATGGCCGAAAATGTTGGACTCCGGTTTTTTGGCTAGAAGCGGGCGAGAAACAATTTGTCAGAGCCGAGATTGTTCAAGAGACAGCGGATAAGGTCAAGGGGATTCAATAACGCTTGAAGGCGTCCCAGGATCGACAAAAGAGTTACGTAGATAAAAAGAGGCGACCGGTGGAATTCCAAGTGGGTGATCGTGTGATGCTCAAGGTGTCACCTTGGAAGGGACTCATTCGGTTCGGGAAAGAGGAAAGTTAAGTCCTCGATTCCTTAGGTCGTTCGTCATAACCAAGCATGTTGGACTCCAAGCTTACCAAATGGAACTTCCACTCAAAATGAATGGTATCCATAACACATTTCATGTGTGTTATCTTCGAAATGCTTGGCGGAAGAGGAAAGTGTCATTCCACTTTCGGAGATAAGAGTGGATGAAAGGAATCGTTGTGTCGAGGAGCCCGATGCAATCTTGGAAAAGAAATCCAAGAAACTCCGTCACAAATAAGTAACGTTGGTCAAAGTTCAATGGAAGCATCACTGAGGGGCCAATGTAACTTGGGAAGCGGAGGAAGATATGAAGAAGAGATACCCTCATCTGTTCGTGTGAACGTCGATTTTGAGGACGAAATCATTTCCAAGTTGGGGAGGATTATAACACCCTCAATTTCATAAGTATTCTAATTTGATCCTTAAAGTTGTTTAATTTGTTCAAGTCATTTAAGGAGGAATTCTTATCTGTTAATTCTTTTGGTTTCGCATCCCCATCCGTATATTGTGGTGCTTTAAGAACTACGTGATTTGTTAGATTTGTATTGGGTTGAAAATGGAAGTTTTTGGAGTGAGCAGCCCACCCGGCGAGAATGCCCTTGGCATTCTCACTGTGTCATAGTCGCGAAGAGCCCGTGACCTGCGGTACAATCTGGGCGATAGTGCCCAACGATTGTGCCTAGGTCACTATCGCGTGTCATAGTCGCGGGCGACATACTGAAGGGTCGTGTGAGCGGGCGATTGCTAAGGGCATAATCGCTGGTCAATGTCGCGAGATGGGTCTGATGGGTTAAAATCGCGATTTTGGCCTCTTTTCGCATTTACTTCATTTGCTACTTCATTTATTTCTCTCAAAAACTCTCTCCTCATTGAAGAACCGAAACCTAGGGTTTCAAAAGCATCATTTCTCTCATTTATTTCAAGTTGTAACCATCCATACCAAGATTCAAAGCTAGGTTTGTCATCCATCATCTCCTCTTTTCAAGTATCAAGAAGGAGATCTAGGGTTTTGGGGGTTTTCATCAAAACCCATTTTGTGAGTTCATCTCTCTTATTAAATGATTATGTGCCTACATGAAAACCTTTCTTTTCATAACTCTAAAAACCTACATTTTTCTCTAATGTGTGTTCTTGAAACTCTATAAGTCAAAATCTAGGGTTTTCACATTATGATGACTTTATGTGGTATGGTAACTTAATATGAGGGTAGGATGACATACATGTTTAGGTATGTGTTTTGGACTTGTGAAATCAAATGGGAAGAACAAGTTAATCGTGGTTTTATTAAGAGGATGGATTTTAAGATGTATATGCTATAAGTGTGTTAACAAAACTTGTATGTGGGGAATATTACTTTAATGGGTTCTTGTGATAGATAAAGGGAGATTACATGATATGAGATGTTATGCTTACAAGATAAACTTTCTTTGTAATAACTTGAATTCCATATGAAGACCATGTATTGGGAATGTATAGCCAATCTTTGAATTGTTATAATGGGGGACCATGTTTGGTAGGAATGGTGAGATCCCAAGGTAAAGATCCATGAATAAGGTTGAACTTGGTGACTCTTTGGGGTAAAGATTCATGTATAGAGTTGAACTCATATTTACATTGAACTAGAGATTCATGAATAGAGTTGATGTTCTAACGGCTAAAGATTAATGAATAAAGTTGATGTCGGTAAATAGCCATTCCAACTAAATGCTCCTCATGGGTTGTGGTCATTGGAGGAATTGTTAATTTTATTATTTCTCTAATTATCATAAATTGTTCACGTAATATTATGCTTTAACGCGCATATTTATTGGATGTACTCACTAGGCCCCAAGCCTAACACTTGTTTACTTGGTGTTCCTAGCAGGTTCCGTTAGTGGTGGGGTGGCGAAGTCATGAGTGGAGTGTCGAGCTGACTTTTTGGGATATAGCATATGACGGGATATAGAGCGTGCATAATTGATGGCACTAATTATTTAGTGTCATTATGCTCTTTTTCTCTTACTTTTACGATAGTTTTTACCTTTTAATCCCAACATTTGAGTCATTTTAGTTCATTATTTTCTCTTTTCTTGTTTCATGGAGCTAAGGTATTGAATGACTTGTTTTACGACTTAGAATGGCTAATTAATATCTATTTTTGGCAGATTTATAAGTGCAGACTTATGCTGCAGCATTTCTGCAGCATCAGACAATGAACAGCAGTTTGGAAGGGAAGAAAAGGAGGTTATGGTGGACAGTTTGCAACAATATTTTGGACAGATTTGGGGAACTTTCTGGATCTGATTTTTGGCTGAAAAATATATTTTGAATCTTCTTTTCTTTATTTTATTGTTCATGGTGTCATCTATTGTAGTACAATTATTATTAAACTTGTGTAAAATGTCTTTTTTGCCCTCCCCTTCCTAGTATATAAAGGAAGCTTGGGAGGTATATTTTAGGGACATGATCTTCTTACTTGCACTCTTAGAAAAATTGTAGTAAATCTTAGAATATCTTTTGTGATCTTTAAAAATCAAAGTAAGAGAATTGACACTCTCTTGGTTTGATTATTAAAGTCAAGTAATTTAGTAATATATTGAAGTTCTTATTTCTTGCATTTTTAATTTACCGTAATTTATTTATCGCACTTTACTTTATTATCATTTACTTTATCGTCATTTACTTTATCGTCTTTTACTTTTACGTCATTTATATATTCTTGTCATTTACATTATGTCTTTTATTTTATGTCATTTATTTTACGCATTTACTTTCCGTATGAGTAGCTAATTTTATTAGTATGAGTGTTTGACGGAAAGGTGGGATTTTAAACCAAAGAAAGGTGGGCATTGTTTCGCAATAACAATGATCCACCATTTCATTCAAGTTTTATAAATATTAATAATACTTCTTGACGAACCGATCACTTGCTAAAGTGTTAAAGTGCCGTGGACATAGAGATAAGCCACGAAAAGCACGTTCGTTTGAATGATATAAGAAGTATACTTGAGAGAGTTACTGATAAGGACAGTTATCGTTTATATCCTTCTAAACTGATTTATTCTCGACAAGTTGATCGCTAATCAATAGTGTTAAAGTGTAGAGGACTTAGAGATAAGCCCCTTCGAACACGTCAACTTGGATGATATGGGAATTGGCTCGAGAGAGCGGTTTTTACAAAGAGATTTGTATCTCCATATATTTTGAGGACTCTATTCTACATTATAAATAGTTGGAGATTACACAGAGATGTGTTTAGTCGAATCTAAACAGTAGGTTGAATATTGAAGTACGAGAGGAATACCCTCAAAATAGATGGTGTATCTAGTTGTGGCAGAACTCCATGCTGCAGCATGCCTGCAGCATCGCCCACTAGAATTTGTGTTTAAATCCCACCAGAAAGTCTAACACTCATACTTGCTTTATTCTCTGTTAACTAGTTCAAAGTGATAACTCAACCAAACCAAAGTCTTCAAATTCGCCATCTGAAATCATTTCTTTCTTCTACTTTTTATTAAAATTTTACTCCAGTCTCTGTGGGACGATATCCGGCACTTTACCATTTTATTACTTGAAAGACAATATTAGATGTCATTGTATACTTGCTTTGAGATTTAATTAGCACGCGTCTATAGGTGTATTCCAAGCACTGTCAATAATCACTTGTTGATATTTTGGAATTAGATGACGAAACCCAATTATAATCTAAATTAGATTGTTTAGATTAAGTCAGTTGTCGATCCTCTTTTTATTCTTTAGAAATTTGTAAACGCTTATACTTTCCCCAAATGTTGTTGGGATGATGTCATTTGCGAAACTAGATTCTTATAAAATTATGACAGGTTGTTTTACCTCTAAATTATAAACGTGTTATTTCAAAAAATTCATTTTTTTTAAGGTTCCAAATTTTAGGTTGTCACAGATATGTTTGGTCGCATAAGGGATATTTTGTCAATGGTTACAAGTTTCATACGGTAACATATGTTGTTGGGCGTGTCACACATAATAGTGGCGTATGTGTGAGAGGATCTTGTTATGACGACTCCGAGTTTGACTATTACGGATTGTTGGACGACGTGTTAGAGGTGGAGTATTACGGTGTGGGTTATTGTGTTGTAGTTTTGTTCAAGTGTACATGGTTTGATAGTCCAGAGGGAGTTAGAGTCGACCCTAAACATGGGTTGGTTGATATCAAATACAAGTCCAGACTCAGAGGTGAGGACTATTACGTCCTAGATTCACAAGCGGAACAAGTGTATTACACACCCTATCCTTCAGGAAGTAAGGATTTAAAGGACTGGTGGGCAGTTGTGAAGACCAAAGCCCGTGGAATATATGAAGTTGCAGAAAGGGCTATCGATGTGTTGGATGATGATAACTTGGATGGAGAACTATTCTTTCAAATCAACGAACGGGTAACTCATAATACAAACAATTGGGTAAATGAGGACCTTGATTCCGTCCCTCTTGTCACTGGGGAGCTCAACGTAGTCGCCACAAATGATGAAGCTAGCGAGGAAGATGCATCTGATCACGATGCTAGCAACGAGGAAGAAGAATTTGAAGACGTGACGATGATGAAGATAACGAAGACGAACTTATGTTATCTGATCACTCGTCTAAGAACTAGTGTGCCTTTCTTATGTAGACATTATTCATAATAATTATATCCTTATTATATGTTTGTACACTCATATTTTTTGGTCTTATGATTTATGTATACTTGTATCATTTTGTGTTAACTATTCTCTATTTTTAGATGTCGGGACGCCCTTCTAGGGGTAGTAGAGGTAATAGGGGTAGGGGCAGTAGCAGCTCCGCCGGGTGTGGTGACCCCCACTCCGATGAGTTTACCGAGGACGGACTAGATCATATCCAGTTTGATGACAGACTAGCAGCGGGCTCAAGGGTTAGAGGCCCGAATGTTGCATCGCAGACGCGCCATCCGAGTCAGCGACCGCCACTTTTGTTGTCTGAAGCGGGCGGGTAAGTAGATGTGATATATTATTTATTCTATTACATAATAAACCGATCCTAATGTTTTTTATGTTGTATATTTTGCAATTGTGAAGGTTTAGTGACAAGTCGGCAGTCCGGAGGGCCGTTGTCGTCTTTAAGTCCATGTTCGATGGTCTGTGGGCTCATTTTAGGGATGTCCCTGATGAGCACTATCCACGGATGCTGGATCAATTACGGGTAGGTATTTTACTCTATTTAACTAATTGAGTGGATTTATATTTACTTAATTCAAACAATGTATTTGCAATTATATTATAGTTGGCCTCCTGAGATGGACGCCGACGTAGTAGCTGCATTTCGGCGTATCCTAAATAATAGGTACGCGGACATGATGAGAGATGCCCGTCTATTCGCCCAAGACAGGGCTTTAGCTATTGATGGTGTCCAGTTCGACGGACATGACTACACGATTATTGTCGCACGCCTCCAGAGTGGATCCGGAGTGAGTTTTGGGTCCAGGTGATTGAGCAGATTTGTTTTGTTTTGAATACTTGTATCTGGTTGTACTAGGATTTATATTGATTTATGTCTTCTTTTTAACAGGTATTGAACACCGATGCGTTCCGACGTGTATCTGCAGCCAATACGGCCAATCGGAACACCGAGTATGAGGGGATGGCATCCAGACACTGTACCGAATCTATTAGTACCGGATCTATTAGTACCGCTATGCATCGGGACCGCATGGTAATTTATCATCCACTAGACTAAATGTATATAATTGATGAATATATATATATACATGATTTTATTACCTACTAACAATTTAAGTTGTCTATTGTAGAGAGATGCATGGGGTCGTGAGCCTACTAGCGACGAGGTTTGGGAGGCTACACACTGCACCAACAGGAAGCTTGTTCCAGGTGCGACTGGTCCGCCGACGAATCTTTCGCTCTACATTTACCCAAAGGCGGTTCATATGGCGGTAAGTTCAATTATGCATGGCTATATTTTTGTTTGTTTTATAAGATAGATAGAAATTATAGCAAACTTAGTTTGGGTTGTCATTGTTTGGCAGACGATAGGATTATTTTGATAAAAGCAGGTCATGGATATATATGTTCAAATTACAGTTGAAATGCTGCCGAATTTTCTATAGGTTAGTTGACTTGACAATGTCTAATTTGGTAAACTGTAGGATAACTACCATCGGATTAGGGAGGATGAGTACCCAGACTTACCTGTCGGCACTGTACCTCCCAATGACGCCGAGTTGTGGGAGCGCAGTGTCAGAGGACGACGTAAAGGTCGTATTTTTGGATGGGGGACCAGTCAGGTTCCCTATTATGCTATGACCGGTGATTAGGTGCCAGTTTGAGCGGGAGCACGCACGACCGTCGCGATGAGGAGGTATGTTTGTCAAATGCTGTTTAACATTGTCAATCATATGTTTGTTAAATGTTGTCTAACATTGTTCTATATATGTTTGTCAAATGTTGAATTTCAGTTGAATGAGCTGAGACAGAGTGTAGAGAGAGAGGAAGCAGAGAGGATCTAGATGCAGGAGCGACTACATAGAGAGGAAGCAAAGAGGATCCGGATGCAGGAGCGAATAGAGATGGATGAAGCAGAGAGGAGGCATATGCAGGAGCGAATAGAACAGTTTGAGGCGTTCATGAGGAAGTTTCAAGATCACCCTTTTCCCCTCCGTAGGATTACGTTTTTGTACTACGTTATGTACTTATAGATATTAAATTAAGGTTTTGTACAGTTTAAAACTTAGTATTAATTAAAAATTGACAGGTTTTGTACAGGTTAAAAACTGACATTTTTTAATTTTTAATTATTTTTTTTAAAACATTAAATTACCGACGGATAATCCGTCGGTAAATGATTTTTAATTTAATTTTTATTTATTAAATATCCGTAGGAATTCCGTCGCTAAATCCGTCGGAAATGATCCGTCGGTGAAAATCCGTCGGTAATCCGTCGCAAAATAGAGATCGTCAGTGATCCGTCGGAAATTAACACGCCGTCGGTGATCTGTCGGAAAAATAAGTCGTCGGTGATCCGTCGGTAATCTGAACGCCGACCACTGCTATACTGACGGATCACCGACGAATTTCACTTTTATCGACGGATTGGTCCATCGATGATAAGCATCTATTTTGTAGTGTTTATTATATTTATTGTATATAAATATTATATACTTGAAAAAGAATATAATACTTTCCCATCATCTAAACCTCTTTTATAGATGCTCCTGCCAATCCCGACAGGGCTTCCTATCATGAAATAAAAATGCATTCTCTGGCATTGCATTGATACATTGGTAGTCTATAACAAATATATAGGTCATTCATAAGAAAACTCAATATTTTACGAGATCCATGATATCTAATCTCAACCACAAAGCAAATATTAAATTTGAAAATTAATAATTTTGGTTTGACTTAAATTTTTTAATAAATGGCATTTTAATTATTTTTGAAATATTAGCTTTTATCTCTTCTCTTCGACATGAACATTCCACTGTGATATCCACCATATACAATGATACATTATAATTAGGATCATCCTTTCTATACATATATATATCTTGTGATACATTGTAAACACGTGATACCCACTTTATACATGTTGTGATACCCTACGATATACAACTTGATACATTGTAAACAACGAAAATATATATTGTGATACAAAAGGAAACAAAGAAAATACACATTTTGTTACTGGAGAGGTATTTTAAAGGGAGAAGTTTTTTAGGGGAATGGTTTCTACTGGATATGGGACTGCTAGGTTATGAAGAAAGTGTAAAAGGAGAGATTGTTAAGGTCAAGATTATATATACAAGGAGAGATAGAACGATTACATAACGAGAAAATGAAATGTAACGCGTGTTGTCATATTTTTTAATTAATTACTAAATTAACCATTATAATTATTTAATAAATTAAATTAATTATTTTAAATATATAATTATTTTGGATCTCACGGTTTTTACAAAATTTGAGTTTTCATTTTATTAAATCCCTATACTAATTATATATATATATATATATATATATAGTGGAAGAATATTTTGCAACCCTGAAAAAGGTTGCAACCCTTACAACCCAAATCTTAACCGTTGGATTTATGATCGACAGATTTTTTATTTATATTTTTCTGTTTTTTTTAATTAAAAATATTGGGCCCCATATCTATTGTAACCGTCGATCATGAATCCGACGGTTGAGATGTGGTTTGCAATCTTTTTAAAGGTTGCAAATAAAACAACCTATATATATATATATATATATATATATATATATATATATATATATATATGCGAAAGATCGTGTAAAAAGTTGAGTTATTGTTAAAAAGCGTGAGAAGTGGATCTGAACCGTTGATCTCTTTTAATCTTAAGTTTTTCCATGAATTGCGGCTTAGAAGGGACTTGATATGGTGAATCGTAGTGAATCTTATCTTGGTGTATCTCATCTTAATATGCGTTTATTTCTCATCTAACAGTTTGATAACCACTTATCATTCTGAAATCCAATCCCATATATATATATATATAGAGAGAGAGAGTGTATGTGTATGTGTGTGTGAGAGAGATAGAGAGAGAGAGGATGAAGAGGAGTTTCCAACGCTACACGTCTCCATTCATACACCTGTTACCAACATGTTGGGCCATAAAAAGAAGCTCCTTTTTTCCCTTAATTTAACAAGACATGTCTCCATAGTTCATGTATCAAATTTTTATCCAAGTCATCCCTATGTTCTTAATTAGATTCGAACCCCATTTTGGACTGTTAATTAATTTTCTCTTACTTAAATCTCATATAAAAAAATAACAAGATACTAATCAACAAGAAATATCTTTAACTTCTTGAAAATATCTTAACTTGTACATATATAAACTACTAATTTTAAACACACACACACCAAAAAAAAAATTAATAATAATAATAATCCTAATATCAAAATATCTCCAGTTAATACGCAGGGTTTTAATTATTACACGGACCCAAGCTGAGTGCGGCTTTGACGTCCAACCGCCATGCGCAGGCACCGCGCTTCATCCTCCAAACGTCACACGGCAGCGTTAACGTCGGAGATGACGGTGACGGCGTCGTATGCTGACTGTGAACGGCGGAAGTTACTTTCACCTTACAGGTAAAAGCTGGATATTTAGTCACCGGCGCCGCCGTCCATTTATCCTTCCGAACCAACACCACCGACATATCCTCACCGGCGATCACGTGCCCAACTCCGGCCATCTGTCTATACGCCTTGTTTGCCCACACCACCCTATCTTGACCGTCGGATATAAACCCTGGACACGTGTCCCTCTCCATGTTCATCATCCTCTCTTCATCCGTACACCCTAACCCTTCTAACCCTACCCATGTGTCTGTCACGCATTCCACCGTCACCTGCGACACCACTTGCCGTCGTGGCGGCTGCGGTGGCGGTGGAGGTTTTATCACAACTGGATCAACGTTTACCTCACCCACGTGACCGTAGCAAACCTTTTCCTGACGGTTGTTGAAACTTAACCACACAGGTGTTGCCATCGTTATTGACTTCTTGTTATTATTATTGCAATTACAATTTTTTATCAGATCTGAAAAATCCCTAACCGGTGAGTTCTCTTTCCGATCAGGTGTTTCCGGCAACAAAGAAAGCGTCACCACCGCATCTCCGCCGCCGGCGGAAGCTGACTCTAGCTCGCTAGATAACGACGACGCTGACACCTTTTGAATTTTCTCTTCTTTCTTCTTTTTGTTCTTGTTAACCCTAACATACTTTCTCTTACCTCTTCCACATTTAACGTAACCATCGCTGTTCTCCGTCGTCGAACCACCGGAACCCGAGCCAGCCGCCACCGGTTTCGGCGCGATCGGCCGGAACTTAAGCATTATCCTTTCCACCTTCGAGATGCCGTACATATCTCCACCACCACCACCATGCCTTGCAATACAACAACCACCTCTACCGTTCATTTCCCTCGTCGGAATTAATACAAAAACCACCACCACCACCACCACGACAACCACCGTCAAAGTGTTTTTTTTGGGAATACTTTTGAAGCAACTGCAGGAATACTGGAAGATAGAATAGGAGAGGTAAACATATATAAAGAATTAAATGAAAGTGGGCCACGTGTGACGACAAATGTTGGAACAGTGAAGAGAGGTGATTGGTGGGAAATGAAACGTGGTGATGGGACCCACGTCACGGTTCTCTTCTCTGTAAACGAATAGGAGGAGAGCATTGGGTGTGGGACCAGTGATTAAGGGAGAGCCAATGAGATTACGAGAAGTGTATTATGGTGGTGATGGTAGGAACGGCACGTATGGGTTTTTGAACATCGTGGGTTGGTTTGGGTTTTTTTATTATTTTTTATTTCCTGATAAAGCAAGGTTTGGAGGGTTTAAAACTTTCCTGAAAAGCAAGACACGTGGTCCAACAATAAACTTGGTCTCATATTTTGTCTAGGGTTCCTCCCCGTTTTTAATCAACGGCTCTTGATCTACTTTTTTTTTTTTTTTTTCTTTCTTGGGTTCATCCTGATCGTCAAAAGGAAATATTCATTTCATCCCATGGATGTGATGTTAGTTACTAAAATGCATTAGTTGGTTTAATTATATATATATATATATATATATATATATATATATATATTTTTTTTTTTTTTTTCGTGTAGCAATTTTTGTTTTTTTGTTTATAGGAGTATTTTCAATGAAATAATTTATAAGAACCTATTTCTTTTAATTTTTATATTAATGTTAAACTCATGGAATTAAGGACTTTTGTAACGATAGTTTATAAGAACATTTTTTTATTGGTCCCATGTATTTCCAAAAACATCAATATTTATAGATATAAAAGTCACAAAAAGATATATATATATATATATATATATATATATATATATATATAGATAGATAGATAGATAGAGGGAAGATCATGCGAGAAGTAAATTAATTTGCGAAAAGATGAGAATGAATGTGGACCACATAATTTATTAATTAAAAAAACCATAAATAAAAAATAAAAAGTAGTTTTAGAAATTAGGATAATTATCATTTTAAATTGGATAAATCCTTAAAATTATTATTATATCTTTTAAATTTATTTATGTTTTAATTTCAATTATTTATTAAATTTTTTTCTAAATATACTTTTAATAAAAAAAATTCACAATTTTAACCAAATATCACATGTGATATCATTATATGAATATTTATGCATATCACATATCATATTATTACATGTGATAATTGTATATCTTTTAGTTAATCATATGTGATTATGTATATTTATATTTATAGATCTTTTTGTGATATAAATATTATCACATGTGATTATGCGTTATTTATATTCAGACATATATTATCATATGTGATATTCACATAAATCCACCTAGTGGAATAATATGTGATACATAATAATATATCACATGTTAAACGAAGTTAATTACATTTAATTCAAAACGTAAATCTAAAAGATAGACAAAAAAATGGAGAAATAAATAATGAATTACTTATGGATATCACATGTGATATTTGATGAAAATTATGATTTTATCTAAAAATAATAATATAAAATTGATAAAAAAAAATTATGAATTTATTAAAATTAATAAATAAATAAATTTTAAAGATATTTTGATATTTTAAAGGATTTATCCAATTTAAATTGTAATTATCCTAATTTTAAAAAAAAATTATTTATGCTATTTTTTAATTAATAAATTATGTGCCTCTTATTACTTCTCGCCTTCTCGCAAATTGACTACCTTCTCATTTGAACCTGCTCCTATATATATATATGGGCAGATTCAAACGACAAACTATACATTTTGCAAGAATGCGAGAAATGTTTAATCATGTATGATACACAAACTTAATCATATATATACACATGTTATATTGGCAATACATAGACGTTTAATCATATATGATTAAGCATACTCACAAACTGTGTAATCATATGATTAAACATTTTTCGCATTCTCGCAAAATGTTTAACTTCTCACATGATCCTTCCTCTCTCTCTCTCTCTCTATCTATCTCTCTCTCTCTCTCTCTCTCTCTATATATATATATATATATATATATATATATATATATATGGTTGGGTTTCGGTGAGAAGTTGAGTTAATGGTGAAAACCGTGAGAAGTGGTTATCGACCATTGGATGAGAAATGGATTCACATTAGGATGAGATGCATCGAGAAAAAATGCATCAAGATGCACCAGATCAATTCTCTTCTAAGCTGCAATTTATGGGAGGGCTTGAGATTAAAAGAGATCAACGGTTTAGATCAACTTCTCACACTTTTCACCGTTAACTCAATTTCTCACACGATCATTTGCCTATATATATATATATATATATATATATATATATATATATATATATATATATAGGTCAGGGATAATTTACAACCCATGTAAATCTTACAACCACATCTTAACCGTTGGATTCATGATAAACGGTTATTTTGTTTTTATTTTTTTGATTTTTTAATTGAAAATATTGGACCCACATGTATTAATGTAACCGTCGATCATAAATCCAACGGTTAAGAAATGGGTTGCATGAGTTGTAAGATTTTCATAGGTTGCAAATTAAACTACCCATGTATATACATATAGATAGATAGATAGATAGATAGATAGATAGATAGATATAGGGAGATGTTCATTTGAAAAATACTAAATATATGAGAAATAGAAAAGTAATCCCAACCTTTCATTCGGTCAAGATCGGCTTTGACTGGTCAAATATTACGTCTTTGACTAGTCAACAATTACGACTTTGATTGGTCAAAAGTTGCGGCTATTCCAAAAATAGAATGAGAGTTTCATAATTTTTACAAATACACATGACGAGTTCATATATGAACCTGTATAATTCACATATAACTATATGTTCATATGTGAACCAGTGTAATTCACATATGAACTCTTTTAACTGATTCATATATGAACCAATTAACTGATTCACATATGAACTGATTAATTGTAGGTTCATATGTGAATTAGTTGAACTAATTAACAGATTCATATATGAACATTTGTGATTTACATATGAACTAATTAACTGATTCATATATGAAAGTATAATCCATATATGAATCACAAAGGTTCATATATGAATTAGTTAAAAGAGTTCATATGTGAATTACGTACAGTGGTTCATATATAAACATATAATTCATATGTGAATCATACAGGCCCATATAGAAACTCGTCACACGTATTTTACGAAACTATTCTTTTATCTTCTACAGACAACACAAGGAATTATTTGTTGCTTCATGGTCAAAGCAGCAAATGTTGATAAGATAAATGGCTAGGATCATTTCTTTATTTCTCATATTTTTATCATTTCTCATATATATATATAGTGTTTGGTTCTTTTGAGAAATGGTAAATATATGAGAAATAAAGAAGTAATCCTAGTCATTCATATGATCAAGATCGGATTTGACTAGTCAAATATTGCGGCTTTGACCGGTCAAAAGTTGCGGCTTTGACTGGTCAAAAGTTGCGGCTATCCCAAAAATAGAAGGACAATTTCGTAAATTTTACAAAACACACGGGCTGTGTTCATATATAAACATGTATAATTCACATATGAAATATATGTTCATATATGAACCAGTGCAATTCACAACTGAACTCTTTTAACTGATTCATATATGAACATTTGTGATTCATATATGAATCAGTTGAACTAACTAACAGATTCATATATGAACCTTTGTGAATGACAAAGATTCATATATGAACCTTTGTGAATCACAAAGATTCATATATGAATCAGTTGAACTAATTAACAGATTCATATATGACTCTTTGTGATTCATACAGATTCATATATGAACTCATCCCGTGTATTTTACGAAATTACCCCTCTACCTTCTATAGACCACACAAGGATTTATTCGGTGCTTCGCGGTCAAAGTCGCAAATGTTGACCAGATGAATGACTAAGATTACTTCGCTATTTCTCATATATTTACCATATCTCAAATGAACCTCTCCCTATATATATATATATATATATATATATATATATATATATATTAATGTTCTAAAAAACTCGTCGCACAGCCGCCATGGCGCGCCATGACACCAAGACTTGTGTGTCACGCCACGTTAAGCTCTTGGCAGGCCATGACCTAATGCGCAATTATCATAATGAGATATTTGATTTTTCTTTACATTTTTAATGTATTATTTGCAAGTTTTTAATATATATAACCTAATTTAACTTGTTTATTACAATTAACTCATTGAGTAATACTACAAAACATACGTTTTTATATCTAATATTATATATGAAATAGATTATTGACGCCATAAGTCACGCCTTGAAAACGCCATGGCTTCGCCGTGGCTCCTAAGGCTTGAGGCTTGGCCTCGCCGTCACGCCATTTAGAACCTTGATATATATATATATATATATATATATATATATATAGAGAGAGAGAGAGAGAGAGGTGAGTTATTGTGCAACCTTTTTAATGGTGTAACCCATGCAACCCACCTATCTACCACTCATTTTGTTTTCACATTTTTAAATGTGAAAACAAAATGAGTGGTAGATAGGTAGATTGCATGAGGTTGCACCATTAAAAATGGTTGTATTTGAACACCCCTCTCTCTCTCTCCCTCTCTCTCTATATATATATATATATTGGGTTCCAGTAAGGAGTTGAGATTAAGTGAGAAGCATGAGAAATGGTTATCAACCGTTGGATGAAAAATGGATGCACATTAGGATGAGATCAAATCCCCTTCTAAGACGTAATTCATGGAAGGACAAGAGATTAAAAGTGATTAATGGTTGAGATTCACTTATCACGTTTTGCATGTTACCTTAATTTCTCACGCGATCTTTCACCTATATATATATATATATATATATATATATATATATATATATATATATAACTAATAAAATATTATTTCACATAAAGTTTAAGGTAATAATCATAATTCTTACATAAAACTTCAAAAAATACGAATAATTTATAAGAACCATCTCCAATTGTAGTAAACTATAACAACCTCTCATTAGAAAGTTTATAAAAGAATTACAAGAAACAAATGGCAATTGTTACTCATATCATCAAATATCAAAATCAACAGGTTATCGGTTACTAATTAATTAAAACTGATATAAAATTGAAAATTTTAAAACTTTATTATTTAAAATAATTTATTTATATATAGAGTGAATTGTGGATTTGGTCCCTGTGATTTTATGATTTCTTTGACCATGATCCTCATTCTATGTTTATTATGGATATGGTCCCTGTAGTATGCAATATATTGTGGCTAGGGTCCCTAACCACTAACATCATTAACTTTGAAGGGTTAAACTTTGAAGGGTTAAAGACATCATGTGTCTTGCACACTATGGGTATAATAGTCATTTTATTTTTCACTTTCAATTTATTCTATACCCATTTAAAACAAACAATACTAAATTGTGGATTTGGTCCCTAAACACATTTATCATCTCTCTTAATTTTTTTCATCCAATCTTTATTGTCAAAGTACAAGAAAAACTAATTTGTTAAAGTGTAAAAAAAATTACTTGCATTTAAAAATAACAATTATTTGAACCCAACACTACATCCTAAAAAAGACAACATATCAAAATAATAATTGTTTGAAACCAATATTACTTCCCCAAAATGACAACCCATCAAAATGACAATTGTTTTATATCAACATTTATGTAGTAGTTGTTGGTAACTGTTTTATTTATTTTCTTGATGACATCTAAGTGACTTGAGTATAAAGTATATTAATTCTTCTCATAAAATACATAGACCATTTGGAAATGTGATATAATCATTTTAATTTTGGAGATCCAAACTTCATTATATAGTGCATTAGATATTAAAATGTTAATTGAAAGGGTATGGATCCCCAACAAGTTTCAAGTGACTTGGTGTGTAATTCAAGTATGACTATTTAGAGTATTTCAAACCACAACACCAAATTTAACACAAAAATACCAAATTTGGTGGGTCCATCAACAAAAAAAAAAAACTCAAATCCAATCACACTCTAAAAAAACATCAAATATATATTAAATGTATATATAATTTACTTAATATAAATATGTTAATTTTAAAAACAAATTATTAATGTTAAAATGTTAATTTTGGTATAAATAAATTTTGATAGGCGATTTAACGGCCGATTGGAGATGCTCTTATGACACTATTGTCTTCCCTTCAACCTCTTGTGTCATAATATATTTGTGTTTACAGATGTCAACTGACATGCATATAAGTCTTTTCCTACATCATGGTTTCCAAATGGTCTATGCATTTTATGAAAATGATTAATGTACTTCCTACTCAAGTCACTTAGATGTCTTCAAGAAAATAAACAAAACCGTTGCCAACAATTACTACATAAATATTGATATAAATAATTGTCATTTTGATGGGTTGTCTTTTTGGGGATGTAATATTAGTTTCAAACAATTGTTATTTTGATATGTTGTCTTTTTTAGGATGTAGTGTTGGATTCAAACAATTTTTATTTTTAAATGCAAATTTTTTTTTACACTTTAATAAGTTAGTTTTTCTTGTACTTTGACAATGAAAATTGGATGAAAAAAAAATTAAGAGAGATGATAAATGTGTTTTAAAGATGATGAGTAATGCATAGGTACCAAATCCACAATTTAGTATTGTTTGTTTTAAAAGTGTATAAAATAAATTGAAAGGGAAAAGTAAAATGACTATTTTACCCATAGTGTGTAAGGCACATGATGCCTTTAACCCTTTAAAGTTAATGATGTTAGTGTTTAGGGACCCTAGTCACATTATATTACATACCACAGAGACTATATCCACAATAAATATAGAATACGAACCATGATAAAAAAAATCATAAAACCACATGGACCAAATCCACAATTCAACTCTTGTATATATAATAATGTGGTTTGTTGTCTCCGTGATTGAAGAAAAGGAAAATGACATGTTAGAATATAGAGTGAGACGGCAGCGTTTTGGCGTTGATCCAATAGCCTTTTTTTTTTTTGTATGGCCAAAAGTAGCAAGTCTTACATAATTAAAGTAGTAAGTCTTACAATATCTTAATCTTTTCTTGGATTCTCGCAATATCTTTATCTTTCACGAGGACTTTTTCGTAAATTTCACTCATCTTCCTTTTTCAATTATTCATTACTGGTCACCCTCACATAAGCCCACCTTTTTCGTACCATGATTCCCTCTCAATTTACGATACTACCCTGTACTTCCCTTTTTATTTTAACTATTTTTATTTATTTACCATTTTTAGTATAGGTGAAAGATGTATGAAAAATTGAGGTTAACATTAGAATTGTGAGAAGTGAATATGAACCGTTGATCATTTTTAATCAAATGTCCTATCATGAATTGCAGTTTAGAAGATAATTGATCTGGTGCATCTTATCTCGATGGATTTTATTCTAATGTGCATTCATTTCTAATCCAACGGTTAATAACCACTTTTCATGATTATTACGTTAACCTCAATTTTTTTTACCGGAACCCAACCCTTTTAGTATATAAAATATAATTAAGGGTGATATTATATGTACTATATTTATATCAGAATCAAGTTAAATTATGCATTAAAAATGTAAAATATAAGTTTTGAAATTGATATATATAAGATCAGGGGCGTAGATAGTGGGGGACAAGGTGGTGCCAAGCCCCCCTAACTATGGTTCCAATTAACTTAATTTATTTGTATACTAGAAGTGTATTCGCGCAATGCAGCGAAATAAATCACGATTTTAATGTTTATTTTTATTTTTTGTTTTTTATTGATTTACAGTACGATTTTGAATGGTTTTTATTGAGTGATAATGGTTTTTTTATATAAAAATTTGTTTAATTTAGGCTTAACAATATAATGTTTTTTATATAAAAAAAATTAAGTAGTTTGTGAAAATTCATTAATTATCTTATATATTTTAAATTTTTTATATTTAAATTGAGATGTTTATCCTGTTTTGATTATGTTTATCAGAATTCAAATTTCATAATTTTAGGATTTGGGGATTAGAGATAAAGATTTTAGGGGATAAGGATGAAATTTATTAATTAGGGTTAAAAGCATTTAAAAGTAGTACATATTGCTTCATTAATTGTTTTTTAAGAGATTTTAAGTAGATTAGCATTAAATCATAGTACATAATGCTTAATACATTACGATTTTAATGTTTATTTTTATTTTTGTTTTTTATTGATTTACAGTACGATTTTGGATGGTTTTTATTGAGTGATAATGATTTTTTATATATAAATTTGTTTAATTTAGACTTAACAATATAATGTTTTTATATAAAAAAAATTAAGTAGTTTATTAAATTTCATTAATTATCTTATATATTTTAATTTTTTTATATTTAAATTGAAATGTTTATCCTGTTTTGATTATGTTTATCAGAATTCAAATTTCATAATTTTAGGGTTTGGGGATTAGAGATAAGGATTTTGGGGGATAAGAATGAAATATATTAATTAGGGTTAAAAGTTTTTACAGGTAGTACATTAGGCTTTAGTAGTTATTTTTAAGAGATTTTAAGTAGATAGCTTTAAGTGATAGTACATAAAGCTTAGTGAGTTGTAATTAAGAGGTTTTTATGTCATCTTTATAATATAGTATAGATAATAATCTTATCTTATATATATTAAAAAAAACAAAGAAGATGATTTGGCATCATTAGAGTTGAGTATTCTACAAATATTGAAATGTGGTTAACTTTGTTTAACTTACATTGGTGGGAAGAAAGAAAAATGAAAGTTGAAATTGTGTATATGAAAGGAAGAAGACATCATTTTTGTAGCAAATCATGTTGTTGGCTCAAATGAGTAAACACTCTAATCTTAAAAAATGTTTTCTTTAAATCTTGAAAATGTAGTTAAGTTTACTTATCCCACATTGGTGAGATAGAAGAAATTTGAAAGTTGGAATTGTGTATATGAAAGAAGAAAATCTTTTTTTTTGTAGCAAATCATGTTATCTTATCATTATATATATATATTAAAAGAGAAACCAAGAAAAATGACTTGACATCATGAGGTTTGAGTAATCCTTAAACCTTGAAATGTGGTTGAGTTTCATCATCTCACATTGGTGGGAAGATGAAAGTTTTGAAGTAGGAATATACTATAAGAAAGGAGGGATGGATGATTTTGTATCAACTCATGTGATTGGCTAAATCTATCCTACCCTACTTTTGTATCATCCCACATTGTTGAGAAGATGCAATTTTTGAAGTTTGAAGTGAATATATAAGAAATGAGGGGTAAGTGTTTTTGTGACACTAATGTGGGTGACTTAATTTAGCCTACCCTATTTTAGCAAAAAAAAGTTATATATAATAAATAATATATATATATATATATATATATATATATTAAATCAATCAATATCAATCAATATATATATTAAAAGAGAAATCAAGAAAAATTATTTGGCATCATGAGGTTTGAGTATTCCTCAAATCTTGAAATGTGGTTGAGTTTCATCATCCCACATTATTGGGAAGATGAAAGTTTTGAAGTAGGAATATACTATAAGAAAGGAAGGATGAATGTTTTTGTATCAACTCATGTGGTTGGCTAAATCTAGCCTACCCTATTTTTGTATCATTCCACGTTGTTGAGAAGATGCAAAATTTGAAGTTTGAAGTGAGTATATAAAAAATGAGGGGTAAATATTTTTGTGTCACTAATGTGGGTGACTTAATTTAGCCTACCCTATTTTAGCAAAAAAAGTTATATATAATAAATAATTAAAATATCAATATATATATATATATATATATATATATTAAATCAATCAATATCAATCAATATATATATATATATATATATATATATATATATATATATTAAAAGAGAAACCAAGAAAAATGAATTGACATCATGCGGTTTGAGTATTCCTCAAATCTTGAAATGTGGTTGAGTTTCATAATCTCACATTATTAGGAAGATGAAAGTTTTGAAGTAGGAATAGACTATAAGAAAGGAATGATGGATGCTTTTGTATCAACTCATGTGGTTTGCTAAATCTAGCATACCGTATTTTTGTATCATCTCACATTGTTGAGAAGTTGCAAAATTTGAAGTTTGAAGTTAGTATATAAGAAATGAGGGGTAAATGTTTTTGTGTCACTAATGTGGGTGACTTAATTTAGCCTACCCTATTTTAGCAAAATAAGTTATATATAATAAATAATTAAAATATCAATATATATATATATATATATATATATATATATTAAAAGAAAAACCAAGGAAAATGATTTGACATCATGAGGTTTGAGTATTCCTCAAATCTTGAAATGTGGTTGAGTTTCATCATCCCACATTAGTGGGAAGATGAAAGTTTTGAAGTAGGAATAGACTATAAGAATGATGGATGGATGATTTTGTATCAACTTATGTGGTTGGCTAAATCTAGCCTACCCTATTTTTATATCATCCCATATTGGTGAGGAGATGTAATTTTTAAAGTTTGAAGTGATTATATAAGGAATGAGGGGTAAATGTTTTTGTGTCACTAATGCGGTTGACTTAATTTAGCCTACCCTATTTTAGCAAAAAAAAATATATATATATAACAAATAATTAAAATATCAATATATATGTATATATATATATATATATATATATATTAAAAGAGAAACCAAGGAAAATGACTTAGGGGGCGTTTGGTTCGCAGAATGTTTTTGGATGGAATGGAATCTGTCAAAGGAATTTGACTTTGAAGAAATTGGAATGGAATGTTGTCAGGTTTGACCACCTGTTTGGTTGACAGAATTGGAATGGAATTTGTTAAATGAATTGAAAATTTTCTGTTTGGTTCACAGATTGTAGCTTTAGAATTGGAATGGAATTTTGGTAAATGACCAAAATACCCTTTTTGTTTATTTTAATTTTTTTCAACAAAAATTACTTTAATGAAATAGTCATTAAATAGTTTAACTTTTAACTAAAATTGCTTTGATTATTTTAGCACACGAATGATGATGAGAGAGGGGGGGGAGAGAGAGAGATAGAGAGGAGAGAGAGATGAAAGAGAGAGGATAGATTGAGAGAGAGAGAGTAGGGAGAGAGGAGAGAGAGAGGGAGGAGAGAAGAGAGAGAGGAGAGAGAGGGAGATAGGATAGATTGAGAGAGAGATAGAGGATAGATTGAGAGAGAGAGGAGAGGAGAGAGAGGGAAAGAGAGAGAGGAGGGGAGAGAGAGAGGATAGAGAGAGAATAGTGAGAGGAGAGAAAGGATAAAGAGAGAGGAGAGAGAGAGGAGAAAGAGGGAGGGAGGAGAGAGAGAGGATAGATTGAGAGATAAGAGAGAGAGAGGGAGAGAGAGAAAAGAGAGAGGGAGAGAGAGAAAAGAGAGAGGGAGAGAGAGGGAAAGAGAGAGAGAGAAAGATGAGAGAGAGGGAGAGAGAGAGTTGGTGACTGCTAATAATGTTGAACGGTAGTGGTGGCCGGTGGTGGTGGTGGTCGATGGCGGTGGCGGGAGGTGGTGATGGTCGGTGTTGGTAGCGGGAGGTGGTGGTGGTCGGTGTTGGTAGCGGGAGGTGGTGGTGGTCAATGGTGGCCGGAGGTGGTGGTGGTGGCAGTCGGAGGTGGTCGATGGTGGCCGGAGGTGGTGGCCGGTGTTGGTAGCCGGAGGTGGTAGTCAATGGTGGCCGGTGGCGGTGGGCGGAGGTGGTGGCCGAAGGTGGTGGTGCATATTAGGATGAGGGGCAATTTTGTCCAAAAAAAATATGACATTCCATTCCAATGAAATACCACTTCCCCCCAAGGAATGTTGAATTCCTTCATATGTGGAAAATTCATTGGAATTCAACATTCCAGTTCCTTAAAAAGAATGAACCAAACGATGTAATGGAATCTGGTCAACGGAATTCAACATTCCAATTCCATCAGAATCTGCGAACCAAACGCCCCTTAGAATCATGAGATTTCAGTATTTCTCAAATCTTGAAGTGTGGTTGAGTTTCATTATCCCACATTGGTAATAGGATAAAAGTTTTGAAGTAGGAAGTGACTATAAGAAAGGAATGATGGATGTGTATCAACTCATGTGGTTGGCTAAATCTACCCTACCCTACTTTTGTATCACCCCACATTATTGAGAATATGCAATTTTTTTAAGTTTGAAGTGAGTATATAAGAAATGAGGGGTAAATGTTTTAGTGTCACTAATGTGGGTGACTCAAATTAGCCTACCCTATTTTAGCAAAAAAAAAATTATATATATAACAAATAGTTAAAATAATGACTTTGTGATAACTAATAAAGTTGACTCATTTTATATTACCCAACCAATATATCAATATCAATCATTAATATATATATATATATATATATATATATATATAGATAGATAGATAGATAGATAGATAGATAGATAGATAGATATATATATATATAGAGAGAGAGAGAGCAAGGATCATTTGTTAACCAATAATTTGTTGTTAACTTTATGAACCATTTCTAACCAATAGAAATCCATATTTGATTGTTGTTTTTTTCTTTGTTTTAATATTTAATATTAAAGGGTAGAAAGGTTAATTCTTAATTAACAAATATTTCATTTATTTATTTGGGGGTTACAAGAATAAAGCCTCCTTGATTCTAGCGTAAGTTATGATTTCAAAAAAAAAATTCATTTTCAAACTAATGATAAAATCATATGAATATTTAATGAATTGAACATATAAATATTGTGTTATGTTTGTTGTTATTCTTTTATTTTTGTTAACTTTTACCTAATGATTTAGATGTAAAGTAACTGTTTTGAAGGTGGGTTCAACAATGAACATATTTGTAGGTGTTCATGTATGTTCAACTAATAAAAAATTCATATTTAGCTGTAATGTAACTGTTTTGAAGGTGTGTTCAACAATGAACATATTTGTAGGTATTCATGAATGTTCATCATGTGCATTCAAAACAATGAGAGATTTAACTGTTTTGATTTATATGTAACAATGAACACATTTGTAGATGTTCAAGAATGTTCATCATGTGCATTTGAAACAATGGGAGATTTAATTCCCCATTGTTCACTTCGGTTACAATTGTTGTTCAAGGCATTTAAAACAATGGGAGATTTAATTCTCCAAATTACCCGTAACCACTGTTGTTCACTTGCCATCTAAGAAATAAAGCCTCTTTTATTAATTAGAAATTTACTTTTAATTTCAACCATTCAATGTTAAGATGAAGGGTTTAGATTAGTTCACAAAGTTAACAACAAAACTATGGTCAACAAAAGAACTCAACCCTATATATATATATATATATATATATATATATATATATATATTAAAGGAACAACCAAGGGATAATGAAGTAACTTAATAAGATTTGAGAATTCCTCAAAATTTGAAATATGGTGTGTTTTGTTCATCCAACATTGGTGAGAAAATGATGGAATTGAAGGATGATGTGGGTATTTATTAGGAGAAGAGTAGGTCTTTGTAGAAACTCATGGGATTAACTTAATTTGGTTGACATTATATATACTCATTCGTTGTTTTAGATTTTATCTCATTAATTATTTTTCGAGAAAATTATGTTTTATTTTAACTCGATTAAGTACTCCTTAAAAAAGAACTACTACCGCGCATTGCGCGGGTCGCACACTAGTATATATTAAAAGAAAAACCAAAGAAGATGACTTGGCATCGTGAGAGTTGGGTATCATACAAATATTGAAATGTGGTTAACTTTGTTTATCCCACATTGGTGGGAAGAAGGAAAAATGAAAGTGTGTATATGAAAGGAGGAAAACATTATTTTGTAGCAAATCATGTTGTTGACTCAAATGAGTAAACACTCTAATCTTACAAAATGTTTTCTTTAAATCTTGAAATGTGGTTAAGTTTACTTATCCCACATTGGTGAGATAGAAGAAATTTGAAAGTTGGAATTGTGTATATGAAAGCAGAAAGTCTTTTTTTTTTTTGTAGCAAATCATGTTATGAAAGGATGAAGTTTTCAATACATAAAATAAAATAAAAAAATCTGAAAAAACCAAAGAAGATGACTTGGTATCTTGAGAGTTAAGTATTCTACAATCTTATCTTATATCTTATATCTTATATCTTATATATATTAAAAGAAAAACCAAAGAAGATGACTTGGCATCGTGAGAGTTGGGTATCCTACAAATATTGAAATGTGGTTAACTTTGTTTATCCCACATTGGTGGGAAGAAGGAAAAATGAAAGTGTGTATATGAAAGGAGGAAGACATCATTTTGTAGCAAATCATGTTGTTGGCTCAAATGAGTAAACAATCTAATCTTACAAAATGTTTTCTTTAAATCTTGAAAATGTTGTTAAGTTGACTTATCCCACATTGATGAGATAGAAGAAATTTGAAAGTTGGAATTGTGTATATGAAAGGAGAAAGTCTTTTATTTTGTAGCAAATCACGTTATGAAAGGAGGAAGTCTTTCAATACATAAAATAAAATAAAAATTCTAGAATTTATATATATAATAAAAATTATAATAAGGACTAAAATTTATTAGAATCAATTTGTAAAAAAAAACGAAAAAGTGTTATATAAAGAGTAATTTAGAATAACCAAACATATAAAATTAGAAATAATAGCTTATTACAATTATAATATATAAACTATTTTGGTTTAGTTTTTTTTAATTTAAATTGAAATCAAACTATATATATCGAGAAAACAAACTATGAAGAAACAATCTTAAGTATATCGAAAAAACTCGAACAAATGAAATGAAAAATTAACAACTCAATCAGACTAGCCAAGAGTCGAAGTGGTGACAATACTAACGAGTATTGTTACTCTTCGTGCAATCGTAGGTTTGGGAAGGAAGGATTTCGAGAAGGGTTTTTGGTCAAAGTTGCAAACAAGTATATTACAACAAATGTAAGGAAATTATCAAAATTTCTCGCAATTATGTAAAACTAGGTAACAACATCACATTTGCATGAGTTGCAAACAAGTACATTACAACAAATGTAAGGAAATTATCAAAATTTCTCGCAATTATGCAAAACTAGGTAACAACATCACATTTGCATGGTAAATCAAATATTTTATGAGAATATATGTAAGAATATAAATCGATATATTATGAGTTATGACAAAACAATTCTCATAATACACCTCATGATTATAATCATTAGTCTCACACATTTCTTTTTATCATTTTGAGCCAATTACAAAGCTTGATGATGTAGAACTTATTAATTATATATATATATATATATATATATATATATCTAAAGACATAATCGAGGATGATGAAACAACTTCATATCAAATATAATATCGATTCATATTAGTTTAATATCTGATATGTGATTATCGCCCATTTAACTTCAATATTTTCAAAAAAATTTATTATCACGGTACAACGCGCGGTGTCGAACACTAGTAATTATTGTTAGAAAATAGCAAAAATAAACCCTTGAAGCCCCACTTCTACAAACTTTACTATCTTTATGCATTTTTTTAAAAAGAAAAAAACAAGCTTTTTATATTTGATTTTTTTTAAGTAAATGACAAAATTTTACAGAACTCTAATTATCTAAACTCTAGTTAAACAATTTGATTTAATACTTTCTGTATAACAAAATTAACTTTACATGACGTCTTGTCTAAGCATCCTAATAAAATAATTTATGTAACTTAAATTTCTAGAATCAAATTATAAAACGTTATATCTAAAAGTATTACAATAAGTTTATAAGATGTTTTAGGCCCACAAAATTGTTAATACAATAATTAATATTAAAAGTGTCCTAAAAATTGTTGAAACACCTAAAGACGTCTTATAAACTTATTGTAACACTTTTAGATAAAACGAATTTTGGGTTGGTCCTATAAACTTAAGTCATATAAGGTCTTTTGTTAGGACATTTAAACATTTTAGGCGTTCTATAAAGCCAACTTTCTTATATATTTTGTATTTCAATGAAATTATGTAAATTTAACTATAAATAATGTCAAATTGTTATTTGTGTGGATTTTAATAGCTAAGCATATGGATAAATATTTAATACAAAAGATATTTTTTAAGACGATCTTGCAAATAACGAAACATGATATTCTCACGTTAATTTTAGCCCATCTATATTAATTTTATGGCTCCGCTTCTGTATGAGATGAAAATAAACATGCTTCATGGGACATTTGAGTTTTTATGCTTAATGAGTAATTGTATTAAAAATATGCATTAACATCAAACTATTGAAGAAATATGTTTACCCTTTTCATTCGGTTTTTACAAGACTTACCATCATCAATCTCATTCAATCTTTTCTAGTTTCTCTTCTCTCTTTCTCTACTCTCACTTCGTATAAATACGTTTCACAATTCCTACCCACGATAACAGTGGCGGACCCAAGAATTTTGCCGAGCGGATACACCTTTAAATCCCCGCAAAGTCGTTCGATGTGTTTTAGCCAAATTTCGTTTATGAGGGACTTTTTAAGTTATTTGTTTGACTTTGAGGGGTTTTTTTTAGTTTTTTAATTTATTTTCGAGGAATTTTTTAAGTTTTTTTGGTTGATTTCGAGAGACTTTTTGTTGGAAAATTTGGGATATTCTTGAACTCATGTTCAGGATGGATAGATATTTATGGGTTTGCATAGTCCTTGGTGAAAGCTACGTTTCGACATATTGCTCGTATAAACAAAGTTGATATGAATGAGAAATTGATCGTCAAAGTAATGAGTAGATGATAAATATTGGGATGTGAGAAGTGCAAATGGGTTTGTCCCATATTGGTGGAAAAATGAAACTTATATAGGTTTATAAGTGATTCCATGGTTGAATGGACTAAGGCTTATTGGAGGAAAAACCCTCTCCATTTGCGTGCGCATGGAGGAAGGGTGCAAAACTAGATCAAATTAAGCTCAGACCATTGAACTTGTGTACGAGCGCGTGTCCTGCGGACACACATGTAGCTCGAGGTCGACCATAAAATTTCAACCTGTGTAATGAACAAAGTTCACAATAAAGATAAATACATAATCAATTATATGGTGGCAAAACGTCTCTAGGATTCAGGGAGGGTGGTGTTCTCTAATGGGTGTGAAGTATTGATCGTCCCACCGCACCCCAGTCGCTTAGAATGCCCGTTCTATGGCCCATTCACATTTACCCCTCATCCAATCCCGATACCGATTGTGCATGGTATGGACTCATGCATCATACACCTCTTGTAACAACCACAAACTCAAAATTTAACCATAAGATATATACTGAAACAATTTAAAATACCGAATTAAACATGAATAACAATCCCAAAGTCTGAGTAAATGACCAAACACGGCTGGGAATTTAAATCAAACGTCTATGTCTGGGGAGTCTAAACAGAATACTACGAAGCTCCACTAACTTTCAGCTCTCACATCTTATCTTTACCTTTACTCGAGCTTGCACTAACCTGCTTGCCTGAAAATGGTTTTCAATTTTATAAAAAACGAGGGTTAGACCGAAGGTCTACTGAGTTCCCTCAAGTAACAACATCACACCACAATGTAATTCAAAACGAGTTAAACATTTTTAACGATTCACATCATTTAGAATGTCATGCACACACACCACATGTAAATGGCACACGCTTAAGTCACGCACACCTGTGACACGTGTTCGGGCTCACACCTGCCCTCGATCGGATCACATGAAACGGATTCATGCATCCCCAATGGGTCACACCTCCCATGTAGCCATCACATGCCCCACCCTCATTGAATGCACACTTTAAATTATTAAGGCAACAGGATATAAAAGCATAAGTAATTGTAAAACAATCAATTTAATTTCAATGTGCATAGTAAAAGCTTCCTTGCAATTAGGGGTAAATAAGAAAGACTCACCTTCCGTCCACGCTTAGATTTCGCACACGATACTTCGAGAGTCCAAACCGAACACCTAATCACACAATACACAAAGGTATTAATCCACTCGAAAGTTCCTCTAAAATCATCCTTTAACATATCTAAGTCGATCCCTAATCACTACCCCAATCCTAGGCTCAAACAGAGGATGACACAACAAGAAAATCGCCCGAACAGAGCGTGGCGCGACTTACCATGCGACCCAACCCGCATCAAAACCCGCACCAGACACTAACCAGTGTCTGGCGCGACATGTGGGGTGGCCAAACCTGCACCAGAACCCACGCGGGGCTCTGGTTCTTCCCTACACACATTTTCAATTCGAAAATCCATCTTTCTCAATCCCAAACCAATTCCAAATCCATTTTAGACCTCTAAAATGGGGGAAGCAATGATCTAAACATTTCCCAATGATAACCAAACATAATAACAACATTTAATCCCTAGAAATGAATCCATTGAAAGCCAAATCTTTTCCAGTAACAAGGAAAATAGAGAACTCTTGCAGGTAAACACCAACAATGGTGATTTTAGCCCAAATCCCAAAATCAAAGACCAATATTTGGACAAAGCAACCTCCCCTTAGGTTTTTCATTCCAAAAACATAATAAGGAAGATATTCTACCCCAACCAAAGCTCTCATTAAAGATAATAAATTAGGATCAACGGAGAAGATGATTACCTTAAGGGTGAAAAAGATGAATCCTCCTCCAAAGCCTTCTTCCTCAAGAACTCCAAGGACACAACTCACACACTGATTTCCTCTCTCAAATGCTCTCTCTCAGCCTCCACAAATGTGAGAATAGGGAAATGAGAGGGTTTAGGAGGGTTTTACCCCTCTTATTCCATATTTACACCCTAGTCCCTAAAATTGATGAAATTTTCACTTATTACCCCACAAATCCTCAAAACTTCAAAATTATGGATTAAGGTTATTACATCTCTCCCCTTTTGCTCCGGGTCCCATTGGAACTTACCCTACATACACAAGATTTGTGTCAAGGTTAAAACAATAATCTGATATGTACAATTACTTTAAGGCGATTCATGTACCAACGCGAAAGTAATCGAATATGTAATCGCGGTCAGGATGAGGGACCTCCTTCCAGTGGAACCACAAATTAGCGATTGACTCATGGATTTTTTTTTAAAACATAAATTAATGGAGTCTGTCGCTATTCTATCGCTAATTAGTGACAGACACAATTTCGTCGCTAATTGAGGGAAAGTGTTCGTGGTCAATCCGTCGCTAATTAACCTCAGATTTTTGTTGTCGTTGATACCCCTTTTTCTAGCAGTGGGAGTTTCAGAAAGTAGCAAAAAATGTTGGGGTGTGAATCAACTCAATATAGTTTCCCTTACTTTTTTGGTATGTTCTACCAACGTTTTTGCTATACTATGGATTTTCATGATAGTTTTGCTTATATTATAAACATCGCATCCACCTTGATCCATTTCATCATCGTTGTCCTCACCACTCTCTTCACCATCGCTATTGTCATCGAACACGTATTGAACTCGTATGTATGGAATACCATCGAGACCAATTGACACTATCAATAAATCGATAATTGATCGCCTTTCGTGTTCCTATCAAGCATTATAAAAAACCAGATCAATGATAATAAAATAATATTATCGTAAGATATGATAAAATAATATTATCATAAGACATGATAAAAGGGATAAGTTCTAACAGAAATGTTTTGGGGTTTGATTTTATAGAGTGAGAAAATAAGAGAGGAAAGGGAAAATCATGGGATGTAGCACTAGTACAAAATATGCTTTTATAAACGGTTGTTTTGGGCTTTATACACGGTTTTGGAACCGCGTATAAGTCCGATGTTTGTAAAAGTGACAGACTTTTATACACGGTTCCAAAACCGTGTATAAAACTCAACTTTTATACACGGTTTCAAAAGCGTTTAAAAAGGGAATATTAATCGTGTATAAAAGTCACAATCTTACACGGTTTTTAGATGAAACCGTCTAAAAAAACTCTGCTAGCCGTTTATAAAAGTGCCTATCTGTAACACCCTCAAATTTGGTAAGAGCAACTAATTAAAAAAAATCTTGATATAATATCAATTAAAGGACAAAACTTCCACTTATACATCAATCTCCATATGCCTCAATTTAAAATTCTATAATTAACCACAACAATTATAAAACTACAATCTTATATACAAGGACTAAATCGAAGTCGGATGTTACTTAACCCAAATGCAAGTTACTCTTCCCAAAACCAATGCGGAAGACGTTACCAAGCAAATCGCTTCTCGAGCTTACAACAAACACTCATCTCTTCATAGTACCGCTAGCACTAACCCACAACGGAACCTGATGAACATGCCGACAAATTTAAAAGGTTAGGCTAACGCCTAATGAGTTCAAGAGTTTTTTTAAGTCAGATTTTATAGTAATCATTGTATTTATAGGCTTGGTCTAATACTGTGTTTAGAGTGCTTTTATATCTGGTTTTAGCCAAGGGTATTTAAGTCCCTTGTGGCTTTGTTCCTTGTAAGACTCTCACACATATCCTAATACATTTGAAATTTTGCGCTTCAAACTCTCTCTCTACTTTCTCTCTCTAAGATTTAGAACGATCTTGGATTATCAATTGGTATCAGAGCCTAATATGAATCTGAGAGGATTGAGAGAAACGTTTTTCGATTCTGAATTTGTGTTTGAATCAGAAAATTTGATCGATTTTCTTGATTTTTTCAAGAAAATCTCATTTTTTGGTTTTTCATCAAATTCGGACTGTATTTTGAATGAATTTTCTTGAAAATTGGTTTGTTGGATTCGTTTTTAATAGAAGATCATTTTTGATTCACATCATTTTGCAAGAAAATCGATATTTAGAGATCAATTTTGAAAATTTTGAGTTTCTGAAAAGTACGTATAGCGTACTGTTTGTATCACGAATTCTCGTTTTTGTGGTTTTTAATCGAATTGTTTGATTCAGAAGTGTTAGAAAGTTGTTTTCGATCAAATATGTGTGAGAAATTTTCATCAGATTCGGTTCTGTAATCGTTTTTAGAAAAATTCTGAGTTTTCATCGTTTTGCGCCAGATCCAAACTTTGCGCCAGTTCATCAAAGTTTACGCGAGTTCATTCAGTTCATCTCAAAGTTTGCGCGAGTTTATCAAGAAGTTTGCGCGAGTTCTTCAAAGTTTTGCGCGAATTCTGTTCATCAAGTTTCAACCAAGTTCAGTTCACAAGCTCTTTTTGCGCCCAAAGCTCATCGCGCAAAGTATATTTTGCGCCAGTTACGTCTCGCGAAAAGTGAAGTTTGCGTTACATACTTCTTGCGCAAAGCTTAAGTTTGTGCCACATACATATCACGCAAAGATCAGTTTTCGCCATCAGTGCATCGTGCAAAGTTACTTTTGCGCCTTCTATATATCGCGTAAAGTGAATGTTTGCGTCATCTTAGTCTCGCGCAAGTTACTTTTGCGCCACCTTCTGTTCAAGCAAAGACAGGTTCTCGCCACCAAAATCTCGTGCAAAACTAATTTGCGCCACCATCGTCTAACGCAAAGTATAGTTTTGCACCACCAACGCTTCACGCAAAGCAAGTTTGTGCCATCTTCATCTAGCGCAAAAGCAAGTTTGCGCCATCCTCAGTTCGCGCAAATCTCAGTTTGCGCCAGTCACTGTTAGCGCAAATCTCCAGTTTGCGCTAGCTCCTCTGTTTCAAGACTTGGAATATTTTCTCTGATTTTCTGAAGATATGGATATGTCAAAGTTCTCGTTTCAAGCTCAATTTTACAAGAACGATCTTATGATGTCGTTGGGAACAGAAACTCGTCCTCCGGTTTTGATCAATGAAAATGAGTTCACCCAATGGCAAGATCAGTTCATTAACTTCATCGAGCGTCAAGCTAACAGAGAGAATATGATGAAGTCATTTACTGAAGGAACTTTTGTCAGACCTAAGAACGATACTCCTTTGACTGCCGAAGAGGTTACACGAGAAAAAGCAGATCGTGAAGCAAAATCTAATCTGATGTTAGCATTGCCTAATTCTATCTACAATCGAATTGATTGTTTCAAGCATGATCCGAAGATGATGTGGACTCAGTTAAAAAAGATTATGCTTGGTTCAACGGTTGCTACACAACTTAGGCAAACGCGCTACATGAATAATTTTGAGGAATTCAAAGCAAAGGATGAGGAATCTTTGAAAAATGTCTTTGATAGGTTCTCGGTAATAATAAACGATCTTCAAAAGATCAAAGTGACCAAGAATGAGTTAGAAACTACTCTGACGTTCCTCAACGCTCTGCAACCGGAATGGAATAAATCTTGCCATCGCTTGAGGAATGATGTCCGGATATCTTCTATGCAAATCCAAGAGCTTTATGAGATTCTGATGACAGATGAAAGCATGGTCAAGGAAAAGAAAGCCAAACTTGACAAGAAAAACAAGAAGACAGTGGACCCAGTTGCACTCCTCATGAGTCAATTAGCTGAACAAGCATTGTCTGATAATGCTTATGACGGGGCCACTGATGACGATGGTGAAGCGTTACAGAAGGCAATGATTATTCTCTCTCAACACTACAACAAAAAGTTCCAACATCGTTCGGTTTCCAACATCGTTCGGGTTCCAACAATCTTCGCTTCACTTTAGGGTCTAAGGTCAACTTGCCCGAGCATAAGAAAGCTGCTGATTGTTTCAACTGTGGAAAGTCGGGTCACATCGCTAAGGAGTGTCGAGTGAAGAAAGTTCGGGATTCGACATATTATCGGAAGAAAATGGAACTAGCCGAAAAGAGAGAGAATGGAACCGCTCTGCTAGCTGAAGAAGAATTCTGGCTAGATCACTCCGACAACGAAGTTGATAATGTGGAGACTGCTTATATGTGCTTCATCAGAGATGATCAGAGTGATGATAATGATGATGGTTCTTCCACTGATGAAGATGAGGTACCTTCTGAATTCGATTTCAAATTTATATCCTCACAGATGAATATCATTTTAACTGCTTTACATGATCTACGCTCAAAGTTATAATCTAAAAAGCATTTAAACATAGAAAAGTCAAATTTGATTGATAAATGACAAATTTCTTTGAAAGATGAAAAAACTATTTTGGATCATACAAAAGAAATCTTTCAAAAGAAATTGGATGATTTAGAAAAATCAAATATGACTTATCTTGATTCTTTGACAGAAATGACCAAACAAAAAGAAAATTTTTCGGATAAAATAAATGAGTTGGAAGGAAAATTATATCGAAGGAATCAAACTGAACAAACTATTTATTTGAACAAACCTCGGAGTTATGAGTCTATCAAAGAAAAATGGGGACTTGGTTTTGAAAATCCTTATTGTTTAAATAGTGCTATAGAAAAATCCCCCACTTAATATAAATTCGATTATCTAAATCTTGTTAAATATGCTCTTCAATTTAAAGTTGATTGGATGAATGAAAAACAAGTTTTAGATATCGAAAATGAGAAAAGAATGAACAACAAGAAAAAGGAAATTTCTTTTGTTTACACGCGCGAAAATGCCAAATATTTTCCCGATAAATCAAAGAAGAACAAAAACAATTTAAATGACATTTCTTCTATTAAATCTTCATTATCTGATGATTATTTTGATATCTGTGCTACTAACACTAATAAAGAAAATATATCTCCAGTTTCTTATGATTCTAAGAGATATATTCCTCCATTAGTGTTAGAAAGCAAAATCATTGATCTTGAAGATAAAATAGAAGAACAAAATATTCAAAGAAAAATTGAATCAGATGTAATTCTTTCTTTCATGACGACAAGTCTTGAAGAAAAATTATTTTTTCAAAAACAAGATTTACTTACAAATTTTTTTTCTGGCCTTTCTTCTGATTTTAAAGAAAAAAAAAGAAAGTTCTAAAATCTGAAAACTTTTCTCAAAATTTTTCTGACTCTGAGGCAAGTTCAGGTTTATTGTCTGATCAGTTAGGTTTCTTAGGTTATATTGTTTCTTCAGACTCCATTCTTAAATCGAAAATTCTTGATGAATCTTTTACGCTAAATGATGATTATTATAAACCAAAGCGTAAAAGAAGAAGGTCAAAGAAGTCAAAGAAACAAGTTACTGTTATTTCTGAAAATTCTAATTCTTCTGATTCGAATATTTCAAATAGGACTTTAAGCAATCCTACAAGGCAGATATGGATGATCAAGCGGAAATCTGATGAATCTACGACTGATGATGATAGATATGTAGACAAAATCTATAAAAGTGATTTATTTGCTGTTTGTAATAAAATTTCAAAATAGTCAATAAAGCAAATGATTCGAATTTCAAAAGATGTCTCATATTCTTCTTCTGATTCTAGTTCAGATGATTATGCTTTGTCTTCTACTGATGAATATGTTCATTTCTCTGATAATATTTCTCATGCTTTATTTGTCAAATCTAACAAATATTCTCCCATTAGAACTGTAACTAACAAACATGGACCCAAATACAAGTGGGTACCAAAATCAAAGATTGATTCTAAGTTGCAGGCACCTAATGTCAAGGGGGAGTAAGAGAACAATGGCTTCTGAGTAAATAAGCTCAGAACCCGTACTTCAGTGGACTTCGACTTCTAAACATATCAGTTTAGGACTCGTTCTTCAATGCATTTAGCTTCTGGACAAATGAGAAACTATGAGTGCATCTACTTTATTCCGCTGCATTTATCTCTGTCTGTGATGTTGTTCCAGTTATCTCAATTTTTTTTAAGAATCTGAGCAAGTTCGACCAGATCCAAAACTTTGATATGAGACACCAATTCATTATACATTATGTGGAAGAAGGTATTATTGAATTTTATTTTGTTCCGACTAAATATCAATTTGCTGAATTATTTACAATAGTCTTAAATGAAAAATGTTTTTTTCAAACTCCGCATGTTGAATTTAAAAGTTTAAATCTTTACAAATTTTATTCTATAAAGTAAAAGTTTTACAGTTTTTCTTTCTTTTGAATAAAATGTGTGTCTAGGATAAATTTTCAAGTTGCTTTGTTTATATCGAAGTTTTATATGTTCAACTTTCAAGTCTTACAAAAGTCGAAAGGTCAACAACATGTTTGAAACTTTTGATACTGCTTTAAAGTTATGTGATTCAGAATATTTATAGTTTACAATGCTTAGAAATCCTAAAAAGTCAGAATTATGGATTGTAATGAAAATATAGGCTAAGTACTTAGATGTAAAACTGGGTGATTGAGATGAATTATATATATAAAATACAGAAATCTCTAAGTTTAAAAGTTTGTACATGTGACCTTTCTGGTTTGGAAAAGTAAGTTCCGTGGGATGCTTTTTATCTGGTCCCCTAAGGTCAATTGGTCTGGGAGTGATCGAACCCAAATCCTTCTATGGAATCAGATCGAAAGTCATGTTCTACTGGTATGAATGGGTTTAGGATGTGTCGATGTAGCCTTTCTGATCTGGGAGAGTAAGTTCCAAGGGGTGCTTGACACCTAGTCCCCTAAGGCCAACTGGTTTGGGAGCGGCTGACCCAAATCTTGCAATAGGATCAGATAGAAAATTACGTTTACGACATGTTCTTTACTTACCAAACTTCTTGATTAAAAGATGCCAATGTGCACAAGCTTAAAAGATGTCAAAGAGCACACTCATGTGAAGATGCCAATGTGCACAATGCTAAAAGATGCCAATGAGCACACATCTCATGATACTTGGTGATATGTTTGAGTTGCGATAAACCTATAAATTTGTGAAAATCTTAATTTTTGATGGCTTAGTGTGAGTACATGCAAAGTTTTCTATTATATTTTTACAATTGCATTTTCTTGAAGCTAATCGAAGTTCTAATGCTAGCACACTGAATAGATTGATGAAAGTTTTTGAAACTGATCATGTTTTAACTTGATATGCAATGAAACTTGTATCTGTATCCAACAACATACACTTGATTTCCACTGATGGATTAATCTGTGATATTTTACTGAGTAGAATTTAATTTGTTTAGTGTTTAAAATTTTATATATTTAATTGTTTCAAAATACATATTAAGTATATTTTTCTTTCTACATTGATGTTTCGATCCTTATGTTCTCATATCTGTTTCAATGGGTCTGTGCATTTTTCGAGGGGGAGTGAATAAGGAGAATATTTTGAAAGATCATATCTCATTTCGAGAGGGAGTATCTGATTTTCTATATGAATGCTAACTTGAATTGTCATATTTAGTGTATTTGTGTAGGGGGAGTCAAAGAGCTTAACAGGTGACATTTTTAAGATTTCAAGTCAGCTTTGCGCCAACAGTTGGTAGCGTAAAACTCAACTTTGCGCCACCTTCAGCTAGCGCAAAACTAAGTTTGCGCCACCAACATGTAGTGCAAAACTTCCTTTTTCTCATTTACTCTGAATTTTACAGATCTGAAGCTGTCTCCTCTCCAAAGTAGGCATAACCAAGTTGATCCAGATCATCAAGGTCATGAGGGGGAGAAGTTAAGGAGAAGTTAAAGAGACAAATAGTTCAAATGTTTATCTGCTGCTCAAGATTCGCTCAAGATTCTATTTTCTCAGCTAAACTAGTCTTTTTGTTGTTCCAGCTCCGACCACCACAGCTTATTCAAGTACATTTGAAAGAGGTGTGTCGTCTAGAGCACGAGCTGATGAACTGATTGTTCTTTCAAGTTTATTACAAACAGGTCCAGTCTTGTCAAGGCAGCAAAGACGATATAGATTGAAAGATGCTGAGAAGAATTTTTTTTTGTCAAGAAGCTACACTAAGACACTTAGCAGGTCTGATTAGAGTTCGAAGATGGTTATATCAGTTTACATTGAAGACCGGAGCGCCAATGATTACTAAGGGGGAGATTGTTAAGTCAGATTTTATAGTAATCATTGTATTTATAGGCTTGGTCTAATACTGTGTTTAGAGTGCTTTTACATCTGGTTTTAGCCAAGGGTATTTAAGTCCCTTGTGGCTTTGTTCCTTGTAAGACTCTCACGCATATCCTAATACATTTGAAATTATGCGCTTCAAACTCTCTCTACTTTCTCTCTCTAGGATTTAGAACGATCTTGGATTATCAAGTTTTAACATGAATAAATATATCTTTAAAAGAAAAGAATTCAGTTCCAAACAAGTTCTTTCAAAATGATTTGCTTTAGAAATGGAAACGACTCGTTTTCCCATAATATATCTCTTTAAGGAAAACGCTCCAATACAACATTCTTATAAACCGATGCAACCCAAAACTCACTCAAAACATGAATATAAATTGACTCCCAATTTATGATAATGTATGTAACACTTCATATCCCAAAACACGGGCGTGGATTAATACTCAACCCATAAAACATGGAATGATTTCATGTAAGCAAGATGTCACCGAAAACAATTATATAAAAGACTCGGCTCGAAGACAACACATTTCGGTGACAGGGGAGACCCAATTCCATATAATGTGACGTACACAAAGTAAGCCACACATACGTTAAATTGGTATTAAGTATCGGACTCTACGTCTTTCAGTATACACCCATAGATACTTGCACGGAGGACTTACACCATACCGAAGATGCCTAACCGAGCTGCAATGGGGAAAACTAACGTTCCACCATTGGACAAATAATAAAAGCATCGAGCTCGGCATCTTTCAGCGTACACTCATTGATACTTGCATGAAGGACTTATAACCCAATCTGACACCTAACGTGTCGCGATGTGAAAACCAAGTCGTTCCATCATCGAACAAAGTGATAAAAGTGCTCATGGATCCATAGCAGACGGGGCTAAAACATTACATGACTCAAAACGAATGAACTAACGTGTTCAAAACATGTAATTCTCAAATAAGATGCAGTAAATGCAAATCATAACCAAGCGCTCTACATTGAGCTATTAAAACCGGACAAGTGTCCCCAAGACCCAACAAAATCCAAACCAAGCCATAAGCTTAACAATCCAAAGACCCAACGTTGAAAATCATAAAATGAAATCAAATGTAAATGACCCACAATAATGCAACCCATGCTTCAAAACACACAAATAACTCCAACATAATTTAGATTGTGACAAAACATTTTCCAAGTGGGTTTATACCTTTTATCCTTTCAAATCGTCCCATAACACCCAATAAAATGCATTTATACTCAAAAATATAGTCCATGGAATAAATCATTAAGATACCCAAAATATATGATTTATTTATCAAAATGCCTAAAATCCCAAATGTGGGTGTTTTATAAATTTATAAAGTTTAACACTTCCAAATAACCAAAACTTATCAAGTGATCAACAGTTAACAATTCCAGGTAAAACTTATAAACACTTTAAAATAGAAATTTTGGCATGTACACCGTTTTCACAAATCAACTTGAACTCATTTGCTAGATTTAGGCTAAATTTAGATTTTACCCCCAACTTGAGCTCCTTTGAAGAAATCCGAATCCACAAGTAAAACCTTCCAAAAACCTATCATCACAATTTTCCAACCATAAATACACATCTACAACCATATAGAAACGATCTCCAAACATCTTATATCAAAATCTCTATTTTGGCCAAAACCCCTAATTTGACCTATCTTCCCCAAAATCATCCAACCCAAAGATTGATAAATAAAAACACTAGGAGGTCAACGATGGAGCATTTGTATCTTGATTGAAGTGTTAGAAAGGAAACGAATGAACCTACACTAGTGGATTTTGATAGAACTCAAAGCCCTAGAATTTTCTTGGAAGGAGACACCAATAGAGATGGTGGAATGGTAGCTTCTTGCATCCTAGACTTCCAAGGCTTAGATGGTGATGGAAATGCTTCAAAATCAAGGTGGATGGCCATAGGAATGACTAGAGTTTGAACCAAGGAGATGGAAATCGGTTTGGGAGAGAAAGGGTGGGATTTGATAAGTGAGAAATGAGGTGAAATGTAACATCCCGATTTTTCAGATAACACTCAAAATTATAGAAAATAATTAAATTAAAATATAGTGTAAAGTCAAGGGGGCTTTATGTATTTACAAGAACTTAGTTATAATTAATGAATCATGTCCTAATGTTTAAGGACATGTTATGTAAATTTATAATGAAAATAAATGTCATAATGGGTGATTTGAAGAATTTAGTTTGATACGTGTTAGTTAATTGATGATACGTGGCTTTAATTCTTATAAAACGTGGCAGCCAATTTGATGGGTTTTTAAGATATAAATCAAGGTTTTTGTTGCAAGTATACTTCTCTATTAAGTCGAGCAAAATCCAGAAAAACTTTCACAATATAGTTTGAATAATTTGAGCCAAAAATCGATAGTTGAAGGTGAAAAACCATGAACGAATATAAAGCTTTATATGGGATAATCTCGACGATTGATAAAAACTTTAAGCAACAAGGCCATCAAGGTGAATTTCATGATGCTTTTATGAAAAATGAGATATATGCAAAAGTTCAAGTTTATATTCATGCATTTATGAGATTTATGTTATATATCGTTTGTATGTACGAAAGGTTATGAAACCTGCAGTATGCATGAATATTTTACATGATATGCATGAAACATTTTGTTGCCACCTGTGGAAATGCTCGGGACGCCGGGGTCAAAGTTAAAGAACGGGAAACCGTAATGAAAGGGTTTTCAGTGTATGTGATTTGTTCCTACACTTGAAACATAATGGGTGATTTTATAATCACTGTCAATTTGATCCACATGGTGCATACAACCCAAAAAGGAGATCTCCATAATGAAATGATTTTAAGACATGAAAATGTTTATGATGTTTCTAATGTTGCATAATATGTTTTACGATTGTGATATGCATCTTATAAAATCTCATGAGCTCACGAGGCCTTGGCTGATTGTTTTTATTTTAAAATTGTTGCATGTATCTCAGTACCAGATATCCAAGAAAGTTCAAAAGATAAGGAGAAGGTCGAAAGCTTAGAAAGAATAGCTGAAGGGTTGAAGTTCTCCTTGTGTATGTATTTATAAGAGGGACCAAAGATGTTTGAGTTAAGATGTTTCCACTATAATGTAAGGTTTTGACCTTAAGATCAGATCCGTTTATACTCCATGTTATGTTATGGTATAAGTGACAAAACTAGAAAAGTGGGTGTCACATGAAAGCTGAAAATCGCGACTTAAAAGCCTTCTGCACCCCTGGTGCGACATTGACCAGCGACATTGCCCTGGAAATGTCTCCAAACCTCCCCCAACTTTTGTTTCCCTTCTGCGACTTTGCCCTGTGCGACTGTGACTCGTCATAGTCGTCGGACATTGTAGTCGTACCCGTACTAAGCCCCGAAGCTCGACTTTTCCAACGCCAACACCCCCGATACTCTAAGGGACATCACCTAATGGTTTCCCAACAAAAACCCGCCATTTATAACTTACAAAAACGTCCGGGTGGCCTTTACTTACCGAAAATTACGGGTGTTACAATCCTCCCAACCTTGAAAGAGATTTCGTCCTCGAAATCTAGATTCCCATGAAACGTTGACGACATGATAGATCGTCTCTACACCGCTTGCCATAAATACCACCATAACCTTATGTTGGTCCTTACGATAAATGTCCCCTTGGGCACATCCTGCTTATATCCGAATGAATAATAATCTTACTAATGTGGCCTTTAACCATGAGACTGCGGTTGTCTCCCAACCTTGGGTGACACGTACTACCTCAAGGGTAGTTTGTGATCTCAACTTCTCACCGACCCATTCACCTCAGATCCACATGTTTTCTGAACCCAAAACCAATGATCGATGTTAATACTAAAGAATTCTCATTTTTTTAATGATCCATTCTTGATTTTGATAAGGTCGTCCTTCCATGGGCGCACCAATACGCTCTCCGGGTAGCTGGTTAATGCAAATCCGGCTAACATCCAACTCCGTTTTACTCCCAACCTCAAAAATTCCCTTAATAAAATATCTACCACAACGAAAAAACTTATACACATCGATACGTAATCACCAACATCTAACCTTCTTTTTAAATTTCCCCACCGAGAGGTCAACATCCTCTTGACCCAACGGAGATACTTCCAACCTTTCAACGATTTGTTGACTTCAAAAGGGCAAGTCGACGCCTAAAACCAAATGGAAATACCGAAAACGTGGACATCCTGCCCGTTATTTCATTCCCTAAGTATTGTCGCGTTAAAGTTGACACCTAACAGGGTATTAAGATTCCCAATCATGCATTTCTAACCAACGGACCACAATATTTCCCTTGCTCACGCAAGCCCATCAAGACGATACACTACCAACGTATAACATGATGTCTAACGGACTATCGACCCGTCAAATCCAATCCCACCATACCTAAAATCATACAAGACCTTATTCCGTAGGTTTGCCAGAGCATAAAGATCACCCTTAGTTAACTGAGAAGGCATGAATCTATTACCTCAACTATTCATGCGTGAACCGATTCAAAAACCAAAATCTAAAGTTCCATGGTTGAACACGAGTCGGATCACCCGATGCTTCAATTCCCAAGGACTCTTTAGTTCCTTAATTGTGACTCCTTTCACGACAGGGGTTTAAATCTATAGGCCTAATGAGTTCATGGTTTTCAACTAATAAGCCAATTTAAACTTTTTATAAAACTTTCAAATACACAAGCTTTATAACTGATAGTCCAAGATCAATGAATCCTAGAGAGAGAAAGTAAAGAGAGAGAGACTTGGAAGCGCGAAGTATGTATACAATGAATGTGCGTTAAAGATTCTTACAAGGAACAAAGACCAAAGGGACTTAAATACCCTTGGTCAATACAATAAGTATTAGACAATAGACACAGTATTTGACCAAGCCTATAAATACAATGATTACTATAAAATCAGACTTAACAATCTCCCCCTTAGTAATCATTGGCGCTTTGGTCTTCAAAAAGATCTTCTAAATCAGTACGGACCATAAAAGCGACTTTGTGAAGCTTTCTGACTTTAAAAAAAAAATCATCTCAGCATCTTTCAGAAAAAGTTGTCTTTACTGTCTTGAGCTCTAGACGATACACCTCTTTTGAATGATCTTGAATGAACTATGGTGTTCGGAGCATAAACAACAAAAGAATTTGTTGTAGCTGAGAGAATAGAATCTTTGAGCGAATCTTGATCAGCAGATAAACATTTAAGCTCTTTGTCTCGTTAACTTCACCTTGACTTCTCCCCCTCATGACCTTGATGATCTTGATCAACTTGGTCATGTAAAAGTTGGAGACGAGACAACGTAAGATCTGCAAAATCAAAGAAACAGAGAAAACAGGGGAGATTTGCGCGACACGCTGGTGGCGCAAAGAAAGGTTTGCGTTACACCAAGGTGGCGCAAAGTGAAGTTTGAGTTACACCAAGGTGACGCAAAGCTGACTTAAACTTAGAAAGTTTTACCTTTTTAAGCCCTTTGACTCCCCCTACACAAATGCACTAGATATGACAATTTGAGTTAGCATTCATATAAAGAAAATCAGAAACTCCCCCTCAAAAACAGATATAATCTTTGAAAAAAATTCTCTTTGTTCACTCCCCCTTGAATAATGCATAAACCCATTAAAATATATTTATGAGAACACAATGATCAAATATTAATGTAGAAAGAAAAATATATTGAATGTAAATTTTGAAACAACTAAACATATAAATTTTTTAAACACTAAACAAATAAAAGTCTACTTAGTAAAATATCACAGATTTATCAATCATTTGAAATCAAACATATGTTGTTGGATACAAGAACAAGTTTCATTGCATATCAAGTTAAAACATGTTCAGTTTCAAAAACTTCCATCAATCTATTCAGTGTGCCCACATGCGAATCTTTGATTAGCTTCAAGAAAATGCAATTCTAAAAATATTATAGAGAACTTTGCATGTACTCACACTAAGTCATCAAGAATTAAGATATTCATAAATTTACAGATTTATCGCAACTCAAACATATCACCAAGTATCATGAGATGTGTGCTCATTGGCATCTTTTAGCAGTGTGCACATTGACATCTTGACATGAGTGTGCTCTTTGGCATCTTTTAAGCGCGTGCATTTTGGCATCTTTTGATCAAAAAGTTTATTAAGTAAAGAACATGCCGTAAGCGTAACTTTCTATCTGACACTATTGCAGGATTTGGGTCAGCCGCTCCCAGACCAGTTGGCCTTAGGGGACTAGGTGTCAACCAACCCTTGGAACTTACTCTCCCAGATCAGAAAGGCTACATCGACATATCCTAAACCCATTCATACCAGTAGAACATGACTTTCGATATGGTTCTATTGAAGGATTTGGGTTCGATCACTCCTAGACCAATTGACCTTAGGGGACCAGATGACAAGCATCCCGAGGAACTTACTTTCCTAAACCAGAAAGGCCACAGGTACAAACTTTTAAACTTAGAGATTTCTGTATTTTATGAAATTATAATTCATCTCAATCACTCAGGTCAACATCTAAGTGCTTAGCCCATATTTTCATTCCGATCTATAATTCTGATTAATTAGGTAGTCTAAGCAAAGTAAACTATAAAAATTCCGAATCACACAACTTTAAAGCAGTAATAAAAGTTTCAAACATGTTGCTGACTTTTCGACTTTTGTAAGACTTGAAATTTGATCATATAAAAAATTTAATATAAACAAAAGAACTTGAAAATTTATCCTAGACACATATTTTATTCAAAAGAAAGAAAAAATGTAAAACTTTTACTTTATAGACTAAAATTTGTAAAGATTTAAACTTTTAATTGATATTTAGTCAGAACAAAATAAAATTCAACTATTTCATCTTTTACATTTTATACAATAAATTTGTGACTCATATTAAAAAAAAATTGGGTTATACAAATTCACGAGATAGATAAACAAGCTCAGATTCTTAAAACATTGAGAAAAACTGGAATAACATCATATACAGAGATATATGTAGCGGAAATAAAATTGATGTACTCATAGTATCTCATTTAGCCAGAAGCTTAAATCATTGAAGAACGAGTTCTAAACTGATTTGTTTAGAAGTCGTAGTCTATGAAGTACGGGTCCTGAGCTGAAGTACTCAGAAGCCAATTTCCCTTACTCCCCCTTAACATGTGATACCTGCAACTTTGAATCAGATAAAGATTTGGGTACCCACTTAAATTTGGGCCCATGTTTGTTAGTTACAGTTCTTATGGGGAAATAATTGAAAGTATTGAAATTAGAAGCACGAGAAAGATAATCAGAATAATATGCACAATCATCAGAAGATAAAACATAATCATCTGAACTAGAATCAGAAGACGAATATGAGACATTTTTGGAAATCTGAATCATTTGCTTAATAGAGTATTTAGAAATCTTATTACAAGAAGCAAATGAATCACTTTTATAATATTTGTCTACATATAAATCCTCATCAATCATAGAATCAGTAGATGTCCGCTTCATTCTCCAGATCTGCTTCTTTGACCGGCTCAAAGTCCTATCTGTAAGAATTGAATCGGAAGAATTAGAACAGTCAGAAATAACTTTATCTTGTTTTTTCGACTTCTTTGACCGTCTTCTTTTACGCTTAGGTTTATAATATTGATCATTGAGCGTAAAAGAATCATCAAGAATTTTAGACTTAATATTTAAATCAGAAGAAATAAATTTATCTAAGCAACCAATCTGATCAACTAATAAATCTGAATGAGCCTCGGAGTCTGAATTATTTTGAGAAAAGATTTTAAAATTAGAAATTTCCTTTTTGTTTTCCTTATAATCAGAAGAAAGGTTAGAAATAAAATCTGATTTTTGAGAAAATAAATTTTCTTCAAGACTTGAAGTCATAAAAGAAAGAAAAATATCAGATTCAATTTCTTTTAAAATATTTTGATCTTCTATTTTATCTTCAAGATCAATGATTTTACCTTCTAAAACTAATGGATGAGTGTATTTCTTCGAATCATAAATGATTGGAGAAATATTTTCCTTATCAGAATCAAGGGCATAAGAAGGAACCAAATCATCAGATATTGAAGATTTAACAGAAGATATATCATTTAAAATTCTTCTACCTCTCTTTAATTTTTCAGGAAAATATTTGGCATTTTCATACGTATAAACAAAAGGAATTTCATTTTTCTTATTATTTGACCCTTTCTCATTTTCGAGATCTAATACTTCCTTTTCACTAGTCAAATGAAATTCGAACTGAGGAGCATAGTGTGCAAGAGTTAGATAATCGTATTTATATAAAGTAGGAACTTCGTTTATCACTTTGTTTAAACAATGAGGATTGTCAAAACCAAGTCCCCACCTTTGTTTTAAAGCTTCTTCACTCCTTGGTTTGTTCATAAAAATTGTTTGTTCAGATTGGTTTCTTCGATAAAGCTTTTCTTCTAACTTATTTATTTTATCTGAAAATTCATCTTTTAAAGAAGTCATAGCCGTCAAAGACTCAAGATAAGTCTTATTTAAACTTTCCAAATTATCCAATTTCTTTTAAAAGATGTCTTTAGTATTTTCTAAAATTGATTTTTCATCTTTCAAAGAAATTTTCAGTTTATCAATCAAATCTGACTTTTCTGAATTTAAATTCTTTTCAGATAATAACTTTAAATGTAAATCAGATAAAGCAGTTATCATGATATTCAACTGAGAGGTAATAAAATTGTAATCAAATTCAAAATATACCTCATCTTCATCAGTTTCAGAATCGTTTGACTGATCAACTCCAACCAAGCACATATGAGCGATCTCTACGTTTGCAGCTTCATCGTCAGAGTGATCCAGCCAGAATTCTTCCTCTATCAGCAAAGCAGTTCCGTTTTCTCTCTTTTCAGCCAATTCCATTTTCTTTCTGTAGTATGCCGAATCCCTGACCTCTTTTGCTCTACACTCCTTTGACATGTGACCCGGCTTTCCGCAGTTGTAGCAGGCAACAGTCTTTGGCTCGGGCACTTTGACTGTAGAAGCGGAAGTGAAGCGAGAAGAGTTGGAACCCGATCGTGGTTGGAACTTTTTCTGGTAATGCTGAGAGAGAAGGATCATAGCTTTCTGCAAAACCTCACCATCATCTTTAGTTGATCCGGTGTAAGCGTTATCAGACAACGCTTGTTCAGATAATTGCTTTGTGAGGAGAGCAACCGGGTCTACTGATTTCTTCTTTTTCTCAAGTTTTGCCTTCTTCTCTATCACCAAGCTCTCATCAGTTAGCAAAATCTTGAACATCTCTTGGATCTGCATAGAAGAGATTCTGACATCGTTCTTCAATCTGTGGCATGATTTATTCCATTCTGGTTGCAATATGTTGAGAAACTTCAGATTTGTCTCAAGCTCAGTCTTTTCAACCTTAATCTTATGAAGATCATTGATGACGGCACAAAAACGATCAAACACAGCTTTCAGTGGCTCCCCATCCTTGGCTTTGAATTCTTCAAAATTATTCATGTATCGCGTATGCTGAGGTAAGTAGCTACTGAAGAACCAAGCATAATCTTCTCAAGCTGTTGCCACATCAGATTAGGATGAGTTTTGAAACAGCCAATCCTGTTGTATACAGAGTTTGGCAAGGCCAGCATTAGATTTGCTTTAACATCCTGATTAGCTTGATAAGCAGACAACTCTTCATGTGTGTACTCTTTAGTAGGCTTGTATAATCCAGAAGCCAATTTGGGTCTGTCGAACGGTCCTTCAGATAAAATGGTCAACATGTCATTACCATTCTTTTATCGTTCAATGAAGTTTAGGAACCGATCTTGCCACTGTGTAAATTCATTTTCATCAATCAGTACTGGTGGACGATTTTCTGTACCAAGACACATCATTAGATCACTTTTGTAAAATTGAGCTTGATAAGAAAACTTGTCAGAATCCATGGCAGATGTTCAGAAATATTCTAAGTCTGAGACTTGCGCAAAGTTGAGCTTTGCGTGAGAAGCAGGAGACGCAAACTGAGGCTTTGCGTGAGCATGCAGATGCGCAAAGTAGACTTTGCGTTATATGAAGGAGACGCAAACCAACTTTGCGTGATAAGGCTGAGACGCAAAGTGAGCTTTGCGTAAGTAATGAGAAACGCAAATAGGACTTTACGTAGGCCAAGTGACTCAAATAGATCTTTGCGTGAGTAGCGAGAGACGCAAATCGAGGCTTTGCGTGATAGACTGGAAACACAAAGATCACTTCTCGTGATACACGGGATACGGAAACCTTGATTTGCGTGATTGAAGTGATACACAAAGTAGCTTTGCGTGAGTAATCCAATGCGAAAACCTGAAACAAAGGAACAAAATTAGTAGAACACGCAAATCCAAATATGAACTCGTGCAAAGTAGGAAGAACTTGCGCAAAGCTATATGAATCTCGCGCAAACTTTAGATCTTACGCAAACTGAAGGCAAAAACACAAAAACTTCCAAAAATCAATTTCAAAACAGATTTTGACAAAATTTTCTTATACCAACACGTTCGAAAACAACTTTTCAACACAATTCAAACTAAAATATCGATTAAAAACCACAAAATCAAATTTTCTTAAATGAACAGTACGTCAAACTCGTTTTTCCAGAAAATCAATAATTTCCAAAATTGACAATCAAAATGAGATTTTCTTAAAATTTGATGTGAATCAATAATATTCTCCTTGAAAAACTGAATCCAACTAAACAAATTTCATCGAAATTCAATCAAAAACACCTCTGAATTTGATGAAAAATCAAGAAAACGAGATTTTCTTGAAAAATCGATTTTATCAAGAAAATCGATCAAAATTTTCGATTTTAAACCACAAATTTAGAAACGAAATTCAATCTCTCAATTCTCTCAAGATTCAGATGGCTCTGATACCAATTGATAGTCCAAGATCAATGAATCCTAGAGAGAGAAAGTAAAGAGAGAGACTTGGAAGCGCAAAGTATGTATACAATGAATGTGCGTTAAAGATTCTTACAAGGAACAAAGACCAAAGGGACTTAAATACCCTTGGTCAATACAACACAATATTAGATAATAGACACAGTATTTGACCAAGCCTATAAATACAATGATTACTATAAAATAAGACTTAACAATAACAATTAATCGTGCGGTAAAAAAAATCACTACCGTTCACTCGATAGGTTTTAAAATTGATCACCGACGCTACGCATATAAAACCATTCCCAAAATTCGTTTGATCAGTACTTACGTTAATAAGGACAATAACAAAGGATGCGCCACAATTTATACTATATACATGAAAATAATTTTCTGCACCCAAACACGGGCAATAAATGTTTATACAATTTCAAAAGAGAACTTCACAATTTTAACCTTAAAATTCTTTCTTTTTAACCGCAAGACGACGAGGCATAAAATTTTCAACACGTCCCATATGCATCAGTTTATTCCCCCAAAACTCGGTAAAACGAGGGGAATGTAAATAAATTTCAAATCGAGTTTAGAACTTTGAGCCACACAGATAAAACACACTTGACCAAAATAGTAACTACAACGACATGAATATCGATAAGTCATTTAATGCATTGCGGAAAATTTCTAACAGTAAAATCAGCAACTAAAACATGTTCTGAGCAAAAGTTATGTCTGAAACAATAAATCTTTTATACGTTTACTCACACCAACAGTATAATTTAATCCAAATACAAATAGTATACAACGATTGACACTTGTATAAATTCCAAAGATAAATCATATGGTAATGAAACTTCTCCAAAACAACATGTGGGATGACATCTATTAACAAAACCTATAAATTAACTCACACAATAATGCATGTATACACGTTCCAAAATTTATCTACTCGATTCAAAATGTCGTAAGATAAGACAACATAAAACCCATCTGAATTTTCATAAAACTCATTAACGCTACAATCAAGCAGTGTCAAAATTTTCATTTCCCAATGTAAAAAGCGTAAGACGACAATAAGTCTAAAAATGTTAAAAATTCTAAAATCACAACGTACGATAAAGTGACCCATTTTCAACAAAACTTTCATGAAACACCACGCACAATAAACTCGTAAATTTACACGCAATAAAATTAAAACCCATGCATCTCAAAGTCTACTCACGCGTCGAGAAATGTCGCAAAACTATACTCCATAAAATTCGACACGACCTATACAGACCAAAATTCCCAAAAAAATTCTGACTCAAGAACATGGGAACAACTCTTCCTTTAAGACCTTAACATACATGGAGGAGATCCAATGTCAAGGTTAAAAATTCCACAATTATTTGCCCAATACCCCAAATGACATTAAAACACAGATCTTATAGTATCCAAAAATAGCGTTAAACTCAAAACGGGGACAAAGAGATTTTCAATATAAATTTGTAACCGTGTGCAACAAAATAGTTTCATGCATGCTTAAACTCACGGTTTAAAGATTTGATGAGTGTTGAATGCTTTACCAAGGCTTCATAATATGACTCACTTTAGGCTTTGCAAACACGAGAAACAAATGATGTAAACTTATTATTTTTTTTAAAATTTCGTGCATGAATTTGGTCGGCTCTCGGCATCCTAGGATCACGTTCCTCAATTTCCCGACATACTATTGTCATCCGAATACATCGACATCTTAGAGCAACAATCACACTAATTTGGTCAACTTACGATTTCTCCTTGAAATAGAGTCAATTCAACCAATAACTCCGACTCAAGGTGATCAACTTAATGTATTCATCGCGCTTAACTATCACTCCAAAGTGACATTACTATGAACATCAACCCTTCTTTAGATCACTCGCTTAGAAACTTTCTCACTACCCCTAACGGTCATCATATCAAGGTAGTTCAAGTATACACATGTAGCATGTAGGTTCACCATAACACTGACCAGGTGCCATTATGAACGTGCCGTACATGATCATCCTTGCGACCCTTGACAAGTTTCCCATTTCTAGCGACTTGTTCAACCCCAAAATATCTTATCTTAAGGTACCTAATGTGCAACTTCACTTACAATCACTTATAAGAACGCTAGTTTGAGTCTAGGCATCCAAAAATAATACCTAATTCTCTCAAACTTAAGCTCTGATACCAACTTGTAACACCCTCAAATTTGGTAAGAGCAACTAACTAAAAAATCGATATAATATCAATTAAAGGGCAAAACTTCCACTTATACATCAATCTCCATATACCTCAATTTAAAATTCTATAATTAACCACAACAATTATAAAACTACAATCTTATATACAAGGACTAAATCGAAGTCGGGTGTTACTTAACCTAAATGCAAGTTACTCTTCCCAAAACCAATGCGGAAGACTTCACCAAGCAAATCGCTTCTCGACCATACAACAAACACTCATCTCTTCATAGTGCCGCTAGCACTAACCCACAATGGAACCTGATGCACATGCCGACAAATTTAAAAGGTTAGGCTAATGCCTACTGAGTTCAAGAGTTTTAACATGAATAAATATATCTTTAAAAGAAAAAAATTCAGTTAAAAAAAGATCTTTAAAAATGATTTACTTTAGAAATGGAAACAACTCGTTTTCCCATAATATATCTTTTTAAGGACAATGTTCCAATACTCTTTATAAACAGACGCAACCCAAAACTCACTCAAAACGTGAATATAAATCGACTCCCAATTTATGATAATGTAAGTAACACTTCATATCCCAAAACACCCCAAAACACGGGCGGGGATTAATACTCAACCCATAAAACATGGAATAATTTCATGTACGCAAGATGTCACCGAAAACAATTATATAAAAGACTCGGCCCAAAGACAACACCTTTCGGTGACGGGGGAGACCCAATTCCATATAATGTGACGTACACAAAGTAAGCCACACATTACGTTAAATTGGTATTAAGTATTGGGCTCTACGTCTTTCAGTATACACCCATAGATACTTGCATGGAGGACTTACACCTTACCGAATATGCCTAACAGCGCCGCAATGGGGAAAACTAGCGTTCCATCATTGGACAAATAATAAAAGCATCGAGCTCGGCATCTTTCAGCGTACACTCATTGATACTTGCACGAAGGACTTATAACCCAATCCGATACCTAACGTGCCGCGATGTGGAAACCAAGTCGTTCCATCATCGGACAAAGTGATAAAAGTGCTCATGGATCCATAGCAGACGGGGCTAAAATATTACATGACTCAAAACGAATGAACTAACACGTTCAAAACATGTAATGCTCAAATAAGATGCAGTAAATGCAAATCATAACCAAGCGCTCTACATTGAGCTATTAAAACCGGACAAGTGTCCCCAAGACCCAACAAAATCCAAACCAACCATAAGCTCAACAATCCAAAGACCCAACGTTGAAAATCATAAAATGAAATCAAATGTAAACGACCCGCAATAATGCAACCCATGCTTCAAAACACACAAATAACTCCAACATAATTTAGATTGTGACAAAACATTTTCCAAGTGGGTTTATAATTTTTATCCTTTCAAATCATCCCATAACACCCGATAAAATGCATTTATACTCAAAAATATACTCCATGGAATAAATCATTAAGATACCCAAAATATATGATTTATTTATCAAAATGCCCAAAATCCCAAATGTGGGTGTTTTATAAATTTATAAAGTTTAACACTTCCAAATAACCAAAACTTATCAAGTGATCAACAGTTAACAATTCCAGGTAAAACATATAAACACTTTAAAATAGACATTTTGGCATGTACACCGTTTTCACAAATCAACTTTAACTCACCTTGCTAGATTTAGGCTAAATCTAGATTTTACCCCCAACTTGAGCTCCTTTGAAGAAATCCGAATCCACAAGTAAAACCTTCCAAAAACCTATCATCACAATTTTTCAACCATAAATACACATCTACAACCATATAGAAACGATCTCCAAACATCTTATATCAAAATCTCTATTTTGGCCAAAACCCCTAATTTGACCTATCTTCCCCAAAATCATCCAACCCAAAGATTGATAAATAAAAACACTAGGAGGTCAACGATGGAGCATTTGTAACTTGATTAAAGTGTTAGAAAGGAAATGATTGAACTTACACTAGTGGGTTTGGATAGAATTTTCTTGAAGGAGATGTCAATGGAGATGGTGGAATGGTAGCTTCTTGCATCCTAGACTTCCAAGGCTTAGATGGTGATGGAAATGCTTCAAAATCAAGGTGGATAGCCATAGGAATGGCTAGGGTTTGAACCAAGGAGATGAAAATCGGTTTGGGAGAGAAAGGGTGGGATTTGATAAGTAAGAAATGAGGTGAAAGCTGAAAATCGCGACTTAAAAGCCTTCTGCACCCCTGGTGCGACATTGACCAGTGACATTGCCCTGGCAATGTCTTCTGGAAATGTCGCCAAACCTCCCCCAACTTCTGTTTCCCTTCTGCGACTGTGACTCGTCATAGTTGTCGGACATTGTAGTCGTGCCCGTACTAAGCCCCGAAGCTCCTTTTCCAACGCCAACACCCCCGATACTCTAAGGGACATCACCTAATGATTTCCCAACAAAATCCCGCCATTTATAACTTACAAAAACGTCCGGGTGGCCTTTACTTACCGAAAATTACGGGTGTTACACTATCTCTTACTAACCGTTTATAAAAGTGTCTATCTTACACGGTTGTTTGTTAAAACCGTTTACAATTGTAATTATTTTTCACGGTTTTGTTTAAATGTAACCATTTATAAAAAAAATTGCAGACATTTGTACACGGTTTTGTTATTAGAACTGTGTGTAATGAGTTATATTTTTATTATTTTCCTCGATTTTGTTACCATCCATTATTTCAAATGTTGGTGAAGCTACATTATATCCGATAAGCTACATTTCCAAATACGATTCCAATTGGAATAATGGAACATTTCAAACACAATTTCAAATACAAAAATCAGCTAGACACGTAAATGTAGCATCTCAAAGTAACTATTAACTATTAATCTTTAAATATCATCAACGTAAATATAACAATCAAAGTAACAAAACATTGTAATACTTTTTATCGTATAATCAAGTCTAATAATTTTTAAAACAATCTCCTCATTAATTACCACATTTTATCATCTTTCATCCGCTTCAAAGTAAACGATCTCGCGATATTGCAAGCCATCTCCTCTACTTGTGTATTGTGAAAGGAGTCGTGGTCGTCCATGTGTCCTATATATAAATTTGAAAGTACATATTATTATTAAACAAAATAAAGTGTTTTATACAATATATAAAAAAAATGAAAAAATTTAAGGAACACATACCTTGAGAGATAAAGCATATTGTTCATACTTCACAAATTGAAAATTCGAATCCAATGTTGTCCTACCAAAAACCTTGTTCCTCCTCATTGTCTTCCACGGTTGATTGACCATGATTGATGAAAAATCGAATCCAATACAATCAGAAAACATACAAAAAATACTGTAGATTTTCGAACAGAAAAAGAACGACTTGTAGAGCTCCAAAGCAGATCTCCAGCGTTCAGAATGTAGATAAATATGTCTTGAAGCTACTATCCAAAAATCATGACGATTCGACGGTTCAAACGTCGGGAATTGAAGAAACGACGCGGCTGCGCTTGCCCGAAAAGTGCAGTCGAGAAGGAGCCACACTGGGTAGAAAAACGGCGTCTTCCTTTTGTATTTATAGGGAAACCTTAGGTACGGCCTTTTATACGCGGTTGTGTGTAAAAAACCCGTGTACAAATGGGTTTCTTTTATTCGCGATTGTGTTTAAAAAACCGTGTACAATTTTATACGTGGTTTCTTACTAAAAACTGTGTGTAAAGACACCTTTTACACACGTTTTTGTAGCAATAACCGCATATAAAAGTAACCCCTTTGTACGCGATTTTTAATACACAACAGCGTATAAAAGTAACCCCTTTGTACGCGATTTCGTCGATGCAACCGTTTGTAATTGTTGAGTACCCTTTCTACACGGTTTTTAATCCAGAAGCGTGTATAAAACCTTAATTTTAGCAACGGTTCAACTTTAACCGTGACAAAATGTTTCAGATCCTTCATTTATACACGGTTTTTGTAAAAACGACAAAAATCGTGTATAATTAGGCGCGTATAGAAGTCATATTTGTAGTAGTGAGGGTTGAATATTGGAGCATAATTTCAATATAGGGGTCTCATTAATCTATACTATATTATAAAGCACGGATAAAAAACTCTTAAATACAAATTATTAGGCATAAGGTACCATCATTTTATGCAAGATTTTAAAAATATCTTAATTTACAAGTATCAAATCACAAGATACATATTACTACTGCATCCTTCTAACACCCACCAATTTGTTATGTGCAGGGTCATCCTTTTATGCAGACCTTTCATGTATCACTATTAATTAATATATTATATTACTATAATTTTGTTTTAATTATATTATTAAATATATAATTGGTTATTTTTTCTAGATGTCATTAAAATATACAAGATAATCATTGAATTCTAACAAAATACTTCTGTAAATCGACAAAAAAAAAACATTAAAATCGTGATGTATTTCGCTGCATTACGCGGATACGCTTCTAATTAATCATAAAAACTCATATTTTCTATATAATTATTAATTAGTTGGGAACAATTTTGGTGGTGTTTAGTCATTGACAACTCATGGGCCACCATCTTAAATACTTTTAATCAAGTATTAGAAGACAGGTATATCATACCATCTGTTAGGTATAAATATTTCTTTAACAATTTTTTTTTTTGCAACGAGTAGGATTCCAGTGAGAATAAGAGTTATGGTGAACATTAGGATGAGATGTATCGATTTGCACCAGATCAATCGTCATATCAAGAGCAATTTATAAATGGATTTGAGATTAAAAGTGATCGATGGTCAATATCCTTTCTTACCTTCCCACCTTAATTCGTCTTTTCACACAATCCTTCATCTTTTTACAACTAAGTTATTATATGATATTTTATAAAAAAATTAATGAAATGATTTTATTTCTTAAACGAGTTATATCAGGTTATGTAATAAGACTTGGGATCACGTAAGACCAGCCTATTTTCATGAGACCACGTTTTAACACTTGAAATTTCACAACAAAACATTGTGAAGGTAAAAATTTTAAAGCAAAACACTGTGAAGGTTCGGAATTTTTTTTTTACCTTCATAGGGTTTTGCTCTGAAGTTTCAAGTGAAAAAATTGTGGTTTCACGGATCTCACAAAAGCAGGTTGCTCTCACGTAAACCCAACCCTATGTAATAATATAATGATATACATTATCATATCCAATTTTATTTTAAGAATTTATTGTAACAGATTTATATAAAACATACGTTTTTAATTCTTTAAATTTAACATGAAAGTCCCATTAAAAACTTTGCTGTAGTAATAATGTATTTATATGACATGGTATTATTTTAATTATTATTTTATATAAATATATATATACATAAAAAAATAAATTAATCAACACAAAGATTCTAACATGAAAGAGCCGTATGTTTCTTTAAGAATATAAACAAGATATTATTCATTTTCAATTTATTAAATAAATTAATCAGCATGATAAGTATTTGTTTATTTCAGAAAAGAACATATTATGTCCGCCAAATAATATATTTATATGTTATTATGACTTTTAATTAGTTCTATGAAAAAGAATAAATATCCCATTTAATTGGAGATGCTCTTGTTTTAGCCATTAACTCTATACAAGTTTTAACCTGGGTTCGAGCCTCACTAGCAACATTTGTGGTCACTGAGAATAAACTCAGGATTGCACGCTTTAGCAGCTGGGCCAAAGACCCTAATTGTCAGGGATTAGTCTAGGCCCAGGATACCCTTTCAAAAAAAAAAAAAAAAATCTATACAAGCTATGTCAGCGATCGAAAAATTTAAAGTTTACCCAATTTGTTTTATATAAATTATGTGGACTAATTAAATCAAAATACGTTATGTACCGATTATTTAATATTAATTTATCTGAATGTTTGAATTTTTTTAGATAGACTGAAAATAATGAATTACTATTCTATGAATTAAAAACATGAACCTCAAAGGACGGTCGTGGTAAAAAAAAATTATCACATCAAATATGACTTATAATTGTGTTTATTTAAATTCTATAGATGAAATAGGAGGTCCAAAAAGTAGATTCGTTACCTGAAAGGAAAACTTTTTTCAAAATCATAATTATTGTTCTTCCGTTGTTTTTCAATAATCATGTAATTTGGATTTTGTTGGTATTTGATTTTTAGCCGATTAAGTTTATGGCCAAGTTTAACATCATGTATACCTGAATAAGAAAAGAAAATGATTAAAAAGATTGATATAACCCCCAACCAGTTGGATTGTTTAATACCTTCAACTGATTACAAAATAAATTTAGATTATTAACTATAGGTTAATAGAGTTTTCATCGTAAAATAACAAAGACATTGTGTTATGTGAAATAAGATTGACTATCCTACATTAAATGCAAAGAAAACACCAACAATGGTTTCTATAACATAACAAAAGATTTTTTTCTATATATTTACAGGTTTTCTAGTTTTGCCTTTATGTGTTTAAACAAAAGATATGAAGAATTGATAAAAATCCATCAAAAAGGAAAAACGCTTTAGGTTATTATCCATGAAAACAATGCCTTTTGAGAAATACCTGAAGAAGACGATGAAATTATTTTCAAGATTTGTTAAAACCCGAGAAACCCACAAGCATTTGAATATCCTTTCTGTCGTTTTCTTATTAATAAAAACACAATCATTTTGCTTTTTTTTTCCTTCACAAGTTATTTATTCTTGCTCATAATTTTTTTCTTTTGTTGTAGCCTTGTGGGATTGATGACAATAACGTTCAAAATTTTAACTTTATGAGTAGCTCAATCAATAAAACCTTGAATTTGCTTTAAATGGTCACTAGTTTTAGTCTCTATGGGTCATTGAAATGCTTATTTAATTTGACTGTTAACTTTGGAATTCGTGGAATCAGTTAAGTTACATACAACACTAACCCAGACATCCACATTTATAAGATAATAAGAATAGTTAAAAGAATTTACAATTCGTAATAATCTAACATGATTATCTCATGTTCAAAAAACTTAGTATTGATATCTAACTATGGCTTTATTTAACACGATACTAAAAAGACACAATTACGTTTGTAAATGTGTATATTATATATGTGAAGGAGTTTAAAATAAAAACTAAGCTATTGTTAAAAATCTTATAAACCAATTTCAACGGTCCATGTAGATGATCAACATTGTAAATTAAATCAGTTACTAAATTTACTTTCAACCTCATCTTTAACTAATTCACTGACCACTTTTAAATTTCAAAATAAACAAAATAAATAGCTCAGAATTGGTTTGTAACAAGTGTAACGTTTTTGAAACTCCATCTTTTATGTGAAATACATATAAAGTGACATCGATCAATACACCTTTCTAGTAATTTTGGTAAAAGAAGTTGTAAACCATATCTTTATACTAACTTTTTTATTCAATTCAAGAATAGTTACAAAAAAAATATCATTTTTATATTATAAGAAATTAATAACATATTAAATACAACTTCCGTCCTAAAATAAGTGTTGACTTTCAAAACAAGATGACTAAATTCTCAAATTTACTTTTAATTAATTCACAAATATTTAAGAGTTGTGAAGAGAGATAATTTAAATAAGAGTAACGATGCCATTTGGTTAACAAAAAGTGTAATAATTATGCATGTTTAAAAACTATGTCATTTCAATTGTAAACATTTATTTTGAGATAGAGGGAATATTTAAAAACAAAAAAGATCAAATTAAATACATTTAAGTATGTATGAAATTATTGAGAGTTGGAATAATACCTTAAGAGGACACAAGGACAATGAGTGGTTCTTTTTCCTTTTTATCTTGCTTGCAATAATAGTTACCATAAATGTGGATAGACCTTTTTTGGACTTTTCCATTTATTCCACCACCTTTTTTTTACCAAAAATAATTAAAATCAATATATGGAAGTCATTTTCTACTTTTAAAGCTACCACAAAAACATTTTCAAGTTGAACTTTAAGCATTTTACCATTTATCTTTTTTATTTTTGTTTATCTACGCATCGAATAAATGGCAGGAAATGAAGATTCAAAGACATATATTTAAAGGTATTGATATCACATCGTTCTCAAATCTAGACTGCATTTCATGACTCATTTCTTGATTTACTTATCAAATTGCAAAACATAAAGCCTTTAAAAGAGATCAAAGATTCAAAATCTCAAGAAATAAAGGCATTTTTTTATTGTGTATATGAATTTGCACATTGTTTGATATCATTATTAATTTGATTATGTATCAAATATATAAATTCTCATTTCATGAAACCGAAAAATGAACTTAAAAGTATACATTGTAATTAGTTAAAGTGTTTCAGTTTTATTTATATGTAATGACAATAATTAAAATATTATGATACTATAATTTAGTATAAAATCCCCTAGTCCCCAACTATACCAAATGGAACAGAGGAGAAACTATGTTTCAAAGTAAGGGTGCTTAAAATTCCGACCAACCCAACTAAACCCAAGCCGAAAAAACCCCCAAAAAAAACTCAAACCGAGGTAAACCGACATATAGTTGATACAAAATTAGGCCAAACCACATCTATTGGGTTGGAATTGGGTTAGGGTAATTTGAACTCAACCCAACCCGATGAACCCGATGCCTAATTTCTATACAATGGATTTAATATGATTGTTAAATTATTGATTAACTGGATTAGACTAGACAGAACAGAACTACACCAGACTGGACAGGACAAGAGGGCAGGATTGGAGTTGTGATAAGTGTGTAAAAACATACAATTTGGCACCTACTTAGGACTTTATTTTACTTCAGTTTACATCTTTCTCAATCCTATATTGAGTCTTTTAGTCTTATTTTATACTTTTAGTTTGATTAGAGGTAGGATGTAGGAAGTGGTAATATTCTATGAAATAGGTGAAAACAGTGTTGATTTGATTATTGCTGCAACATGTGTTGCTATAACACTGGATATTGGCATCATCGACTCAATCTTTGGAAGACTTTCTGAAGATGGATTTTGGAGGGAGACATCTTCTAGTACATGTGCACATGAGTAGTGATGAAAGATACCCCTGAAGATGTCTTGCTTTGTCTCCTTAAGCATTTTTTACTTTTGATTAATTAGACTTGTTATGCTTAGTTATTAACCATTGGACAATTGCTTTTGTACTAATAAACATCTTTTCATTCCTTTAGCTTAGTATAAGTATGGGGTTTAACTTTCAGTTGTAAGCATGAACAAAATCTGAATCAAAGCTTCTCACAAGTTTTGTATTCTAGTAGCTTTAATTGCAATCTTTAGAACTTGTTCTTATTTTATGTCAGTTATTGCCCCAACAACCTTTACAACATTCATTTTACTTTTCAAGTCATTTACTTTCAAGTCATATAATTAATGTCATTTACTTTTAAGCATTTACATTCATCCATGCTAGGCTAAACACCTTAGTGTGAATGTAAGTGAAGGTTGTGAGATTAAGCCAAGTGTTAGTGGATATTTGTTTTGTTGATAGCAATTTACTTCACTATTCACAAGTGGTACAAACATTTCATCTAGTAATCTTTGACAAATTGACATATGTTATTTTATATAATGAGTTGGACTTAAAATTAAGACAACGCAAATATTTTTACTAAGTGTGTTATAGAGGCTATAGAGAGCTGCAACAACCTTAGGGGTTGTAAAACTATATGGAAAGGAAGACAAAATCTGTACTAGTTTGGTTCTTGATGCATCACCATGTGCACTGCCAACATATGTTCTAATATGCACTTCCTTGGAAGGTCGTTCAATCAAATAGTGTTGTAGAGAGCTATTGTTGCATCACCCTTGTGATGTTGTAGCAATGTTCACTGCACTTTGTTTGTTGAAATCCAACTTGATCTTGCACCCATACTATCGTTTACTTATTGTTACATTTCAATATTTGGGTACCAACTCTCAAAAGATATTGCTTCGATTTTACTTTTAAAATCTTGTTTTAAAATTGACTTTGGTTACTCTACTTGCTTTGAAAATCCGTAAGGTATGATATCTGGTATTACTTACCATTATTACTTGTTTTGAACGATACTAGTGAGCCATGTATACTTGCATGATTTTCAGTTGCTATAGCCTTTTAGGTTTATATCCCACCCATATAAAGAGGGCAGGACATGGGAATTGTCTGTCTAGTGTTTGGTACAACTAGGACTATTTTGGACAGGACTAGATAAGTTAACCCTAAGAGTTGTTTGATTATTTTATATATCATGTAATAGTTATAAATGACACAATAAAGTAAATATTTAATATGTAATATATAAGCATTTTTACACAATTTTCATATACATAAATAATGGTACGAAATTTGAATGAATAATATGATACACTTGATGGTAGTTCAAAAAACTCAAAATTTGAATTAAGAATCTGATATAATTGATGGAAGCATAGTGATGTTGTCGCAACGACATGTAGAGGTAGCAGTGATGGGGGCCGGTGTATGACGATGGTTGTGGAGGACGTGAAGAAAGTGGACAGTAGTTGTGGCCGATGTGGTGGAGGTATAGGTAGTGGGCGATGATGGGTGGTCGTTATTGGTGGAGGTGGTTGACGATGGTAGTGGTGGTGGCGATGGGCTATAGTTGGTGATGGTCACTTATGGTGGCGACGGTGATGGATGGTGGTGATCGGTAAAGGTAGAGGTGGAAGTGGTCGACGATGGTAGTTGTGGTGACGATGGATGGTGTTGAGGTGATGGAGGAGGTTGTCGTAGTGGAGGAATAGGTGAAGGTGGATGACAGTGGTTAGCAGTAGCTACGGGTAGTCACCGTTGGTGGCGACAACGATAAATGGTGGTGATCGATAGAGGTGTAGGTGGTTGACGATGTTAATGCTATTGGCATTGGGCAGTGGTTGTGGATGTGGTGCAGGAGGTTGTTATAGTGGGAGAAGAGGTAGAGGTTGCCGACGGTGTTAGCGGTAGTTGTCGTTGGTGGTGGTGACCATTAAAACAAATACCATATTAGGGTTATATATCAAATGAGGGTAGATTAATACTTTTTTTGTTTCTGTCTCAGCCTTGTCTTATGTTGTTCCACCTATTTTGGTGGAACAAGAAAAACTTTTTTTGTCCCACCCTATCTAATCCTTATCCCTGTCCTATATCGTGCCAAAAGTGGGACAATGAGTTCTTGTCATGTCCTATGTCGCACCGAACGTGCGACAAGGTTTTTTGTCTCATCCTGTTCTATACCATGTACTAAATGTAGCCTTATGAGTGAATTACACTCTTGTTCCATGTGGTTTATACCAAATTATGAGTTGGGTCCCTAATCCAAAATAATTACACCGAGAGTCCTTATGGTTTGTATTTCGTTATGAGTTGGTAAACCTGTCTCTAACATCTTCAAAACTAATATGTTAACTCAAGGACATTTTTGACATTTGACCTTTTTCCCTAATTTTCATTTCGAAAAAGTAGAAAAAAAGAACTTTCACACATCCACTAACAACTTGCCACATGTTCCTCCTTCCAACCCTTCTTTCCACCCCTCAACCACGACTGTCTCTGGCCGCCATCTCCGGCACCCTTTTTATTCATCCCTTTGTTCTTCGCTTAATGCTTTCTTTATTTAAAATAGCAAAGGTGAAATCATGGGGATAGGTCTTATGGAGAATGGCGGCCAGTAGCATCCCCAAATCGAGAACAAAATTCACCTTCCTTTCTTTACTACCCCAATTAGAATCCGCCAACTGCAACTTACCCTTGTGTTTGATGTTGTGGTACTGCGTAGTATGATATATATGCACTTACCTTCTTCATTCGCATCTCCTTGGAGCACCCCATCTCCATGTTATGTTTCACCACCATCTCTAGGCAACACCTAATATGTTTATATACACATATACATGACACACCAAATATATTTTATGCACGTCAAGAAAACTAAGTCATCAACCAAAAATATAAGAACATCAAATCATTAGCCATAATCACTAGATAAAAACCCTAAATCAAAAAATTGTTATATTGAATAAGAAACCCCAAGTCAAAGATGTCAAAACCCTAAATCATATTGCCATTTCCTTGATTCTTATTACTCATCCTTCAATAAAGATGAAGATTGAAGACCTTGTTGTTGGCTTTGCTCTAGTTTTGTCGTCAAGTACGTGGCTCAAAATGTCACCAAGTTCACCAACAAAGAGAGAAGGAAGATAGAGACCATGCTTGTGTGAGAGAAGTTGTAGGTTTACTTTCTCAAAGCCTTCATTGGTTTATGTTCCTTGAGTTCCTTTGCCGGTTTATGTTCTTTGACTTCCTTTATTGGTTTACATTATGGTTAACATTCCTTGAGTGCCTCATTGGGGGCAGGCTGGTGGGGATGGATGTAAGATAGGAAGGCCTGCTCTTGTGGGATGGGGGTTCTGTTTTCATATTGGAGGTAGGTTGTGGGAAAGGTAATGGTTGTGGTTGTAGAGGAGGACAATGGTGGCGGTTGTGAAGGAAACGACAGTCCGTATGTTGTCAAAGGGTGGGGATGGGGGGCTTCATCAGAAGAGTTGTGTGTGTATATATATATATATATAATATTTTAATATACTACTATAATTTTTTTATTATTATATTGATTATACTATAATCTTATATTATATAATCCTTCAATTTTTTTAATAAAAAACAAAACAAAAATCTAAATTGACCAAATTGACCTTGAGTTAACAACTTAAAAGTTAACAAAGTTAAGAGACACATTATGGAATGCAAACCACGGTAGACACTCAATATAACAATTTTAGATTAGGGACTTGATCTATAACTTGGTATAAACGACAAGGACCAAGAATGTAATTCCCTCTTATTTTAGTTATTGAAAAATCCACAAATCAAGATCAAATCAAATGTGTGTATATATATATATATATATATATATATATATATATATATATATATATATATATATAGGAAGAAGTTCATTTGAGAAATGTTAAATATATGAGAAATAGAGAAGTAATCCTAACCTTTCATTCGGTGAAGATCGGCTTTGACTGGTCAAATACTGCGTCTTTGACTGGTCAAAAGTTGCGGCTATTCCAAAAATAGAAGGACAATTTCATCATTTTTACAAATGCGTGGGACGAGTTCATATATGAACCAGTGTAATTCACATATGAACTCTTTTAACTAATTCATGTATAAACCTTTGTGATTCATATATGAACCAATTAACTAATTCACATATGAACTAATTAACTGCAGGTTCATATGTGAATTAGTTGAACTAATTAACATATTCATATATGAACCTTTGAAATTCACATATGAATTAATTAACTAATTCATATATGAATCACAAAGGTTCATATATGAATCAGTTAAACGAAATCATATGTGAATTACACTGGTTCATATATGAATCAGTTAAACGAATTCATATGTGAATCATATAGGTTCATATATGAACTCGTCTCGCGTATTTTACGAAACTACTCCTATATCTTCTATAGACCATACAAGAAATTATCCGATGCTTCACGGTTAAAGCCGCAAATGTTGACCAGATAAAGGGCTAGGATCATTTCTTTATTTCTCATATTTTTAGCATGTCTCAAATGAACCTAATCCTATATATATATATATATATATATATATATATATATATATATATATATATAGGTGAAGGATCGTGTGAGAAGTTGAGGTTAACGAGAGAAGCATGAGAAGTGGATTTGAACCGTTGATCACTTTGCAGAGAATTGCGGCTTAGAACCATGAATTGCGGCTTAGAAGAGAATTGATCTAATGCATCTCATCCTAATGTGCATCCATTTCTAATCCAACAGTAGATAAAAATTTCTCACGTTAACCTCATCCATTTCTAATCCAGCAGTAGATAACAATTTCTCACGTTAACCTCAACTTCTCAATGAACCCAACCCGATATATACACACACAAGGGATCGTGTGAGAATAAGAGTTATGTTGAGAATGGTAAGAATATTTCTAAGCATTTGGATGAGTTGACTTTCATTTTAATCTTACTTAATTTTCTTCAACTATTTTCATTACCTTCAATTACATTCATCTATATAGACACTCAATATAACTATTTTGGATTAGGGACTTTAACTATAACTTGGTATAACCGACAAGGACCAAGAGTGTAATTCCCTCTTGTTTTAGTTATTGAAAAATCCACAAATCAAGATCAAATCATATATATATAGAGAGAGAGGTGGTTTCATTTGCAAACCACCATAAAATTGTAAACTTTGCAACCCACTTCCTAGCCGTAGATTTCATCAATCAATGGTCAAGATTAAATTGAGTTATTTATGGTAATTAAAATTAAAATTTAATATATTTAATTAATAAAATTAGAGAGTGAGGGCAAAATCGTATATTGTAATTTCAAGACATAATTAAGGAAAACGGATGAAATTGTAATATTTTTGGGAACATGGTCAAGATTGTAGTTGGTTACCAAAATTAAAAATTAATATATCTAATTAATTAATAAAACCGGTGATGTAATCATGATATTTTTGGAAACATAATTAAAATGAAAAATTAATATATTTAATTAGAAGCCTTGATGTATTTAATTAAATTAATATATTTAATTAGAAGCCTTGATGTAATGAGTCTTGTTTCTACCGTGATGAACTTTGTGTTGTAAATATGCAGAGAATTATGGTAAACCCGTGATGAAACTGTGATGAAAACTAAGTGAAGTTGTGATGAAAATGGATATGAAACCGAGATGAAACTGAGATGAACGGCGATGAACGGAGATGAACGGTGATGAAAACGGATATGAAACCGAGATGACACGGAGATGAACAACAATGAACGGAGATGAAAACGGATATGCAACCGAGATGACACGGTGATGAATGAAGATGAAACGACGATGAACGAATATGAACGACGATGAACATAAATTAACCGTAGAAAAGTTGAGAGTTGATTGTGACGGCATCAATCGAGTTAAACAACATATATACTTACGTATCCATCTGAAGCATCCATGAAAGACACAACTTCAAGATGTTGATATGAAGCTGCAAATACGCGTGAATATGGAGCAGTACTTCATTCATCCTCTTTTGTTTGCTAGATTGACTTTTAATTAAAACAAATAAACACCATAATTAGTTGGTTATTAATTTAAACATATCCAAAAATAACGATAGATGATAATTACCATAAATAAATGGATAAAATAGAAAAGACAACCTTACCCTTATAATTAAAGTTTATAAAAAGAAGGAAGAAATTCATTGATTGGTTGGAATTGGTGTGCAAAGTTTGCAATATAATAGTGGTTTTCAAATGATCGCTCCCATATATATATATATATATATATATATATATAGGGGCAGGTTCAAACGAGAAGCTAAACATTTTGCGAGAAGGCGAGAAGTGTTTAATCATATATGATACACAAGCTTAATCATATATGATTAAACACATGTTATATTGGCAATACATAGACGTTTAATCATATATGATTAAACATACCTACTGGCCATGTAATCATATATATATATATATATATATATATATATATATATATATATACTGAGAATAAAAGTTATGGTGAGAATGGTAACAATATTTCTGAGCATTTAGATGAGTTGACTTTAATTTTAATCTTACTTAATTTTCTTCAACTATTTTCATTACCTTCAATTACACTCATCTACCTTCAATTACCTTCAACTACAATTATCTACCGAAACCTACTATTAGCACATTTATCTTCACTTTTAAGCAGCCACTTTCATGAAATTTTACATGCATTAATTTGTTAAAGTTTCGTTCATAATAATAAAAATAGGTAAATAAATGTAGTTGAATATAAATAAAAGTATATGAATGCATATAAAAGTTTTATTCTTACCTTACCACCATAACTTTTATTATCACCGAAACCTACTCATATATATCACACATTTTTAAAAACTAACTATTACAATGGTCAATCTATAAAAAAATAAATCAGATAAATCTTGGCATTTGGATGTCCAAATCTTGATGTGGGTCTCTCTAAATCATGATGTGAATTATTTGCGTCCACAAGAAATTGTGACTTGCATATTCAATGTCAAGAAAGTAGATGCAAACTCTTAGATATTTTCTTGTGAACCAATCAAATTTGACTGGGAATAAGAAAATGGAAGGCCACCATTCAAAGACATCGACTCATGGATGCATGCCTCCCCACTAGAGAAAAGGTTTGAGGCATATGTCATATATGATGATAATCAAAGGTGTAAACTCTAATTATATATCTGTTTGGGTCAAAATCTACGACCACGACGAGGAACATTTATGATACATTCCCCACGACCAACATTGTATTAAGATAAGGTCCTGTCGATCATATATATTTACGATATTCGTCATCATTTTTGAAGACGTAGGTCAAGTGTTAGTAGCGACCTCTGGTCATATATCTATCATACGATGGTCGTAAGACTGTTTACGACCACAGTTATACTAACATATGACCAAACATTTCTCTTTTGTTAATTCAATGCAGGATCAATGCTCTTAAAGACCAACGGCTATAACCGACCAAAGACATTAAGATCATTAAGATCTCCGACCGTTACCCAAGAATTCAATGACACATTTATGACGATCAAGATTATAAATACAAGGATCCATACCTCATTCAACCCACGAGAGAATCTGGAGATTACAAGCTGACAACAAAGAACTCTCTCAACTCTTTTTGAAAAGATACACGTCCGAAGTATCTTACACACGACCAAATTATTTTATGCATGATATACGATTATTACTAGCATTTAGCCTTATTTTTGTTTATCTTGTAAAACATTGTAATATGCAAGGATATCGCCCTTGCTTGGTGACCATAGTACATTGACGACTCCTCTATTTGTCATACGCGGTTTTTTCCTTGTTGAGGTTTTTCCGCGTCACCAAATCCTTTGTTTTCTTACTTTCATTCCTGTCGCACGTTTTGTCGCTTGATTTCTTTCTTTAGTTGTTAAAAGCTCCACATAAACCTTAAATTATCCTTTTGGACGATTTTTTCCATTAACAGTTTGGTGCCCACAGTGGGGCCCCTTCTAAAGAAAATCCTCGACAAAGGTGCATTGGACTAATAATTTCCTTGATTTTCTTTTGTTTGCAAGACAATAGCTAACCCTCAGGGAACTCTCGAACACATCATCACTCAAATGAATATGGAATTGACAGTTGCACGTACTCGCATCGATGAATTGGTTAATCAGAACATAAGGGTAGCTGAGGAAATCGCGTCCCTGAGAAATCAAAATCTGAACAATGCAGCAGGATCGCAAAATGGTCTTGGATCATTTAGCAGGCCTTGGTCGAGACCTCCCCTTCCCAATTATCTAAGACCTCTATTCTCTGGTGTCCCTAGTCAACCTATGCCGACAATGCCACCACCGTCGCCACCTTTTTTCAACACGACAGTGCTAATTCCCACGATGCCACCTACGACGTCAATTCCTGTGATGCCAATGCCAACCTTCCACTACAATGGAGATACTTCTGATTCCTCACAGCGAAATGGATTTCAAACCTCCGGGTTCGTCTCTGTGGCGACCCAAGGTGTTAATCAAGATGATTCAGTCGCTCAATGACTGAAAATGTTGGAGGAACAGAATGAACACGTATAGTCGACGTCGAGCCTTGTACTGGATTTCAAGTGTCACCTTTCATCGACGAGATAACCATGGTCGACGTCCCCAAAAATTACAGCATCCCGACGTTCACACCTAAATACTCTGGTATTTCGGACCCGACAGAGCACGTCGCTCAGTATAAGAAATTGATGTGGAATGTGTCGATCCCACATCAATATCAGGAGGTGTGTATGTGCAAGAGCTTTAGGGTGACCCTCACGGGTGCGGTTGTCCAGTGGTTGATCAACCTCAAACCCAAGACCATCAATTCTTTCGCTGAACTGGAGAATCAGTTTTCTCAAGAATTTTCCAGTAGTCGTAAGATGGAGAAGCAGACTAGCGACCTATATTATGTCGTGCAGAAAGTTGGAGAATCCATCCGAAGCTACTTCAATTAATTCAACGCGAAGATGATCAGTGTCCATAACTGTGACGTCAAGACCGCGATTGAGGCTTATAAACATGGTCTAGACGAGAGTTCTAGTCTCTAGACGAACTTGACAAAGTACCCCTCTGGAGAATTTTGAAGACGTTCGAGCAAGAATTTTAGCCTACATGAGAGTCGAGGACGATGTTGCTTTTAGTCGTAAGCACTCTAACGACAAAAAATCATTAAGCGTTAAAAAGCCAGAGTTCAAAACCAAAGCAACACTCAAGCCAAAACCCTCATGACAAATCTCGAACATCCGATTTGATAAAAAGAAGACCTCGACCGCGACAAGCTCCCTCAGTACCCTAAGATTTCTTCTTATAGATTCAAAGGGACTTCCAAGGACTTGGTCGAAGCTTTGAGGAATGTACAGGTGACCATCCGATGGCCGAAGAAGAGTGATAAAGTGATGACAAGAATGACAAGACTAAATGGTGCGACTTCCATGGTCATCATGGTCATATGACGAATGATTGTATAGCCCTAAAAAAGGAGCTCGTTTGGTACCTTTTGAACGACAATCTCAAAGAAGTAATCGACGAACCAGTAGCACCAATCAACAACGTCCGACCACCGTCTCATGTTTATGAAGAAGTCGTGAACTGCATTACGGGAGGATCAGATGTCTACGGTTTGACTTACTTTGCAACTAAGAGACACGCTAGTGGAGGATCATACGACCAACCTATCCCTCGATCTTCACGACCAAAAGAAAACCTATTGATGGAGGCCATGAAGATAATATTCGACCAATATGATATGGGCGACCTATATCAGAAACACCACGGCGGGTTGATTATTCAACTTACGATAGAAAACTGCTTAACCCGGAGGGTGTTGGATGATGGGGGCAACTCAACAAATATAATCTTTCTTGACACCATCAAATCCATGGGAATCGATAAGTCGGATATCACCCGACGCTCGACAACCTTGGTATGTTTCAATGGAGACGCGACGAGCACCCTTGGAGAGATCATTCTGCCAGTTTACGCCAAGGGAGTCAAAAAATCGACCAAGTTTAACGTCGTCGATTGCTCGTCAGCCTATAATGTTTTTCTCGGTCAACCGTGGATCCACGACATGAAAGCAGTCCCCTCAACATTCCACCAGATGATGAAATTTCCTACGCCGTGGGGAATCCAAGAAATCAAAAGTGAATCAAAAGCTGCTCGCGATTACTATAAGACAACAATGAAGCCACAAAAATAGTCTATCTAGAAATTACAGGACCAAGATGCTCCCGAGACCATCGACGACTATCGTTTAGAGGAAGCCATCCTAGACCCAGACAAACCCGACCAAGTCGTATTCGTTATATCGTCCCTCGATCCCTCTATTAAGAAATAATTAATCTCTTTTTTGCAGGCGCATTCTGACTTTTTTGCCTGGACGCACGAAGATATGGTCGACATAGACCCCGACGTTATTTCACACAAACTGAATGTCGACCCATCATTAAGCCGATCAAGCAGAAACGTCGAAAGTTCGCTCCAGAACGAAATAAAGTAATCAATGACGAGGTCGACAACCTCTTTAAGATCGGGAAGATTCGAGAAGTTAAGTACCCCGACTGGCTAGCAAACGTCGTGGTCGTGCAAAAGAAAAAGGGCAAGTGGAAAGTGCGCATAGATTTCACTAACTTAAACAAGGCTTGTCCAAATGATTAGTTTCCCTTACCACACATCGATGCTCTAGTCGATGCTACCGTTGGACACGATCTCTTGACATTCATGGACGCGTACTCAAGATACAATCAAATACTTATGCACGTCGACGACCAGGAGAAAACTGCCTTTATGAAAGACAGATGTATTTATTGTTATAAGGTTATGCCCTTTGCTTTTAAAAATGCAGGTTCAACGTACCAACACCTAGTCAATAAAATGTTCAAGGAACGACTTGGTGAAACCATGGAGGTGTATATTGACGACATGCTCGTTAAGTCCAGACAAGCAGTAGATGTAACACCCCGATTTTCGAAAGCTATCATTTCAAGTAAATACAGAAATCGGTATTTTAGGGAAAAATAAGATATAGGATTTTGCACTTGAATCCTATATTTTTAGTCTTGGTAGATGAAGGATTCAATTACGAGTCCAACGGTTCTTTCCGGGGTAAAATCGGAGTTAAAATGAAGAAGTTATGACCAAATCAGCGAGCGGGCAGAAAATAAAGAAAATTGGGCGACAGTGTTCCGCGCGGGTCTCCGCACGGATGGACTTGCGCCGCCACTGGACGCACAAAAAGGGGGAAAATCGGTCTAGAACCCCATTTTCTCACCCCAAACCCAAATCTCTTCCCCTTTCTCTCCCAAACCGACCCCACACCCCAAATCAATCCCTAACTCCTTTTGGGAGTCTTCTTCCTAAAATCAATTATTCTTCTTCACCTAGAAAGTTTTGGAAGCTAGAGCTATAAACCTTTCATCTTCATCTTCTTCCCCAATGTTTCTAGGGTTTCATCCAACTCTTGTCACCATCTTGAAGATTAGAAGTTTGAGGTTTATTTTGGAGATCTAGAAGAGTATTGTTAATGGGTTCAAGCTTTGGTAAAGGTTTTCGGAAGTTTTTGGCTTTAGGATCCAAGTGTTCTTCAAAGGAGCTCAAGTTGGGGTAAAATCTAGATTTAGCCTAAATCTAGCAAGGTGAGTTCAAGTTGATTTGTGAAAACGTTGTACATGCCAAAATGTCTATTTTAAAGTGTTTATATGTTTACATGAAATTAACATTTGTTGAGTATTTGGTGAGTTTAATTATTTGAGGTGTTTGACTTTATAAACTTTGTGAAACCCCCACATTTGGGACTTTTGGGCATTTTGATAAATAAGTCATAAACTAAAGTGTGTTATTAACTTATTGCATGCATGAAGATTATTTGGTAAAATGCATTTTTGTGTTGGTTGAAAATAAGCATAATTTATGTTATGAGAGGTTTGAAAACAACAACGGATGAGTCCTTGGGTTTTGGTCATTTCCGACCTTGTGAACATTTTGGAAACTTCAAATCTTTGTTTTGGGTTAAAAGAGGCATTTTAAGTATTTCAATGAGTAAATTCCGAGCATTTGAGAATGTATCTATGGTATAATCTTGTTAGGGAAATGATCTATCTAATTCCAAGTTGTGTTGGAGTTTTTTCGTGAACCTTGGAGCACATGTTTGCATAAACGTTGATCGAGTACGTTTTATTGCATTTTATTTCTTTTGACAATGAGTCATTTGGTTGTTGGGCTTGTGGCCTATGATTGGGTTTTAGGACATTTGTCCAGTTTTGATAGCTCGACTTAGAGCTTTGGTTGCGATATTGGATGAGGGACTCAACGTAAGGACCTTTTATGGTTGAAGTTGATATCTCGTGGGTGTACGTTTAAAGCTACCGAGCCTGACATCCTTTGCGCTTGGAATCATTGTGTCCAATGATGGAACACTAGTTTTCCACATTGAGGCACGTTTAGGCATCAGATTGGGCTGTAAGTCCTACGTGCTAGTACACGATATTGGATGAGGAACTCAACGTAAGGACCTTTCGCGGTTGAAGTTGACATTCCGTGGGTGTAAGTTTAAAGCCACCGAGTCTGACATCCCTTGCGTGTGCTTGTTTATATGACTAGTCTTAACAACATAAAATGACGCTTACTTTGTGTACCGTCACATTTTATGGAATCGGGTCTCCCCCGTCACTGAAAAGTGTTGTTTTGGGTATTGTGTCTAGTATCAATGTTTTCGGTGACGTTTTACAATTTACGGATCTTATATATGATTTATGGGTTGAGTATTACACCCCACCCGTGTTTTGGGTGTTTCGGGATATAAAGTTTTATCCGCTTTTCATCATGTGGGAGTTTGATTTCTATTCTCATTTGGAGTGAGTTTTGAGTTGAGTTTAATTTACGAAAGAACATTTTATATTGGGATCTTCGCCCTTAAAATAGTTTGGGTTGGAAAACGTTTATTTTGGTGATTCATTTGCCTAAAATGTATATTATCGGACAACGAGTCGTTTTCATAGTTGAAGCTTATCATTTTGAAAGAGTATGATTTTAATTGCATCCCTCCCATTCAACGATATATTTATTAATGCTGAAAACTCTTGAACTCACTAGGCGTTAGCCTAACCTTTTTATTTGTCGGCATGTGCAACAGGTTCCGGTTGGGAATAGTTCTAGTGAGACCGTGAAGAGATTAGTGCTAGTCATGGGCTAGAGATGCGAATAGCTTGCTAAAGTCTTCCGTGTTTATTTATGAGAGAGCAACTTGTATTTGGGTTAAGTAACACCCGACTTTAGTTTAGCCCTTGTATACTAGTGGAGTTTGTAATTGTTGAGGTTATTTATCGAATTTTATATTTAAGGCGGAACGACTTTTGATTTGTAGGAAGATGTGTTGTCTTTATTTGATGTTGTATCTAAATTTTTTATTAGTTGCTCTTACCAAATTTGAGTGTGTTATAGTAGACCACGTCGAACATCTAAGGCAATCGTTCGACATCCTCATAAAATACCATATGAAGTTAAACACAACAAAGTGTTCCTTTAGTGTCAGCGCTGGAAAGTTTCTGGGATACATGGTGACCAGACGAGGGATCGAAGCTAATCTTGATCAGATCAAAGCCATAGTCGAGATCAAGTCACCAAGGAATTTCAAGGAAGTCCAACGTTTGACTGGTCGAGTAGCAGCTTTGAATAGATTTATCTCACGATCCTCAGACAAGTGTCATTTATTCTACAACGTTCTGTGCAAAAATAAAGGCTTCTATTGGACAGACGACCATGAACAAGCATTGCAAAAATTGAAGGAATACATGGTGTCGCCTCCATTGCTATCGAAACCAAAGGACAATGAGGTCTTGCAACTTTACCTGGCCGTTAGTCTCAACACAGTAAGTGCAGTCCTAGTACGAGAGGACGACAAACATCAGTTGCCTATTTATTACATAAGTAAATCTCTACTAGATGCTGAAACCAGGTATTCTTCTATGGAAAAGTTATTATTATCACTAGTCACAGCTGCTAAAAAGCTACGACACTATTTCGAGTCACACCCTATAACTGTCGTAACTAACTTTCCACTTAAGTCTGCCTTGAGAAAACTAGAGTTAACAGGTCGACTAGCGAAATGGAGTATCTATCTCAGTAGCTACGACATCGACTTCAAGCCAACGATCGCGATCAAATCACAAGTTCTGGCAGACTTCGTCGCCGATTTCAGCCCTGAAATAGAAAAAGAAGCACAAAACGAGAATTATTCTGTGGCGACTCTCGACGATGAACCTTGGACTCTACATGTCGATGGATCGTCCAACGCTAGAGGAACAGGACTGGGTGTCGTTTTAAAATCGCCACAGGGGGCAAGATGGTATACTCCATACGATGTGATTTTAAAGCAACCAACAATGAAGCAGAGAACGAAGCCATGATTGTAGGAATGAACATGGCTCATGACTTGGGGGCAATTGGATTGCACGTCAAAAGCGACTCCCTCCTTGTTGTAAACCAGATGAATAGAGAGTTTGCAAGAAAAGATTCAAAGATGACAACATATCTTAAAGTAGCCAAAGCAAAATCAGAAAATTTCAAGCCATTTTCGATCGAACAAATCCCAAGGGATCAAAATACTCAAGCCGACGCCTTGGCCATTCTTGGATCGATACTCAGCAAACCCTGTTCGACATGATACCCATGATTCATCTCTCGATACCATCTATCGATAACGACGACATCGTCCAGATCGATAATGATGAAGAAGATTGGTCAAACGACATCATGAATTACTTGGTACACGACCAACTCCCCAAAGACAGAATGGAAGCTCGAAAGATCAGATTCAAGGCATCCAGATATGTCGTGATCCAAGGCAAGCTCTATAGACGATCGCCCACGGGACTCAACCTACGATGAGTCACTAGTAAAACTCAAGTCCAAAAGATCTTTCAAGAAATGCATGACGACAAATGTGGTAATCATTCAGGCGGTCGTAGCCTAGCCAATTGAGTATCACGACAAGGTTATTATTGGCCGATATTACGAGAAGATGCCATCAGGTATGTACAAAGTTGCGATGCATGTCAGCGACACTCGAGTACGTCGCATAAACCTTCTGAACCTTTACATTTGACCTTAGTTCCATGACCCTTCATGAGGTGGGGAATGGATATTGTCGGTAAGCTACCACCCGCCCCCGGACAGAAGGTATTTTTACTAGTACTTACAAATTATTTTTCTAAATGGATAGAGGCAGTCGCTTTTTCCCAAGTCTAGGACAAATATGTTATATCTTTTATCCAGACTAACATCATATGTAGGTTCGGAATACCATCTGAGACTGTTTGCGACAATTGATCTCAATTCATAAGTTATAGGACTCGATAGTTCTGTGAAGATCGCAACATAAAACTAACGATCTCGACACCACAATATCCTAGTCGAATGGGCTCACATAATCGAGAAACAAAACCATTATCAACTCGATCAAGAAAATATTAAAGGCTGCAAAAGGTAAATGGGTCAAAGAACTTCCATCAGTACTATGGGCGAATCGTACGACTCCACGTACGTCTACAGGGCAAACTCCCTTTTCCTTGGTTTATGGTTGCGAAGAGGTTCTACTTGTCGAGGTCTAGCTACCAACATCGAGGCATGACTCGGTCGACCATAATCTAGTTGACCTAAGTTACGATCTCTACACCCTCGAAGAATTGAGAGAATTAGCATTGATCAGAATGGCGTCCCAGAAACAATCGGTCGAACGTCACTTCAATAAAAATGTAAGGACTAAAGTCTTCCAAGAAGGTGATCATGTCTTACGACAAGTGTTTCAAAACACTTAAGAGCAGAACGCATGTAAGCTTTCCATCAAGTGGGAAGGTTCCTATCGCATATCTAAAGTCGTGGGAAAAGGTGCCTACAGGCTCCAAATCCTTGACGACCAAGATATCCCTCGTAGTTGGAATGACACACATCTTAAGAGGTATTTTTTTCTAAATCCCTTTTTCTTTCCTTGTGATTATTTATCACAATCAGTACTGACTTAAGTATCGAAGGGTCGTTGGTTAGCCAACGACCAACCTCTGACATTGTTTTCTCGCAGGATCGCACGACAAAATCAAAATCCCAAGTCTATTACACGACTTGATCTCATAAACCAAAGATCCTATGATCTACGCTTAGAAAAATTTATCATGCTTTGAATAAATGCCTTAGTTGCAAGTATCATTGGATTGAATCGTTTGAATTGTGTTGGACATCGTTTGCTTGGTCGACTCTCAAGTATAAGGATTTGATGTTCTAAGTGCTCAATTCAGAATGAAAATTTTCCTATTGGTTGATTCATGACTTATCTTAAGTTATCATATGTTTTCTTATTCTTTTTATGATATGCAAAAACGTTCAATAGACAAGTCATAAGACAAAAACCGTTTGTATTAAGCCCAAAAGTAACGGTTACATAAAAAGGCTCGACCACCAACGGTCGACCAATAAAAACTAAAACATAAAAAAGCTAATAAGCTCAAGGCTGGGGAGGATCATATGCTTGCTTCGATGCAGAGGCTTCATCCACAGGATCCTCATCTTCGACCTCCACCCCTTCCTCTTCCTTCTCGTCATCGGAGTCTAGATCCTTCTCACTTCCGACGCTCGACAAGTAGAGCTCCAGTTCTTCTGAGGCATTGGCAAGAGGATTCTTCCCTGTCAAGTGTCGCCTCATGATCTCTGCTTTGATAGTCCATCGAGTAAAAGCCTCGACAGACTTAAGTTCTACCATCAACTCCTCCACCTTGGCCTCGAGCTCAGCCTCTCTTGCCTTCGAATCTTTGGCTTCTTTTTCTTTCTTAGCCAAAGACTCTTAGGTCTTCTCCAACTCTGCCCTCGACCCCGCCAACAGCTCGCATGACTGGTGTAGACGAGTCTACAACTCGGTCTTCTGATGTTCGGCGACCTCTAGAAATTTTAGAGTATCGTCAAGTCACGCGAACATAGACTCTGCGCGACTCACAACTGCCTTTTCCCTTGCAAGAGGCGCTTGCTCCCTCTTTAGGTCCACCTTCTCCTTTTCAAGACCCTTCGGCACCAAAAGCCTTACCTTCTCCATCTGATCATAGTGGCTGAGAGTGGCCTGGAATGCATGTAAAAAGATATACGACAAAGACACAAGACGTACGACATTAGTATAAGACAAAGATAAACAATACAAAACATAAGGGTAAGTCCCAACACTTACCATGAACGTGAGTCCAGCGACGTTGGATCCAATGTCGTCGACCGACATGCCCTGGAAACGATCCTTGAAGGAAGGAAGATGATATTTCCCCAGATGAGGAAAAATATTCGCCCTATCAAGGGCGTCGTTAGACATAAAGTCCGATGACAACGTAAAGTTGACCGTCGTGACCTCATCAGGTCCCTTCCCTTTGTCGGGCGACGAAGGGATCGAGGCAGATGTTGGGGTCGCTTGTTCCTTTTCCGATGGCGCTTGAGCGGCACCCGACGCTTCATGAGCGATCACCACCAGAGGCTTCACACTGATCGGGATCGCCGAGATCACGTCCTCATACGTCTTCGTCTTCTTGGGAGTGACGACCTTCGACGTGTCGCCACCCTTCGACGACGGTTCCCTCGGGACCGTCATCCTCGTCTTTTTAGGCAACCCCGACCCGGTGGTCAAGGACGCCTTCCGCTTCTCTCGACCCTTACGGGCCAATTCCAGTTGGGCCACCCTTATAGCGGCCACAGTAGATGGTTTTGCGGGCGAGCTCCCTGAGAACAAAAGTAGAGTTAGAAGATTGACAACACGAGATAAAGGAAAAGAAGGGTCGAATATTTTTTTACCTGTCATCTCTTCCTCTTCTCCTTCTTCTTCTTCCTCCTCTCGACCTCCTTCAACCTCGACCCTTGAAGGATCGATTATAGTCATGTCCTCGTCGTCCTCATCTACCAAATTTCGAGAAAAGAACGAGCGCTCGTCAGCACTGTACTCCAAGAATCGAGTGATCTTGTGGACATAATCACTATTCGACTTCACTTCGTCAAACTTGATGGCTAATAACAAGAAAACAGATAAACAATTAGAAAAATAAATAAACGAATTTGAATCATACGACAAACAGTTAGAAACCCTTAGTCGACGTGTTCCAGTCGGCCTTAATCCAATTGTTGTCTGGATCCAACGATGCGATACGCACAAACACGTACCTGGTCTTCCACTTTCGGTCATTGACCGCAGTATTCAAGCCCAAGGTATGGTCGCCTCTATACTTCGAAAAGAGGCTATATCGGTGGAACCTATCCACCTTAACCTGGTAAGCCGTGAGGAGGTCGTTCACATTGAAGGGAAATCCCCAGTCCCCCGTAAGTCGTTCAATAACTTGAACGAATTTCCAGAATTGGGGCATTAACTGCCCCGACACTAGGTCGAACTGAAGTATAAAAAGCTTCGACAAAGGCGAGTACGACCATCTAAAGCTGATTTGGAATGGATACTCGTATACCACGAAATATCCATCCGGACACATGTCAGGTCGAACCTGACCAGGGGTGTTTAGATTGACACTAGTAGGAATATGCGCTAACTTCCTAAAGGCGTATAGATCGTCTTGATATTTGATCGAACTAGCAGGTTCTTTCGACATGCTGAGAGTTGTTAAACATATTTTCAATTCTGAAAGACCTAGGTTATCCTAATCCTTCTTAGGTTTCTTAGCAAGGGTTTTTCATCGCATAAAATGAAAAGGAAATTGTACCTTAAGTAGACGCTCTAAAAACCTCGAATAAGCTAACTCGGACTAAGATCTTACAGGTTTTTGGAAGTGATTTGCAAAGGCAATCGAAGAAATCTCTCTCTAAAAATATTCTAAAAGCGTAAAAGGAAATGATCCTTCGGATATCCCTATTTATACGCTCAAAGCTGTCAGGTCGATTCGATCGATAATCGACACGTGTCCCACGCCTTTTCATATGCATCGCTAGATCAATGACACCTATCACTCTAACTGTCAAGCACGTAGTCGACGTCACCATGACATCACGCATATCAGTTACCAACATCATTAGCCTAGTAGAAATCGAACCGATTCGATTATGAAGTGACTAGAACCTCTCCCCAATCGACACGTGACAACCACCAAAAAAAAATTTCTCGACAAAAAAATCAAAATTCAAATTTCAAATTTGCCGCATCATTTTTTAAATTTTAAGGGCAAACTGTTTGGGTCAAAATCTACGACCACGATGAGGAACATTTATGATACATTCCTCACGACCAACATTGTATTAAGATAAGGTCCTGTCGACCATATATATTTACGATACTCGTCGTCATTTTTGAAGACGTAGGTCGAGTGTTAGTAGCGACCTCTGGTCATATATCTATCATACGAAGGTCGTAAGACTCTTCATGACCACGATTGTACTAACAGACGACCAAACATTTCTCTTTTGTTCATTCAATGCAGGATCAATGCTCTTAAAGACCAATGGCTATAACCGACCGAAGACATTAAGATCATTAAGATCTCCGACCGTTACCAAAGAATTAAATGGCACATTTATGATGATCAAGATTATAAATACAAGGATCCATACCTTATTCAACCCACGAGAGAATCTGGAGATTACAAGCTGACAACAAAGAACTCTCTCAACTCTTTCTGAAAAGATACACGTCCGAAGTATCTTACACATGTCCGAATTATTTTATGCACGGTATACGATTATTACTAGCATTTAGCCTTATTTTTGTTTATCTTGTAAAACATTGTAATACGCAAGGATATCGCCCCTTCTTGGCAACCATAGTACATTGATGACTCCTCTCTATCTGCCGTTCGCGGTTTTTTCCTTGTTGAGGTTTTTTCACGTCACCAAATCTTTTGTTTCCTTATTACTTTCATTCCTGTCGCACGTTTTGTCGCTTGATTTTTTCTTTCTTTAGTTGTTAAAAGCTCCACATCAACCTTAAATTATCCTTTTGGACGATTTTTGGCATTAACAATATCATTATCACAAATTTGGACATAACAATTAATGTCAACCGTATGGAGACTATCAACGATCATTTGTTCGTCTTCGTTTTGCATATGTATTTCCAATAATTGGGCTCATCTTTCACCTTTGATCGTTTACCACACGTTTATATATAAAACGTTGTAATCGTAAAGTAATTACTGTACTAGATAGTTATAGTAAGTTAGGTTCAAACTAAAACACTAAAAGGTCGAGAAATGAAAGCACATATTGGCTCTCCATTTAATTTAATCAATAGGTAAGATTTGCGGTGACAAGAATTGAAGTTGAGAGAATAATTTTGTCAATTTCAACCTTTTCCAAAAAATTAATTTAATCAAACTATAGTGCTTCACATGGAAAATTGCACAAATTCATATGGATTTTAAGATGTAGAGCTTAATATATATATATATATATATATATATATATATATATATATATATATATATATATGAACTTGTATTTGTAAATACATAAATGATGAAGTGCTCATGTGGATTTTCATATGGAGCTTCCACAAGAATGTGAATATCAAAATAAATAAAATTAAATACTTATTTAGCGCATTTTATATTAGAAATAAAAAGGTAGTCTATTTTAATTTTAAAATTATATTTTATTAAATTACAATTTTTAGAATTACCATTACCGCCTTCCAATCATAAATGATGATGGTTAATCACACATATCTCGGATCAAATGCACGACATCATTCATATCATGTTTTGGATGACAAATTTTATATAGAAAGTATAAGTGTTCTTACGTTCCCATTTAAACTTCTTTATATCTATATATATGTTTGTGTACATATATATGAGTATATAATTTAAATTAATAACATACATACTCATAACCTTTTAGTTAGATAGAATGGTTTATAAAGCTTTTATATTACGTTAATGTGATATTTTAATCAAAGAAAAGAAGGTTGTGTTGATTTATACGAAAATTGATATAAAAAGCGAATTATTTGGGTCCATACAAATTTCACCATACATTTATTTCAATAAAAGGTAAGATGCAAATTCTTTGAAAGATATTGACATACCGACATATGTTTTTCTTATACATAAATTTATATGGATTTGTGCATTAATTAAAAAGGGCCGGTTTTGTTATGAGAACATGATTATTTTAGATTTAGGACTTTATATTAGCAATAATATGTGAATTTATTAATTCTTGTATCTCTTTTTAGAAGGAAAATACTCTTCAATTTTGCCACCTTAAACATGATATGTCAAGAAAGTGATATATATATATATATATATATATATATATATATATATATATCTTTATCAAGAAATAATTAAACATAAATCTTTTAGAACATAATTAATGTGACATCCTTGTAATTGTGACGATATTTTGATGTTGATAATTGCTTATACAATAGTCTCATAAAAATAGGGGGTATGGAATTTTCATAATTAAGTGTTACTAGAGGTTGTTATAGACGATATCTATATTTTATATTTATTTTATTTGATTATATACGTATATATAAAGATAAGATAAAAATCAAATATGCTATAAAGGGAAAAAAGTAGTGGGGTGAAGTATGTGATATAAGTGGTAAGTGGGAGAATCTTAGAGATGACAAGTGTCAATGATGTTGTGGAGTTGTTTCCAAGATTTGGATTAGGGTTTCTATCTTTGTCATGTTTCTTACAGTTCTTGTGTTGCTATCCCTACCCCTCCTCACTCACATACCCCCTCCTACCTCACTCATATACCTTCTATAGAAGGAGGTGTGGATATAATTTACCAATATATATATATATATATATATATATATAACACCTAGGATGTTGCTATCTCTACCCCCTCCTCACTCACAAAACCCCTCATACCTAATTCTACCTCACTCAAATACCCTTATAGGAGGGATATGGATAGAATTCACTTAAAATAATCATTACATTAATTTATTGTATTATATTAATTTTATTTGCAATACATTATTCTCTTTCAAAAATAACTAGGTTCAAGACTCATTTCAACCACTTGAGTTTATTAATTAGTGTTAATTAATTTTTGGAAAAGTTTAGAAAAATTGAACGTATTTTTCCATTTTCAATGATTAAAATTTTAAACTAATTTTTGAATGAAAAATTATTTAAACTAATTTTTGAATGAATTTTTTTTCATTTTAAATGATTAAATTTTCAAAAAAAAATGTGAAAATTTTAAAAATTAGTTATCAACATCTTTTTAACCCAAAGAACTATTTAAAATCAACTAGGAAGACTTTTAAAGTAAAAAAATCAAATCAGTTTTATCGTTTCGAAACTCTACATCAAAACCCATCGCTACCCCTTTTAGCTTCAAAACCCTCGAAGCTCTCTTACCATTGTTGGCCCCTGACATTCATCTCCTCTTTTTGATTGTTTTTGTTTTTGTTTTGTGGTTATCCATCTTTTTTTATATGTCTATACTTGCTTCGTTAAATTGTTGTAAAAGATGGAGAATTAAAAAACAAAAAACCAACTCAAAAAAAGGGACATTGATGGCAAGGGTCAACGACGATGGACGGTATAGAGAACGGACGACGATGGGAAGCCAAGGAATGGCCAGGGGGAGTGATGTCGTTGTGTGCGTGGTGTTTGAATCGCGTAGGTTTGGGATCGGTAAAACTGATTTAAGTTCTTTTTATTTTAAATTTTAAAACCTTCGTTGCTAGTTATAGGTGGTTTTTTTTTAAAGTTCAATGACTTATTTATTAAAAAAAAGTTCTGATGCTTAATAATTTAAAATGAGAAAGTTCAATATTTTTCATTTAAAATAAATAATTCAAAGACTCAATTATTCAAATGGAAAAATTCTGTTAGATTTTTTTTTAACTTTTCCTTAATTTTTATTAAAGTTATGTTGGTTTTGTAAGAAAACCTAAAATTTATCTAAATTATACAAAAACAATATTTTGTATTGATTTTATATATGATTTAGTTAGATTAAGAGGACATAATCATTAAAGAGGTGTTAGCCTAGTGGTAATGTCCTGAAGATAGTGTATGATATGCCTATCTATCAGGGTTCGAATCCTGTGGGATACACTTCGGCGATACCCAGACCTTGGGTCGGCCTTCGGGTCGGTTCGGGTCCGGGTTTACGGGCATACCAGTCTATGGGTATGCGGGCTCGGTCTTGACCGGGCTTAGTCGTACATGGGCGGGTCCAGTCAATTTGGGTTGGGTCGGGTCGCCGCGGATTAGTCGGTGCTGCCCATTTGGATGCCTGGATACCGCGGGTGCGTGTGTGTGTGGACTTAGCCCAAGTTGCCGTACAAAAAAAAGAAGATAACGTGATATCAATAAAATGATATAATTAATTATTCAAAATATTATATTTTTGAACAGTTGATTGATTGAAAATTATTGTTTTGCTCATGGTTTTTAATATTATTAAAGTGTATTATATACTATATAATATCTTTATTTCATTTCTTTTGATTTTATTTTATGAATTTGTATTGTTTAATTTGAGATAGCGACAAAGTTTTTTTTTGGTTATTAGTCTTATAAAGTATTTTGTTGTATAATTACTACTATCATTTAATATTTATCTTGTATTTGAGCATTTTTATCAATTGGTTATTAGTTATATCTGTAAAAATTCAAACATATTAATAAGTTGTACATGTATGTCACTACTAGAAAATTGCTTAATACCGACCAATATTTACCGACGGCCTAAATCCGTCGGTAATTTCCAACGGAAAGAAGCTATTTGCGACAAATAACACATCCGTCGTTAATCCGTCGGTGTATATAAATATTTCCGACGGATCACCGACGGACAGAAAATCATTTTATTTTTGATTTTTTTAAATATTGATTTCCGTCGGTAATCCGTCGGAAATATTATTAATTTTATTTTCAAACAATTCATCGGTAATCCGTCGCGAATTACCGACGACCCTTTGGAAATCCATCGGTAATTTGCTTATTTTTTCCAAAAAATTTCGTCCGTAAACTGTTGATGTACGTATGTGTGTGTCGTATGCATATAAGTGTGTGTGTGTATCATGTACATATCTATATGTGTATGTATGTGTGTATATATATGTCTATATATGCATGTATGTATCTATAGATGTATATATACATGCATATGTATTGCTTGTATGTATATAGCACATATATGTATATCATGTATATGTCGTATGCATATAAGAGTGTGTGTGTGTGTGTGTGCGCGTATATGTCTATATCATGTATGTGTATATGTATGTATGTCTATAGCTAGATCATGTATTGTATACATATGTATTGTTTGTATGTATATAACACATATGTCTATATCATGTCTAGCTATGTATGTATGTCTATCGATTATGTACTGTATACATATGTATATAACACATATGTCTATATCATGTCTATGTATGTGTGTATATATGTATGTCTATAGATCATGTATTGTATACATATGTATTGCTTGTAAGTATATAACACATATGTCTATATCATGTCTATGTATGTGTGTATGTATGTCTATAGATGTATTGTATACATATGCATTGCTTGTATGTATATAGCACATATGTCTATATATCATGTCTATATATGTATGTGTGTATGTATATATGAATGTATGTATGTCTATAGATGTATTGTATGCATGTTTATGTATATGTCGTATGCATATGTATATAATGTGTATGTATGTATGTTTATAGGTTTATTGTTTACATATGTATTGCTTGTATGTATATGTATATGTCGTATGCATATAAGTTTGTGTATGTCATGTACATGTCTATATATGTATATGTATGTATGTATGTCTATAGATGCATGTATGTATGTCTATATATGTATGTATGTCTATAGATGTATGTATGTGTGTATAACACTCTTGGTCCCTGACCTAATTGGAATATTAACGGGAAAAGATAACAATCGTTAGAAGGATGGACCAAAACTGTTACAAAATGACACAATTTAATAACACTTTTGGTCCCTTCTCCTAACGGTCGTTAATTGTTTCCGTTAAGTCCAGTTAGTTCAGGGGTATTTTAGTCAATTTAAATATAATTGATAAATTATCAATTTATTTAATAATTTTAATATTAAATATTATGTAATACTTTATTTAATCATTTTAAAAACAATGTAATTTAATAATTATTAATAAATAAAATGTAAATTTATTTTAATTTAAAAAAAAACAAATCCGTCGGTAATTACCGATGGAAAAGTTCTCTCGGTAGATACCGACGGATATTCCATTGGTGATATTCTGAATTTTAAAAAAAAAATAGCGGGCTTAAAGCCCTAAATTCAATTCATCCATCTCATCATGATTGACCTCTCATCCCTCTCACTCAGACGTTGACCCTCTCGACTTCGCCGGCCACCTCCACAGCGCCTCACCACGACGCCGACACCATCTCCCTCACCACTACGCCGACCTATTGTTCCCTTTTTTTCTGATTTTGTGAAAACTTGAAGACATAATTTTACTCCCTACATTCAACTGTACGTGACTTCGTATTCTAAAATTTGATGCAAATATTTGTCATATGTGTTGATTTCTGATGGATTTGATCGTTGATTCCATAATTAATGTCAATAAATCTGTTCTATGTTTGAATCGTGTAAATCTAGGTCGACTTGTTACTTGCTTATGAAATCGACTGTAAATTTGGTGTTGTTCATAAAATTACAGCTATCTCCATTACTTGCTACTAGATTGAGTTGTTCATATACATACATTCTTACTTGAATTCGAGAAATTTGCTCTGAATGCTTTATTGATTTGCAAAACTTTGCTAATTATGATTGTACAAAATCCTATTTGTGATTTGATGAGTTTGAACATGTTTACAAGCATACGATATATCATACACGTGCGGATCTATTAGTACCGCTATGCATCGGGACCGTATGGTAATTTATCATCCACTAGACTAAATGTATATAGTTGATGAATATATATATATATATATATATATATATATATACATGATTTTGTTACCTACTAACAATTTAAGTTCTTTATTATAGAGAAAGGCATGGGGTCGTGAGCCTACTGGCGGGGAAGTTTATTAGGCTACAAACTGCACCAACCGGAAGCTTGTACCGGGTGCGACTGGTCCGCCACAGATCCTCCGATCTACGTTTACCCAAAGGCGGCTCATATGGCGGTAAGTTCAATTATGTATGTCTAGATTTTTGTTTGTTTTATAAGATAGATAAAAATTATAGCAAACTTAGTTTGGGCTACCATTGTTGGGCATACAATATGATTGTTTTGATAAAAACAGGTAATGGATATGTTCAAATTACAATTGAAATGTTGCCGAATTTTCTATAGGTTAGTTGACAATGTCTAATTTGGTAAACTGTAGGATAAATATGCACGAATTAGGGAGGAGTAGTACCCATACATAGATCCAGGCACTGTTCCTCCCAATGACGCCGAGTTGTGAGAGCGTAGTGTCGGAGGACGGCGTAAAGGCCATCTGTTTAGATGGGGACCAGTCAGGATCCCTATTATGCTATGACCGGTGATTCAGGTGCCAGCACGAGCGGGAGCTCGCACGACCATCGTGATATGGAGGTATACTTGTCAAATGTTGTCTAACATTGTTATATGTTTGTCAAATGTTGAATTTCAGATAGATGAGCTAAAACAGAAGTTAGAGGAAGAGAGACAAGTGACGCGCCGGTTGCAGGAGCAAATGAAAGTATTTGAGGCCTTCTTGAAAAAGTTTCAAGATTACCCCCTCCCTCCCATCCCCTCCCATCCCCCGTTGTAGGATAGTTAGATGTATTAACGATGTTTGAATATATATATATATATATATATATATATATATATATATATATATATTTATAATTTTATGATTTGGAATTACGTTTTATTTTTAACTTTTGGATATTAAATGAAAAATGGACAAGTTTTGTACAAGTTTTTAAATTGGATATTAAATGAAAAATGGACACGTTTTGTAAAGGTTTTAAACTGGAAATTATAAAATTTTAATTATATTTTTTATAAAAAATTAAATTACCGACGGATTATCCGTCGATAAAAGTTTTTAAATATAATTTTAATTAGTTAAATACCATAGGAAATCCGTTGGAAACTCCGCCCGTCGGTAATCCGTCGGTAATATTTTGTCATCGGTAATCTGTCGGTAATAAGTGTCCGTCGGAAACTCAACGCCGTCGGTGATCTGTCGGAAATGTGGCCCCCGACAACATTATTTCCGAGGGTTAATTTACGACGGATCGGACTTTCACCGACGGATTTGGCCGTCGGTGATAGCCCTCTATTTTGTAGTGTGTAATACTAAGTTGTAAATGTTGTATAATATGGTAAAAGTATTGTATGAATTTTGATCGAAATTTTGAAAAACCGGGTTAAAATTTTGATATATATTTATATACACACACACATCAAGGGTTATGTTATTGTGAGAATAATTAGAGGCATGATGAAAACTTGAGATTTAAACTTTCATATACCTTCAACTACCTTTATTTACCTATTTTTATCACCATGACCATAAACTTTAACAATTAATGCAATGAAAGTGATTAAGTATATGTAAAGGTTCATGAAATTGACTAAAAATAAAGATAAAGGTAGATGAACACTACAAGAAAAAAGCCAATTAGTGACAAAAACAAATTGGTCACTAACAACCTAAAATTGGTCACTAAAATTGTTTAGTGACCAAAATTTTGGTGGTCACTAAAGGTCTGTCGCTGATTTACGATAGTGACCAAAAATAAAACTGGTCACTAATTAGTGACAAAATCAAGGTGGTCACTGTGTTTGTGACGACTATTTTGGTCACTAAAAATTGTCACTAAATCACTAAAAGTCGTCACTAATTCTTCAAGATAACGGCTCCATTAACGTCCGTTAACATCCATTAGTGACCAAAAAAAGTGGTCATTAATTAAGGAAGTATGGAAAAGAAAAAAATGTCACTACTTTCTAATATGATTGTTTACACAATAAAACTAAAACATGCTAATCTGTATATATAGAAATCTAAAGTGTTAATTCCATTTCATAACGTATAAAATTCTTGATCCAAACAAAAAACAAGTATGTGATCGTCATGTCTACTTCTTATCACTAATGAACACTTAATGACTAACGAAAAGTAAACATACGATTCTTAGTCTTCAAATCCCAATGGATAAAACTTTGACAAGTGTGCCATCATCTTGTTCATATAGTCCTTCATTTGGTTTTGATCCTCTTGAAACTTCACTTGATCTTTTTTAATTCTCTTAACTTCTTCCTCTAAAGCCTTTGATTTCTTCTTTTCCAATTCCAACTCCATTCGTAGATTTTCTGTGGCTAAAATTTGTTTTGTCGAAGCGGCACGTCCCTTTATATGTCCAGGAATATGATGCAACTTTTTCAAACAAATTTCTACCGGTGAACAAGAAGAAGCAACTTCCTCACTTAGTAATTCATTCTACATATCAAAACAAAACCAAATCATTCTTCAATGGTGACATGGATATTGTTTGGTTCTGCCTATTTTTCATCAAAGCAGTATGGATCAGTTTAGTATAGGGCTGCAGTTGGAGTTATCATTTGGTTGTTAGCAACACAAATACTCTGTAGGAGAACCTATCAGAATTGTATAAACAAAGCTCTGGAAGACTACTGCTTGAGTCAATACAGGGAGAGCGGAAGACAAGAAACATTAGCAACCTCCTTCAAAAAAACAAAACCAAGTGGCTGATACATATACCACATAAGAAGGTGTTCATACCCAACAAATGGTGAGACCAGTGACAAATAACTACAAAGGCCACACAGTTGGATTTTTTTTTGCCACACCTAAGGCCTCCTCGTAATCAATGTCATAGGCTTCGAAGTAGCCTTTGGCAACAAGACAAGCCTTCAATCAATGAATAGAATCAACAATGAGGGTAATTGGGAAAAAATGCATCTCGAAGACTTGCAAGATGAGTACATATGGATACTATCAGGAGGTGATATTTTATCGGTGTCCTTTGTGGAACTAGTGATTTGCTACCATAATGAGCCAAGCAGACGGCTCTAAAACAGTGGCATCTACAGTGCTTGGTGTACGTGGACCAGTGTACTCAAAGGTTGTGTAATCACTAATCAGTTGTGTAATAGAAAACCAATATGCAAGAGCTGGTGAAGAACCCTGTGATTATTCCGAAGTTGGAGCATATAGTTTCTGTGCAATTCAATTGCTAAAAAACATGAATGACAACTAGTTTTATGGTATTCAAATGTCAGTAGTCCTAAAACAGTACCTAAACAACCCCTTAACCCTTCCAAAGCAACCCCTAAAGACAACTCTTAAGCATTCTCTAAACACAGTCCTGAAACGGCCACCAATTACACAAGTACGTCTCTTTTATAGTTTCATTCACATAAATATTATATTATTATTATTTAGACTAAGCGGGTATTCTAGAAATTGTGCTTAACGTGGAATTGTTTAACTGGCAGGGATTGAGGATGGGTTCTGAGTCTATTAAGCAAGAAATTCTGAACACACAACAAATTTACTCGGAAGAAATCAATCAATTTGGTAGATTTTCGGCTTTTTCGTCTGTTTTCATGTAATAAACTATGTTTGTTTTGCCTTCATGTCCTTCTTGACTTTCGGTATATTACTTTGAACAGGAATGAAGATTCAGGGGCTTGTAGCTGCTGCGCAAAATTACCACGCAGTCCTAACAGAAAACCGAAAGTTGTACAATGAAGTCCAAGATCTGAAAGATATTATAATGCTTAGAGATTTTATGTGTACCATTGCTAAACGATATTTTCTTGTTTGAACAGGGAATATTAGAGTTTATTGTCGCATAAGGCCGTTCCTTAAGGGTCAAAGCCAAAAACAGACAGCTATCGAGTATATCGGTGAGAATGGGGAATTGGTTGTTACGAATCCATCGAAACAAATAAAAGAAATCCACCGACTCTTCAAATTCAATAAAGTCTTTAGCCCTGCAGCAACACAAGGTCTTTCTTCTACTATCACTTAACCAAATACATCAAAAGGTTTCGACCATTTGTGTAAAAAACTTATGATTATTTTTATAAAATTATGTGTTTTCAGAGGAAGTGTTTCTTGATACTCAACCACTCATTCGATCGGTGCTTGATGGCTGTAACGTGTGCATATTTGTATACGGTCAAGCAGGCTCTGCGAAGACGTATACTATGGTAAGTTTTGTAGCTTACCCAAGTATGTTAATACATGATGAATATTTGGTCAAACAGGCTCAAAAATAGGAAGTCCGGGCCTTTCTAGTCTTAGTTTTTCTGCACTCAAATAAACCCTTTGGCTCTTGCATCCATCGATTAGATTCAAATGGAAATAAACCCTTTGAAATTAATTTCTGTATGTAAAGTATGAAATTCATTTTCTATTCAAATGGAATATAATTTAACTCAGGATCAAACGTGATGTACTTACAAACGACGGGTATGTATTTATATGGCCATTGCTTACGTCTTAAATCACAATTTGAGTATGTAATCAATGGTTATGCTATTAATGTGTTCTAGCCTCTTTGCCAATACTGTCCAAACCCTATGAGCCTTGGTGGGTTGCCCTTTACTGTCAATACTGTCCAAACCCTATCAGAAACAGGGATCATGATCAGGCTGCAGAAGAAATTCGGAACGTGAGGAATCGAGGGGAGGTTCAAGTGGAAATTTACTGGGTTTGTTTGGTTTGGTTTGTAATTAAACCAAGAAAGCAAAAAGAACAAATGTGGCTCAAACATTTTTCATGCTCATTGTCTATATTGATTTCTTAAAAAGCACAATCTCTTGGCAATAAATCATATTTAAATGCAAAGTAAAGAGTAGTGAAAAATACCCAAATTTCATTGGCCTTCTCATTGACCATCTTATTTTTCTTTGTTGAAAAATGACCAATCTTATATTGTTCAATTGTTGATACTTGTTCTCCTTCTCTATTTCAAATAGAAATAATAATACAAATAAGATAAATATGCGGAAAGAAATGAAAATTTTAAGTTCCAAAAAACTAAGCTACTTACCTTATCAACTATCCTTGCAATAGAAATTGTGCCAACAGCGGGTGGAACTTAATTCATTGATCGATTTTTCTTATTTTTAGCTCTCATCTTCTGCGAAGTTAAATAATTGGAAATAATTATAATTCTCAAATGTTTCTTATCAACAAATATTAAAAGCTAAAAAGACAAAAGATACGTAAAAACCTGAAACTCTTCGCTTGCAAACTTTTCACATTGTTTTACCCAATCAACGTTGCTCGTTATACCATTGGGGGGATGGTTGGTTGCCTCATCTTTAGTAGAAAACTTTTTGTAATGAACATGCAACCTATACATTTTATTCTTATGTTGGTTGGCCAACTGTGTATGTATAGCATGTACCATCAACCGACAATTTGGGTCGTAATTCGAATTTTCCTGTAATCAACCGATAAATGTACAATGCAATCAAACAGATTCTTAATTGGAAAATCAAACAATAATAACACTTTACCATGCATTTATTGATGATATCCGCCATCAACAGATCTGATTGATTTCTCCAAGTCTTTCCATCAAACTTTGCATTGTCACGCACAAGACACCCACCCTTGGTGATAAATCGTTGGTTGTCTTCCCCAATTATACGTCTGGCACATTCATCAACTTCAAAAACAAGTTGCCCCTTATCCAAGCGACTCTTTCTCGTTTCACTTAAGACCCTTGATTCTTTTCGAGTATTGGATGTGCCTGGAAAATTTATTCAACACAAAAATTTGATATTAATCATATAATATTCTAATTTCAGCTACTTAATCTATACTAAAATAACAAACATACCGAAAGAAGTTGAACCAATGTTTTCTTCCAATTGAGGATCACTCGTGCCTATCTCAAATTGTAGAGAATCAATTTCTTGATCCTCTGAGATGATCTTCCTCTAGGCCTTGGTTCTCCATCGGAATATCTCGGCTGCTACTTGACTCACGAGGTGGTGGAATATTGCCGCTGGTACTTGACTTATAAGGCTTTGGAACATCACGACTGCTACTTGATTTTTGTGGTTGTGGAACCTCATGGGTGCTACTTGACATATGAGGTGGTCCAATATCACGACTGCTATTTGACTTATGAAGTGGTGGAACATGGTGGCTGCTACTTGACTTGTGACCCTTCGTAACATCACGGTTGCTACTTGATTTTTGAGGTTGTGAAACACCACGGCTGCTACTTGGCGTTTGTGGACCAAACCTTTTCAATAATCCTTTTTTAACCATAGATCCCTGTTTTTGTAATATGAAAACAGGGTCGACATGTGAATAATATAGTTCTTCTTGAAGATAACAAATCCAATGAAGTACGCTACTAATTCAACCATCTGATTCAAACAGAAGCAATGGATATCTCTTTGACAACTGTTGTTAAGCATTATTGTTCAAAATGAATTTAAGGGTTTAAAGAAGCAACAACAATATTATTATGAATATTCAAACAAGAAAAACTCGAAACAACATCAAAGAACAAAAGCAGCCTTCCTCATTGTCATGGTCAATTGGTCATGGCATTTTTTTTATTATCTAAACCCTAACTTAATGTAACCACAATTAAATCACCTAGTCCATGATGAAGTATAGGGTGAATTCAATCAAGTAAAGCATACCTAATTTAAAGTGTTAGGACTAAGCATTTGGCCACCGACACGAGCAGACGGAGAAGACAAGTAAATGGAATACAAGAGAGCATCGAAGAATATTTAGCCTGAAAATGATAATGATGGACTTACCAAATCCGAGAGGTGAGCAACAAAGGCTACCGGTGGGCAACTAGTGATGAATCGTCATGACTGCAACTGCAACTCCGATTGAGAATAATCGAACAAATAACTCATTGGAAAAGGAAAAGCACAACTACTATTCATTGCACAAATAACTAGTTTTAATATTCATTGTTCAAGTAACTAACCTGGAATCAAACCGAAAAAACAGAAATAGGGATGGAAATCGTTGTGATTTGAGGGGTGCAGGAGTCGAATCTGGAAATCGTTGTGATAGAGACTTGAAATCGTTGTGATTAAGGGTTGGAAACCGTAGGAAATGGATGGAATTCGATGTCTGATACTTCGATGTCTGATTAATCGATCTCTGATGAATCGTAGGAAATGGATGGAACTAGCGTCCTACTCGATAAGTCTCTGGACTCGATCTCTGATGAATCGTTGTGTAGGCTACTCGATTGGGCTTGATGCATAGGTGAATTGGGCTTAAATTTTATAAAGCAATAATTGGATACCGTGACAAAGAGGAGTATTTAGAGCCTCTATTCTAAAAGAGTTGTAAGATTTTGGGCTTGATAATTAACTTAAATCAATAAAGTTAATTAAAATATTTTTTTTCTTAAAATATATAATAATATTTTATCTTAAAATGTTAAAAATTGTGAATTTATTGATTTATGATATTATAGTCACAAACACTTTTAATTTAGTGACCATAATGTCTTCGTCACTATTCTTTCTAATTAACAACATCTACCAAATACTATTTAGTTACAATTAATTTTGGTCACTAATAATTTCAAATTAGTGACAACTTATTTATTGATCACTAAAACTTCCAACTTAGTGACCTATCATTTTTAGTCATTAAATATTTTCAAACAACATGAACTATATTAAACACAATCTAGTGACAACTATTTGTTAGTCACTAAGGGGTTGTTTGTTTTTAAAAAAAAATCTCTTAATAGCTCTTAAGTCTGAATCATTCAGACATTTTTACACATCACCTCTTATTAATCATAACTAAATTAAGAATTCAGACTTTAGAACTCTTAAAAAACAAACGGCACCTAACTCTTTCAAATTAATGACCACCATTGGTTTGTCATTAAAATTCTTAAATAACACCAACTAGTTAGTGACCACTAGTTTTGGTCACTAATCATTTCAAATTTGTGACTACTTATTTTTTGGTCATTAAAACTCCTAACTTAGTGACTATTATTGTTTTGGTCACTAAATCTTACAACTTAGTGACCACTTAGTGACCAAATTTATTTTTTGTCACTAAAAAATCATATTAGTGACTAAAAATTAATGACGACCTTTTTTATTGTCATTAACGTCATAGTTAGTGACCAAAATATAAGTTGTCACTAAAATCTTGGTCACTAATGTCACATTTTCTTGTAGTGGAATATAGTTGAAGGTAAATAAATTTATATCACAAATTCAACTCATCCAAAGACTTAGAAGTGTTCTCACCATTTTTATCATAGTTGTTATATTTACATAATCCCACTACAACAAAAAGGGGTTTATAGGTCACTTATTAGTGTCCTAATAGGGTACTTAATAGGATTTTTAAGTTTATAGGACAAAAAAATGTGTATCCCCTCTAAAGGCGTTGTATTAGGTTAGTACGATGAATTTGAGCGTCCTAATAAATTATATGATTATGATACAAATTCCATAGTCCTATAAAATGGATTAATTAACACTAAAAAAATGTCCTAATAGACTATAATATAGGACGCTTTATGTTGTCACAAAATGTTTAGATTTAAAAACAAATTAAATATGGGTGTCCCAAAATTTGGTTTTATAGGACGAAATTCGATGTCATGAAAACATTTATATAATACCAAAATATGCGTCTTAATAAATTATATAATTATGAAACACATTATAGAGTCCTATAAAATGAACTAAGTAACACTAAAAAGTGTCCTAATAGCATAATAAGTAACACTAAAAGCATCCTAAAAGGCCATAATATGGGACCCTTCATTTAATTATAAAATCCTTCTGTAACATTACATTTAAAAATTTATATGAAAGTTTTACTAATTGATTCGATAGAACAAAATTCAATGTTGTACAAGTACTTATATGAGTACCTACTACCAAGCTATGTATCCCACCACAAAGTTGTATCATGAACGAAAGATATCAATCTTCGTCATGAACCACCTACAATTAAAGAACACATATATGAGTTTAAAGTTATATGATAAAAAATTCTATACATACTAAATCTCACAAGTTTTAAAAGATTAACATACCAAAGTGAAATGACAGGGCCATGCGATCGTTGCTTCAATAGCATCTTCAACTGTAATAAACAATCCATATGGTCTAACCAAACGTCCCCTCTTTTTAATAGAAACTAGAACATGTATCTCACACCAATTTGGACCAATCTCCTTGCCACCAACCAATTCTCTGGATCTAAGTTCCTGACTCGTCCTCTTGCCATAATCTACATGGACTTTATAATACTCTTAAGATGAACAACATCCCAAACCTACAAAAATGTGATTGAAGAACAAGGTTCTAAGAACAAGCTATATATGACACAATCTAAACACCAAACAAAACGCAAATTGCAACAAAAGAATATTTATAAATTATTTATATATCTCTAAGCTTATATATCTCAAATTTCTTAAAGTAGAACATTAATTCATGTAGAAATGTATCTTTCTTATTTAAACTTTATTCCATCAGACCCTATCAACGTTTATGCTCTAGGTTACTTGAATGTCAAACTAGTTAGATTGCTCAACGTGACTACTTACAATATAGAATTGCCAATTTATTAAACAAACTTAAATCAACAGTCATAACTTTGGCATTAAAACGTACAGCTTGTAGCAAATTCAAATAGACAAAAAAAAGTGCAAATTTGCTGGTAAGTTCATACAACAAGTAATTCAGGTAAGTTAAACTTAAAGCATTCCTAGCTTTGCGTTTACGAAACTGGTACGTTCACACAACAAGTAATTTAGGTCCAAATAGTTTTGCTTATTTTGTTGTGTCAAGTACGAAACAAGTAACTTCACACAACAAGTAATCATCACATCCTTGTTTCATCAATCAGTTGATACATTAGTTTTTGATTCATCGGTTGATACATCAGTTGGGATGACAGGTGACATAACTTTCAATTTTTGTTCCCTCTGGTGAATTCATAACCTTACTGAAACGAAACGAATATGAATTATGACATGGGAGTTGCAGAATTAGCTGAAGCTGATGGACCATTTGTGAAGATTAGTCTCAAAGGTCGATTCTGGCATGAACGTTCACTGGTATTAGCCAGGCTTGGGAACTATTTGAAGGAAAGGATTCCAGTAAGCTTATTCTATTCAATCTAATTACCAAAAACTATTTATAACTTTCATCATCCAAGCTTTCTCTAACGGAAGATTGTGTCTTACAGGAGATATTGGAGGTAGACACTGAAGATGAGAAGCAATTGGATGACATCCCTGAAAACTTTTGAGCTTTTGGATTCTAGTTTAAGAGCATATGCCACAATCTTATAAGCATTCATCTGATTAGCAACACCAAGATATCATTGAACATAACTTATATATATCGAATGCAAGATCTCATCTTGGTATTTTTAATTTAATTCTTAACAGTTTAAACATCGTGATCACTCATTTACACGAATGTTAGTTCTTGACACGTATAACAATGTATAAGGAAATAATCTTGAAGGAAACCGTATAAGTAAACCTATTTTGTTAGCCAGTCAGGACCAGATTATGATCGAAGCCTGAGACAGTTTCACCAATCATCTAGTTAGTAGGAAACAAGTAAGTTCACACAACAAGTAATCATCACCTCCTTATTTTACCAATCATTCGGTTAGCAAGCACGAATCGTTTAGTTATAATAACACAACATTATTAAGTAACCATGAATCATTTAGTTATAACAACAAAACAATATAATATCTCGCATGGAATACAAGCAGAGCCTATTGCTTTACTGTAAAATGTTAACTGTTTTATAGTGTTTCACGTATCCAGTTCAATTTGGTGAAACATATCTAATCCAGTTTATCCGTTATGTCTTAGATTTTCTATGCAGTCCTGTGAGTCTAATTGGATTATAATTGGGCTTGGTTGCTGGTTTTGGGTATGGTATCAAACAATTCAGTGTTGTGTTTTCATAGTTACCAACAACCTGTAGGATTTATTATTACAAACAATTCAGGCCCTGTCAATCTATGTTAATTTGGCTCATATGTGGTCTTGTAAGCAAATAGGTTAATCAAGTAACTCAGCATTCACAATTTCACTCAATATATTTCAAATGTGACACGTACCTTTAGAGGTTGAAGTTTGGTGGCTTCTTTAGGACGACCTGCTGATGTCATGGGAACACTTGAAGCACTAGAAGTATTTTCATTTGACCCTCACATCTCTAATATCATATCTTTTAACTCAGATACTTCACTGCTAATATCTTTATATGTTTTTTTCCCATAACATGCTCTCCCTATAACAAACAGAGTGACTCGGCAAGACACCCAATACATATGAAGCTCGAACACCTAGCCCGTACATGCGTGTGCATTACCACATTTAATGCATGGACATAACATTTGCCTACCTAAACACTCATTAGAAAACATAAGACCAAGAAATTCTTCCAAGGCTTTTTGTTACTCAATAGTCATTCTTGGTAACGACATCCAACTATTATCCATCTTGGCCCCTAATTAAATACAAAAGGTAAGAGCTCCAATAAAATATTCACCTATATTTACAAGGGAGGAAAAATGTTCCAATAAAAATAAAGAAGCAATCTTAAAAATTGGATTATATAGCAATTAAATTACCATATTCTTGACAGAAATAATAGTAATAGTAAAACAAGATAAAACATAACACGATCGCAATGGCTTTAAGCCTTTCCTTTATCATATTGAAACATACACAAGTACACATCATTAATCAGAACATATGTTATTTGTAACACCCCGATTTTTAGGAAGATATAATTTTAAGTTAATACAAATAGGTATTTTAAGGGAAAAGAAGAAATAGTATTTTTAGACTTGAATCCTATATTGGAAATGGATCGTTTTCATATTTAAAGTAAATCATTTCGAAGGATCACAGTTTTAGACGCACTCTTTCCTTTTTAAAGATATATTTATTCATGATAAAACTCTTGAACTCACTAAGCGTTAGCCTAACCTTTTATTTGTCAGCATGTGCAACAGGTTCCGGTTGGGAATAGTTCTAGTGTCACCATGGAGAGAGAAGTGCTAGTGGTGTGCTCGAGAAGTGAATGTCCTAGTGAAGTCTTTTGCATTGTTTTGGGAAGAGCGACTGGTATTTGGGTTAAGTAACACCCAACTTCGATTTAGTCCTTGTTTATAAGACTGGAGTTTTATAATTATTGTGGTTAATTATAGAATTTCAAATTGAGGTATATGGAGTTTTGATTTGTAAGTGGAATTTCGTCCTTTATTAGATATTATATAGAGATTTTTGATTAGTTGCTCTTACCAGATTCGATGGTGTTACATTATTAATTCAAACGACCATAACAGTTATTGAATTTCACGAAATTAAAGTTAAAAATAACCACAAGTGCAACCATCTACAATGATCTTGAATAATTTATACTTTCAGAACAGGCATAGAAGCAGCACAAAACAAATCTGTCAGGATCAAAATTCAAACAAGAATTTAACACACACTCAGAAACTATGTTAAAGAAGTCGCGGAAAAACACTTTAACAGTAAATCAATGGAACAGTATCAGAATGAAAATCACAAGTTATATTGATTTAACTTAATGATTACAAATAAAACCTCAATCTGTTGAACAGGTTCAACAGACGTTCAATACTTCTCTATTGAAAGGACTTCTAAGAACCTTGAGGTTAATTCTCTCTAAAAACAAAACGTATATCAAAAACTCTATTAATGTATGTTCTAAACTATGCCTTCTATACAATATATATACAAGACAGATTACAAGATAATTATAAAAGAAAAATTAATCTTCATAATCCGGTCCATAATTATCTTCAAATCTCCTTGACTTTCGCATTAATCAAATCATTCCATCATTATCTTCTCAGCAGCTTTAATCTTCATAAGCAGTAGTAATTACTCAGCAGCATTAACCATCTTGCAGTACTAACATGCCAGCAGTATTAATCTCACCAGCAGTAGTAATATTGAACTAGCAGTATTAATTACACAAGAAGTAGTATCTGGCAGTATTAATCATCCTTAGCTCATTTCAGACCCAACAATCTCCCCCTAACTTAACTTTTCAGATTGAGAAGTTAAGTTCTTCAAAATTTGGTCTTCATGATACTTTCAAAACTTAAGCTCAATTCCCAAGATTAGGATCCAAACCTAAGCTTTGATTGATGATTCTTTTAACTACTATCTTGGCCATTTCAGAATCCTTTGAACATATCAGCTTAGCTTTCAACATACCTTGCAATTTGGCTTTGCAGTGATCATAAATTTTATCCACCAGGTAGTACTCATGATAAGATCTGTCAATAGTGATGACATAGACTCCACACCTTTCAAATAGCATCCAATTGTCTATTCTTTGGAATTTATTCTCCAGATGCAGATCTCTGACAACATGTTGAACTTTTCTAGGATCAAACATCATGCATAAGTACTCCATGGCTAATCTTATTAAGCTCATTCCTGCTCCTGTCAAATCCTTTTCATACAAGCTCATTCCAACCTTGAACATTTCTTCTAAGTCAGATCTGGAACAACTAATGATGATTTTTCCCAAGTAGAGTAAACCTCATACTTTGCTAGGATCAAACATCATGCATAAGTACTCTATGGCTAATCTTATTAAGATCATTCCTGCTCTTGTCAAATCCTTTTCATACAAGCTCATTCCAACCTTGAACATTTCTTCTAAGTTAGATCTGGAACAACTTCTGATGATTTTGCCCCAAGTAGAGTAAACCTCATACTTGTCTCCCATCCTTTTAATCCTGAAGTATTTCTTCCTTTGATCTTCCAGGATATCCCAATGGATAATTTCAGGGGCTTGGACTGATATTGGGTCAGCTTTTACAGGTTCACTATCAGTCACTGTCATATACAAACCAACATGTACCTCAGATTGTTCAGATTGTTCTGCACCTTGTTGACATGATTGTTCTTCAGGGGTTGCAACAACAGGTTCAACTTCTTTTTGCACTTCTTCAATCCTTGGCCTTTTGGTCTGTTTCTTTGAAGCTATGGTTTTCATTCTTTTGACAGCTTTGACTGTTTGAGCAAGAGTTTCTTCTTTCTGTTCTTCTTCCACTTCTTTTGTAGAAGTGGTTTCCTCACTCTCAGGAAAAGGTTGTTGGATATGCAGATCATGCCTTTCTTTCATTTTCCTTTCAACCTCAACCCTTTGAGTAAAGTCTCCTTGTAGCTTGGTCATTTCTTTCTTGTAAAGCTCTTCAATTCTGCCATAAGACATATAGTGAACATGCCTTCTTTAACACCAACTGATCCTTTTAGAAAGTTGATCATTTTCCTCCTTTCTTGGTTGGCAACAAAAGTCTTTGAAGGTTGTCTTTTCTTTGTCTGTGTTGGCTGCCTTGGCATAGATGTTTTTGATTGGACTTTCTTGTCTTCAGCTGTAGCCCTCAAACTCCTTTGGTACTCCTCATTGAGCTTTTTAGACAGATCTAAAGCAATTTGCCTATCTTTGGCAGTTTGAGACTCTTCTTCTGCTTCTATTTCAACTTGCAGCTGTTTGGCTACCTCTTCATCTAGAGTTATTTGAACTGACTTCATTGTTTTCTTCAGAGGTTCCACTACCTTTTCTTTTCCTTTTCTCTTTACCTCAGCATCACTTATTTCTTTCTCTTCTTTTCAAATCCTCCTTCTTTGATTTCCACTCCCTTGGCCTTTTAAGTAGCCTAAGGAGTGTCTGTTTTTGCCTTCACTAGTGTTTCAGCAATCTCTATCTCTTCAATTGTCAGCCCTGTTTCTGCTGCTCCTTTTACAGTTTCTACTGCAGCTTCAGTTACTGCTTCTGCTTCAGTTACAGCTGCTACTTCTGTTTCTGCTGTTTTGCTGCTTTCTGCTTTTGTACCCATTTCTGCTTCTTTTCCCATCTCCCCCTCAAACTGAGATTCATCCATCTTGGTCTCCCCCTTTTTGAAAGAATCATGATTTGTGCTCCTTTTCTTCAGCACAAACTTTGATTTCTTCTTTTTGAGCACTAACTTCATCACCAGCTTTTTGAGATTTGCAATCTGCTCTTGTTGGCCAGTTATGACCTGTTGCATTGCCTCTATTTTGTGCCCTTGAGAAATGACATCCATATTGATATTGGCTATGGTTTCCATCAATTCATTGTATGTATATCTATCCTCACCACCTTTAGGTGTGTTTACCACCCTTGGAGGATCCTTGGAGCGTTTAGTAGAGGTCTCCTGCCTAGCAGAAGCATCATCTACCCCCTTGGTTTCTTGGCACCTAGGACTTTTGGATGATTGCTCACCTAAAGTTTCCGTGGGGAAGGTCTTAAAGATGTTCACATTGTCCTGCCCTGCACTTTGTGTAAAGTCAGTAGTGTGAGCCTCACTGCCCACATGCTCTTCCTCCTCCTTATTGAGCACCTTCTTAGGGTTGGGAGACACCCCTGTGGTTTCCCTTTGGATATTCTCTGATGGAAAATGCTCCATCAGAGGGCTTTTAGGCTTTGGGGTGAAGATACTAGAAGGGAAGGAACCTTCTGTACCTTTTTCCTTGTGTATGTATGAGTAATGGGTGATGTTGGCTTTTTTAGAAGGGACTGAGGGATATGCTTTGTAGTGGAAGGTGTGGGTAGGTCATCAGTGGGTTGGTCTAATGTGGGCTTTGACCCTGATGCCTCACCTTTAGATTGGGACACACCCATCATTGTAGAGAAGAATGGTGTGTTTATACCAGAGAAGTCCTTACTAGGCCTCTTCATATTTGAGAACAATTTCCCCTTTGGGAGTTTTGGTACATATACCTCCTTGAAGGTAGGTACATCCGTCAATTCCTTATTAAGTACTTCTTGTACAAACCTTGGATACATATAAAAGCTTTTTGATTTGGTATCCAGGTTTGACATTAAATCGTTTAAGATCATTTGAGAGAAATTAAACTTTCTAGAGGTCGCTAAGCAGACCAAAGGATAGGCTATGGTGCTGCTGAACTCACTCCAGTCAGTTGTTTTTCTTGAAATGCAGTGTTGTAGGGTATGAACAAAGAATCTCCACTGAGGTGAAAATTTGTTCTTGAAGAACTTGAATACCTCTATGGGACCTTCATACCCCATTCGATTTATTGCAGCAAAGAGATCTTCCTTAGGTAGAGAAGTAATACCTGCGGCATCATCTAGGAGTAGATGTGCACGGATGCAGCCTTCAGTAATGGTCAGAGGTTTATCACAAACCCTTGATTTGATGACCTGATTGCCATCTTCAGTGTGGATGGTAGCATTCTCCCAAAACTGTCGAATGTGTTCCACATAGATTGTGAGATTGACGGATAATGTGTATGCGACGTGTGAGGATTTGAGAAAATCCACAATATGATGAAACCCCGCAGCTTACTTGGGTTTCTTTAGCATTGCTAACTCGTTGTGATCATCCACAAACACGAGACCAACCATTAGTTCTTAAGTCGATTGTGCACTAGGGTGTAATCACTGGAAAGCAAGAGTTAGGACGAGAGAAGATGAATAAGCAAAAGAAATTCAAAGAGCCGTTTTGATATATTGGCGGGCATGAAGGGTATTTATAGGGTACATGTTTCAGTTAAGAGCAGTAGTAAATACCCTAGCAGCATTAACACAAACCCGCAGTATTAACTTACATTAGCAGTAGTAACACTTACCAGCAGCATTAACAAAAACTAGCAGTAGTAACACATACCAGCAGTATTAACACAGACTAGCAGTAGTAACACATACCAGCAGTATTAACACAGGTTAGCAGTAGTAACACATACCAGCAGTATTACCACAGGCTAGCAGTAGTAACACATACCAACAGTATTAACACGGGCTAGCAGTATTAACTCTTTTAGAAGTCGAAACAAGACAAGCAGTAGTAACATTGCACTGGCAGTATAAACCGCCTAGCAGTAGTAGCCATACTTAATCCTATTTGACCTGTCAGCATTTGTACGAGCAATATTAAATGAACCAGAAGTACTAATTACCTTTATTTCAAAGCAACCCGAAACACTTAAAGACAGAGGATTAAAAGCACCGTATTCCATACATTATGAGAAAGTACACAGGGAAGAATCTATACAGGTACATGAGTCAAAAGATAATAGGTTTATTCAAAGTTTATCATGCCCACACTTGTGACCAAAAATGTGAATCTGCCCACATCAAAAGATTTAGTGAATAGATCAGCAAATTGGTTACTTGTATGGACTTTCACAACCTGAATTAGCTTCTTTTCATTACAGTCTCTGATAAAATGGTACCAGATTTCTATATGCTTTGTTTTGGAGTGCTTGACTGGATTATTAACAATGCTAATAGCACTGTTATTGTCTATGAAGATTGGAGTGTGAAGAAAAGTTATACCATAATCCAGCATTTGATTCTGAATCCAGAGTACTTGTGAACAACAGCTTGCAGCAGCTATATACTCTGCTTCTGTTGTAGAGGTAGACACTGTGGTTTGTTTCTTGCACTTCCATGACACTAGTCTTGCACCCAAAAACTGACATCCCCCTGAAGTTGACTTTCTATCCAAATTTGCACCACCCAAGTCACTGTCTGAATAAGCAAGTAGGTCAAATGGTGAGTCATGAGGATACCAAAGACCTAATCTAGGTTGGCATTTGAGATATCTGAATATCCTCTTGACTGCTTGAAAGTGTGACTGCTTAGGCCTTACTTGATATCTTGCACACACACAAACAGGAAACATGATATCTGGTCTTGAAGCAGTGAGATACATGAGGGAGCCAATCATGGATCTATAGTGATGAACATCCACATCCTCCCCCTCAAGATCTGCAGTGATTTGTTTGTGTGTCTCCATGGGTGTGCTTGCAGCCTTTGAATCTGAGAATCCAAACTTAGTAAGAATGTCCTGCACATACTTGGATTGGCTTATAAATATCCATCTTTCTTCTGCTTCACTTGTAGCCCAAGGAAGAAAGTAAGTTCACCCATAGAACTCATCTTGAATCTCTTGTGCATCAATTCTTCAAAATCTTTGCACATTTGATCTTTTGTGGATTCGAAGATAATATCATCCACATAGATTTGCACTATAAGGATGTCCTTCTTCTTCCTCTGAATGAACAAAGTCTTGTCTATGATTCCTCTTTGAAAACCATTTTCCAAGAGGTAGGTAGACAAAGTGTCATACCATGCCCTTGGTGCTTGATGTAGCCCATAGAGTGCCTTCTTCAATTTGTATACTCTGTCAGGATAATTTGGATTCTCAAACCCTGGAGGCTGACAGACATACACTTCTTCTTCAATTCTCCCATACAAGAAAGCACTCTTTACATCCATCTGGTAGACCCTGAACTTCATGAAAGAAGCATAGGCTAAAAATAGCCTGATTGCCTCAATCCTAGCCACTGGTGCAAATACCTCTTCATAATCAATTCCCTCTTCTTGAGTATACCCTTGTGCCACTAATCTGGCCTTGTTCTTTATTACTATTCCTCTCTCATCTTTCTTGTTCCTGAAGATCCATTTAGTGCCTATAGCTCTGTGTCCTTTTGGAAGGTCAACCAAATCCCAAACATCCTGCAACACAAACTGCAGTAGCTCTTCTTGCATTGCTTCTATCCATCTTGGATCCTTCATTGCATCATATGCCTTTTTGGGTTCAACCTGTGATAGAAAGCAAGATAGTAATCCTGATTGTATGTCCTTCAATCCTCCCAACTTGCTTTGATTCCTTGTGATTATAGGAGAATTGATGTCACCAATCACCAATTGAGGAGGATGATTTTTCTGAACTCTTGTTTGATGAACAACCTCTTCATTAATATCTGCTTCCAGATTAGAGTCATTCTTTTCAGGAGTGCTGCCACCAAAAACTGAAGAGTTATCATCATCTGTGTCATCTTCTTCCAAACATGGCATCTCAGGACCTTTGATTCCTGAATCTGAGGGTTGATCTTCTTGTTCACCTTTGTCCTCTTCATTCTGAGATGGTTCAGTGTCCTTTGAATCTGAAGTATCTTTCTTATCTTGGTCACAGAATTCAACAGGATCAACAGTAGGTGTTGGGAACAGCACAAACTCTTGTCTTTGTACTTGTACCTTTTCTGTCCCTGTTCCTGCATTATGATCATTACTGAAACCCAAAGAATTAGACAGTGAATCAATGTCAAATAGCCAATCAGGACCGAAACCAAGTTGATTTGGTGTGTTCTCATTGCATTTGACATTGTCACTTTCCTCAATAATCCTATAAGAGGTGTTGAAAACTCTGTAGGCCTTACTTTGAGATGAATATCCAACAAGAAACCCATCCTCAGCTTTGCTATCAAACTTGCCTAGGTGAGTTTTGGTATTTAGAATTGTGCAAGGACACCCAAATGGTTTGAAAAATCCAATAAAAGGTTTCTTCTTTTTAAAAAGCTCATAAGGTGTCTTGTCTTGGGATTTCACTACTAGAACTCTGTTTTGAACATAGCAGGCAGTATTAACTGCTTCTGCCCAAAAAGTAATTGGAAGTTTTGAATCTGCCAACAGAGATCTAGCAGCTTCTATCAGAGTCCTATTTCTCCTTTCAGCAACACCATTCTGTTGAGGAGTCCTAGGAGCACTGTATTGTCTCTCAATGCCTTTTTCCTCACAGAAGCTGTTTAGGTCATTGTTTTTAAATTCAGTTCCATTATCAGACATGATGACTTTAACTCTTAGATTTGTTTGGTTTTCAACTTTAAGAACAAAGGATTTGATTAGTCCACTTGTCTCATCCTTAGTCCTCAGAAAATAGACCCAAGTGAATCTAGAGAAATCATCAACAATATCCAAGCAGTAGAATTTCTTACCAATACTCATCACATTTGTAGGACCAAACAGATCCATATGCAGTAAATTAAGAGGTGAAGAGATTGTATTTATCTCTTTGGACTTATGAGAAGTTTTGTGTTGTTTGCCTTTAAGACATGCAACACAATGATCATCACATGAAAATACCTTTTGTGGCAAACCTCTTACAAGGTTGTTTTTCACAAGTTTGTTCATTGTTTTAAAGTTCATGTGACACATCCTTCTGTGCCAAAGAGATGATTCATCCAATGAAGCTTTTGAAAATTAACAATTTAAAGATGAATCAGAGGCTGCACTCTCTAAGTCTAAGCAATAAACATTGTCCTTTCTAGGAGTTCTAAGTAGTATCATAATTTCATCAACGACCTTGAACCCTGGATAAAGGATAATACATTCAGTATCATTGAATAATATGATATGTTTCTTGTCATAGACTTGTGATACACTTAACAAGTTGTATCTCAATTGCTCAACATAGTATTCATCCTCAAAGGTCATCTTACCTTTTGACACATTACCTTTTCCACTTATCTTTCCACCTGCTGGATTATCACCAAAAGCAACATGTCCTCCATCAATTCTTTTGAAGTTTTGAAGGCAAGCCATGTTACCTGTCATGTGCCTGGAACAACCACTATCAACATGCCAAATGCTCCTTCCCTTGAGCTGTTGGTTGCCCTGCACATATAATAAAGCAGTTAGTTTTTAATAGGAACCCAAGCCAATGTGGTCTTGGGTTTCCCATTCTCATCAACATATTCATATTCAGACTTGATGAGATTATCAAACTAAGGAATCTTATTGCTTGAATACTTTGTCAGAAGAATGGGCCTGTCACTAGAAGCAGTACTAACTTGATTGGCAGTACTAACATCATTAGCAATACTAATTGTGTTAGCAGTACTAACTTTGTCAGCAGTACTAACTGGGTTAGCAGTAGTATTGCTTGCAGCAACACTATTTCTGTCAGCAGTACTATTTGAAGCAGCAGTACAAACATATTTCTTTACTTTTGGAACCCAAACCTGGACAAAGTTGTTTGCTTTCTTTTTCTTAAAGTTACTCCTTGGCTTATTTGGAGTATTTTTCTTTTAATTAACAAACTTATTCTGAGCATGAGATTTTATAGGTGCCCTTCTCACATTCTCAGCCATATGATTCCTTATTTGCTTCCTATAACCAACATGATTTTGTATATTTCTTTGAAAAGTGATCCTTTGGTTAATAGGATTGAAATAACAGTGTTTGGCTAGATGATTTAACTTGCCACAGATAAAACAAGGCTTTGGTCTGTTAATTTTTCTCAGATCAATTCCTTGTTTTAAAGCCCACTAATTATTTCTGTTTCTTTGATTTCCCCTTGTTTTATCATGTTGTTGGGGCTGATTCTGTTTACAAGTACAGGGATTAACAACAGTGGATTGCATGTAATTGACTCCCTGTACCTTTCTCTTCCCTCTCTTAGAACTTTCATCCTTTTCACTCTTTACAAAAGGTTTACCCCCCCCCTTCATTAGTAAGGATATGATTTTATAAAGAGATTTCTTTAAGGTCATCCTTATTCTTACCCTTAGTGGTCTCTTCTTCAGCCTCTTCCTCAATCACTACACTGTCAAGAGGATCTACATCTGTGGCTCCTGCAGGTAAGTCTATTTTTTCTTGTCTTTCTAAGAGGTCTAAAGTGAGAGGAATATAGTTATTGTTATAGGGTGGAGGGGTACTGTTGTATCCTAAACCTCTTTTTAGGTTGTCATGGACTTGAGATTTTAAAAGTGAGTCCATTGCTTTAAAGGCATTGGAAAACTTCTCAATGTCCAACTTGGCTTTCTCAAAATCACTCCTTATCTTCTCACATTCCTCTTCAGACTTTTTACCTCTGTGGGAATATCAGTGCTTGCTGACTCTGAAACTTTAGCCATTAAAGCTTGATTCTGAAATGCTTCTTCTGCTTGGTCACTCCAATCAAATCTCATTCCTTCTTAGGAAACAAGAGCTTGAGAAGAGTTCCTGTTGTTGAAGCTAGTGGACTATGATGGTTGATGGTTGCTAGTATGTTGTTGTGGCATTCCACTTCTGCATTCTCTTGCAAAGTGCCCCAGCTTGTGACACTCGTAACATTCAACCTTGGATTTATCAAATCCAACCCCATCTTCTCTTTTCTGAGCAAAGTTGTTCCTTCCAGTCCTTTTGATAAATCTTTTTACCCTCATTGTGAGCATAGCCATCTGCCACTTGATATCCATCTCTTCCAAATCATCGGCATTTATCTGTTCTAAGTCATCATTAATTAGAGTGGAATTAGCATGACTGGCTAGAAAAGCTTCTAAAACTGAGTCATTAGATCCATCTTGCTTTGATCCATAGGTAGCACTAACTGATTCTGTATTAGCAGCAGAATCAGTAGAAGATGATAAAAGAGCAGCATTGTATGAGTATCCAGAAGGCCTCTTCTTTGCTTCTACATCTGCTTCAAACACCCTAAGGTCATTATAGAGGTCATCCAGTTCCTTGTCCTCCAGTTGGTCATTCTGTCTGAAGGAGACAGTGTACATAGTCCATTCATCACCAAGAGATCTTAGAAATTTTTTGTTGACATCATCTTGATCTATCTGGACACCAACAGTAGCCAATTCACCAATTAACTTATTAAATCTATCAAAAGTTTGAGTCATGGACTCATTCTTTGTAGACATGAAGTTTTCATATTGCTGCTTCAGGATGGCCTTCTGATTTCTCTTGGTACTTTTGGTACCATAAAATCTTTTCTCCAGTGCATTCCATAGAATTTGTGCATCCGTGCAGTTGCAGAACTGGTGTTGGTACTCATTAGGTATAACCAAGAGTAGAGTGCTCACGGCTTTCATCTCTATCTACCTCATCTTCCTCTCTCCATCAGACTTTGGTGGAGGTCTTTTGCCATCTGGTCCTATCTTTCCTTCATCTGAGGGACCATTCTCAATGATATCCCAGATTGAGAAGTCTGTGAGAAGAATATATTGCTTGATTCTGATCTTCCACATGTCAAACTCATTGGGTTTGAGCATGGGAACCTTTGATACCAAAACGCTGTCGCTTGAACTGTCCATGATTATAGGTTTCTGAGTTTTGTGGTTCTGATACCACTTGTCAGGATCAAAATTCAAACAAGAATTTAACACACACTCAGAAACTATGTTAAAGAAGTCGCGGAAAAACACTTTAACAGTAAATCAATGGAATAATATCAGAATGAAAATCACAAGTTATATTGATTTAACTTAATGATTACAAACAAAACCTCAATCTGTTGAACAGGTTCAACAGACGTTCAATACTTCTCTATTGAAAGGACTTCTAAGAACCTTGAGGTTAATTCTCTCTAAAAACAAAACGTATATCGAAAACTCTATTAATGTATGTTCTAAACTATGCCTTCTATACAGTATATATACAAGACAGATTACAAGATAATTATAAAAGAAAAATTAATCTTCATAATCCAGTCCATAATTATCTTCAAATCTCCTTGACTTTCGCATTAATCAAATCATTCCATCATTATCTTCTCAGCAGCTTTAATCTTCATAAGCAGTAGTAATTACTCAGCAGCATTAACCATCTTGCAGTACTAACATGCTAGCAGTATTAATCTCACCAGCAGTAGTAATATTGAACTAGCAGTATTAATTACACAAGAAGTAGTATCTGGCAGTATTAATCATCCTTAGCTCATTTCAGACCCAACAAAATCCACAAACCCCATCTCTCTTACCAATTACTTATTGTTTAATTCCAGAAACACTTGATTGAAAATTAAACAAAACAAAATTAATATATATCTATAACCTGAGAGGTAGGATCGGAGGATATATGCATATGAATTGTTAAGTAATACATATATAGAACTACAACATGAACAACGCGTCGGTAACAAAACCCATATATATATATCCAATATGGCAAGAGGACATACATCAATGAGATTCTTCTACTACACCAATGAAGTAACATCTTTAGAAAGAAGATTAAAGACTCTTTATAACGTAGAAACAACAAAGGAATGAAGATAGCATTTGCTCAAGTGTTTAACCCTTTTCTTTAAAAACAGAAACAACAATAATTTAAGTGCAAACACAATGATAAAGTCTCAATTACTTAATTATGTCTGACATGCATGACATCAGGAATCAGGAATAATGCAACCTTTTAACTTCAAGTCAAAGATAACAAAGGCATCAGGAATCATTGAGCTCACAAATACCCTCTTTACCATAATTCAATCTATAAGATATATGACTAATTAACACATACTTTCCAATTTTATGATGTTCCCTTTCTTTGGAAAATTTTAAGCCTAAGTTACCTATTTGTCCATTATCTTCCTTACATATTAATGAAGGGTATTTTGGACATCTGACTAACAAGTGTATAGGTAAAAGTCACAATTTTTTATTAGAAGTGGAGAGTAGAATTCACCAAGACTGGGAGTAAACAGGAGATAGCATATTATATATGTATCCCAATATAAGAAATGTTTGCCTAACTTCAATAGGGAATTATCATTGCCTAATTAAGAACTTCCTTTTTAAGGTTTTAAAAATTAATCAACTTTTGGTAAGGAAAAATGATGTGGTTCCGGCATTAGTTTAAGTTTGTTAGGTAGTGATAAAGATTGTTTGTGTGAGGTTTCTTGTAGTGGTCTGGTCCCTGCCCCCATTATGCTCTTTCTGATTGATCATGCCTAACCCCATTATTTATTAACAAGCCACTAAGTTTTTGATGATAGTCGTTTATCTTGTCCCATACTAGCTGGACTTTGGTCCAATCATTGGCCCATGAACCATCGTGTGTATCATAGAGATCACTAAATGTTGGCCAAGCTTTCATAGCATATGCTTCATAATGTGTAGGGTTGATTGACCAAGTGTTGAGCCATAACAGCAAACAAGGACCAGGGGGTTACAAGACTGTCAATGGAACTGTAAAGCCCCATCCAACTCTAGTGTCAACTAAAAACATTCAAATAAGCATATTTTGATAGGCCCATTTAAAAGATAACTTCAGGGGCCTCTCCTTAATGATAAAGGACACAGACATGTGAACTAATTTTGGAAACAAAATAATAAATGCATAGTCTATAACTTGATGAAGGTTAAGTGTTGCTTGAGGACCAACCCACCATGAAAGGTTAAATGATTACATGTGAACCAATTAGGACCAATTCTCAAAATTTATCAAAATATTCTTTTGAGTGGTATATGGAATGAACCCATATTAACCTCCAAAAAAAGAAGTTCTATTATCAAACAGGCTTCTTGCATCATGATATTTAATCTCTAGATGTCCTGCTACGCAATCTCTATCACTCATTTTATGAAGATATTTCTTCAATTTCAAATGCCATGAATAATTTGATATAACTTCATTACCTGTTTGCTATCTTGAACCCTATGTGTTGCATATATGCTAAGAAATGGATGGTTTTCATACAAAATTCTTATAGTTCATAGTCACACCAGCAGTTGAACATCACAAACAAAAGACCAAACTGTATTCTTCCATTTATTAGGTAATAATCTTGTTATATCTCTTGAGATAATAGTTATACCTGAATGCCCTTATAGGACTCTAGTAAAAAAATTGATGATCTTGAATAATTTATATCCAATTTGCAAAAGATAATTCAAGACCAAAATGGATTTATTTGCTCCTCGTCTTCTCTTCTCATACACGCATGAACCAAGAAAAGAAACCCAAGTCAATGCTTGTTATAAATATTTACAGAATATATAGAGACTCAATTGTTGAAGGCTTGCCAAGGTTTCTTATGGTTGATCATAAGAGCAGAGCGCTCTGTTTTCATCCCCAATTCCTGTAACCAGTAATGAGAACCCAGTCTTGTTATTCTAATAATTATCAGAGTACAATTGTGCTAATGATGTTTTAAGAGTAGGAATTTCTAATCAAAAAACCTCAAATAGAATCTACTGATCCAAGTTTGCAGTTGCTATTGAAAGAAGTTACAGTAAAGAAAATGAATCATAGGGTGGACATGGGAACGGATTTTGACTTAATAACATATACAGTTAGTAAACACAAGTATAGGGAGATTACTTGCTTGATAAAATTATTATCTCAAATGTAGATGAAATTTCTCACAAAAGATTATAAATATTTCCTCTAGTCAGTTGCTTAATTCAATAATTATTTAAATACTAGGTTTGCCAAATCAAAATCAAATGGTACCAACTAATCAAAGCAGTGGGAACAACTTAATAAGCGTAAGTCACCACAAGTGCATATTTAGTTATTTAGTTCTATCGTTTACAAGTGCAGATTTAGCTAATCATAGAGTCAAAGATTCTGATTCTAGTTGTCTTAAATATATACCCTTGTTTATGTGAAATCATAAAGTTTGTGCAAGTTTTTCATGTAGAGCAGACCTATTTATCAATCAAGTCCCAAAGAGAGTTGATTTGTATCAATGATGCTGCGTGAATCTTACTGATCTGATAGAAACTTGAATCTCATCAAATGGAAGGATATTTCATCCTATTCAAAGCATAGACTCTCAACTTGAATAACAAAATTACATTACACCATGTATCCTTCCAATTTTTCACAGAGTTGAAATAGAAAAGAGAATTTGAATGTACAAGAGCTAAATTTAAGCATATTTTACTCCATTGATTCCTCCAGAATCGAATGACAAGGAATCTACACATAAATTCACCATCTACCATAACTTATTACGAGAAATTAAGCATAAATCACAAGCTTGTAGAAAGAATTCGCAGTACGCAAAAGCACGACCAGGACAACAGAACGATTAAAGTATTAAAGTGGTGTATAATTATGATTTTATACTAATATCTACACATATTTATGTAGAAATGCATATTTACCTCAATATAACATGACGGAGATCGATCGAACAGATAGAAATAGAGTAACAACTTGAAATCAACAATTGTCCCTTTAGCATCCACAACACGACTTGGACGAATTTCAAGCCAAACCAAAATTAATTAAGAATATAATAGTGATTGGTTAATCAAGTATAAAAACTAAGAGCATGACCGATTTGAATTAAGAACCTGATGTCGATTGCTTGATTAACTAGAAAAATAAACCCTAGTGTGAGCGGAGCATGAGAACGGCGAGAGCATCAAGCTGTGAAGTTCACGAAATCCTTGAGCAATCAGTGTAAGCGATGGGCGGGAGTGGTGAAGTTCACGAAATCATGGTTTTCAAAATCGTTGATAAGGAATTTTTTGGTTTCAAATCGGTACTGAGCGATGAATCGATGATGATGAGAGAGAGAGGGCCCAACTTTTAAGAGCCCAGTAATTACCAAGTCTTCAAAATTAGTAGATATTTTTTTCCAGTTAGGCTTCTATTACTAAATCAATGTTAATTAATGTTGGGCCTTTTTTATATAATAACACTTCAAATATTGTATTTATATTTTTCCAAACTCTAATAGGACACTAAAAGGTGTTCTATTAGTTTTTAAACTCTAATACAATAATCAAAAGTGTCCTATTAAGGTATGTTAATAAGACATCAAAAAAAGAGTCGTATAAAATCAAATAGGACTCATAAACTAATGTGTCGTAATAGCCCTTTGTAACACCCTAAAAAATTAGAGTAATTTAAAAATTCGAAAATCTGGCAATAAGACATTTGTATTTGGTATAAACCTCCCAAAAAGGGGGAAAGTACTGAGCCTTTACAAAACCTGCGAATGGATATGGAAATCAACAACAAACTAATCTAAACATAACTATCTAGATTACATCGGTTGTCAACCCAAAATCACCAAAATATGGGACTTAACAAATTCCCAACATCCAATACTTGTCATCTCAAAAATGCCTCTAAGACCATGATCGTTACTCACAACCTTGGCAACCCACCGCTAAGGGAACCTGTTATACATATCATTTGAGAAAAAGTGTTAGGCTTAAAGCCTAGTGAGAACATACAGTTTATAATTTCAAGAAATGTAAACATATGCATTTAAAGGAAATTTCATCAATAAGGTTTTAGTTTACATTTGAAATCTTTATCACATAAGAACCATTCGGTCCGAAAATTCATCTTGCGATGACGGGGGATACCCGATTTACCAAGGATTGTGGCGGAACACAAAAGTAGGCCACAATCCGAGTTGTGAGCTAAATACATGGAATCCATGGCCACGAACAACGAAGGTCCGAACTAAGATGTGAGGGAGGGCCCTCGAGGAAACCAGTCATACTCGTTCACTAGGACTACATTATGACCCATAGCTAGTAACCGGTCTCACATAACCGTACCAAATGGCCCCCGAGGATCAAATACATCCATAGCTACAAAAAGGGGAATAGACATCCCAATAATATAAGCCGACCCAATACCTAGGGATCCACTAGTAATAGTCTAGACTTGTCATAATTTCATTTGTGACCAACCATAGATAGTCATATGGTTCAAATAACATTTTATAAACAAAATGCATTTTCAAGGTTAACTTCTGGTAAGAATGAAAATCATAATAATGAACTTTAAACATTCTTTTAAGTAACCCACATAAATGTGAAAGTAAAACATCCTTTTACTTCAAATAATATGGAACCCATCATTTTTGTTGAAAATGATCGGGAACCCTAAAATCTCCCAAAACTCAAGTTATGTCAAAATGTGGTAAACTTAGATCCAAAACCATGGAGATATATAGAAGTTCAAAATGTAACTTTTGACATGTATAAAGTTTAGAAAAATGTAGTAGGAACTCACCAAATAGGTTTTAGACAAAAACCCGAAAACCAGATATCGACCACCGAGAGAAGACGAAGCTTTCTATACCGAACCCTTGCTAGATGCACTTAATACTAGCAATAAACGAGGTCTAAGGAGCTAGAAAAGAGAGAGAGACTTGAGAGGAAAGAGAGAAAAGATATTTGATTAAAACCCAAAAGAAGATATTTAGGCTAAATATCTAAAAATTCGGCCAGGAGATTACGCGGGTTATGCCGCGACCTCTAGTCGCGGCGTAACTCTCCCGCTTCCTTAAAACCCAAAACAAACAGAGGGTTTTGCGGGTTGTGCCATGACCTCAAGTCGCGGTGCAACTCGCATAGCTCACTGTGGTTTGCCCAAAACCACCAAAATCCAAACTCAAACTTCAAACCAAACGCGGTGCTAACGACAACGCTATTCATACAAGAATACCAAGATTACAAACGAAAGTTCGGGGTGTTATGTTGGATCAGAAATTGTATTCAAGATTAAATTAAATAAGGGGTCTAGTTTGTAATAGTGTTTAATATCTAGGGGGTATTTTAGCTAATGTTCAATAATGTTTAGGTCATGTTGACCTAAGTATAAATAGTTTTATTTTATTAGTTTTAGGAAAAAAAATGAACAATATTGGTGATTAGAGAGTAGTCGTATTCTCTCTGTATTCTACACGAGGTATCTGTATTCACCAAGAACACACACACGTATTCATTGATTAATCAAGAGATCTGTGGTATGTTAATCTGATTCATTTATCTCTTGTTCTTATTATGTTGTGTTAATTTATCAACTATAATCTGGGTTTAACAAGTGGTATTAGAGCCAAAGAATCAAGCTTTTTGGATTAAAACTGTGAGTCCAAGATCAATGAATCTCTAGAGAGAGAAAGTAGAGAGAGTTGTCAGGATCTTAATTCTTAACAAGAATAAACACTCAAAAACAATATTAAAAAAGTTTTCGGAATAACACTTTAATATTCAATGATCAATGAAACAGTGAATTAGAATAACAACTTGTAAACTTTATTGAATGATTATAAAGCTACAAGATTCAACACTCAACCTCAATATTGATGAACATGCTCACCAATACGAATTCTACTTCTCTAGAATTAGGATTACAAACCTTGAGGTTGATTCTCTCTATGAAAACAAAAATTCAGAATTCTAAAAGTTATATTTTATCAATTATAAACTATTCTATATATACTGAAGATAAAAGATAATTACAAATAATAAAAGATCTTCAAAATAATCTTCCATATTTATCTCCGAGCTTTCCATAATTTTCAATCTTGATCTGCACGAATCTTGATTATCTCTTAAGCAGCACTAAGTCTTCAGCAGCATTAATACTTTGAGCAGTATTAATGTTCAGCAGTACCAACTACTAGCAGTATTAAAATTGCTTAGCAGTAGTAACTTCATCCAGCAGTATTAATCTTTGACTAGCAGCGTTAATCTTGTTCAGCAGCATTAACTTCAGAAGTAGTAATCAAGTTCTTCTAGCAGTATTAACTGTACTTGTGCATTTCTGAATTTCCCAACAATCTCCCCCTAACTTGACTTTTAGGAAGAGAAGTCAAGTGCTTCAGAAGATCTTTTAGATGCTCCCAAAACTTCATAGTTCATACTCCTGTATTTACATCCAGCCCCAAACTCTGATTGATTGTTCTTTGAATCAGATACTTTGACATTTCTGAATCTGGAACACATCCAAGCTTCTTCTTCAACATTGCATGAAGCTTCAGTCTACTGTGGTTGTACACTCTATCCACTAGGAAGTACTCTATGTGATTTATGTCCATAGTTAGTGCATATACTCAACTAGTTTCATATAAAGTCCAATTGTTGACAGTTTTAAACACATTTCTGATCACATGCTCCACTTCTTCAGGTTTGAACATCATACACAGATACTCCATCACAAGTTTTGTGATTGAAATCTCTGGAGCTTTCAATTGATCTACATATAGCTTCATTCCTATTTCAAACATCTCTTCTAGATCTGACCTGGAACATGTTCTTACAATCTTTGCCCAAGTATTAAACACTTCATACTTTTCATCTTTTCTTTTGAGCCTGATGTATTCTTTTCCATCCACCTTCATTATATCCCATAGAATGACCTTAGGTGGCTTAACTCCAACAGGTTCTGCTGTAATAGGTTCAGGCACTTTGTCCATCACTACCATGTACAGATTCACATCATCAGTGCTTGATGGTTTTTTTCTGTTCAGTTGGCTTAGGTGCCCCTTCCTCTTCAGCAACCTTCTCTGTTTCTACTTCAGCTACTCTAGGCTTTTTGACTGATTTTCTTCTGGCCATCATCTTAGTTCTTTTTAAAGTCCTTAGACTTTCACCTAGAGTGGCTTCGTTCTTAGGTGTTTCTTGCTCATCTGGAAAAGGTTTTTCTATCAGAAAGTCATTGCTTTCTTTCATTCTCTTCTCCATTTCCACCCTGGCAGTTTCATTCCCTTGAAGCTTGGTCATTTCTGAATTGCAGCTCTTTAATCTGCTCAAAATTCATCTTTGAGAACATCTCCTTTCTGACTCCTACAACACCTTTGAGAAATGTAATCATCTTGTTTCTCTCTTGGGTACCAAGGTAAGTCTTTGAGGGTTGTCTCTTCTTTGCAGCCACTTTGAACAATACTGATTTCTTCATGGTTGCAGCTTTCTTCTGAGCCATTTCAGTTGACAGACTTTGTTGATAAGCTTCATTTAATTCTGCAGCCAGAGCCTTAGCCATTTCCCTGTCTTTTTCAACTTGAACCCTTTCTTCTTGCTCAAGATCAGCCTGCATTTTCCTGGCCACGGCTTCATCTGACTCAACCAACTTTTTCTTTTTGATTGGTTGATCTGATTCCACCATTTTAGCTTTGCCTTTATCCTTGCTTTCCATTTTCTCAATACTTGCTTTCTTTGTAGCCTCACCTCTTTCTTTGATGACAACTCCTTTGGCCTTTGAGGTGACCTTGGGAGTATCATGTTTGGATTTGATTAAGGTCTCTGCTATCTCAAGATCTATTAGTACTTCTTGCACTATTTCTGCAGCTTCATTTAGTTTAGCAGTACTAACAGTTTCTGCTGCTTTGCTTGATTCAGCAACATTAACTGTTACTGATGCTTTCTCTTTTTCTGCTGCTTGAACAAACTCTGTTTCAGTTTCCACTGCTTGTTGCTCCCCCTCAAAATCAACTTTCTCTTGCTCTCCCTTATCTTTGGCATTTTCCATATTAGCATCAGCTTCTAACTCCCCCTTTTTGAGAGCATCAGTCACTGGTTCCCTTCTTTTGAGTACATACTGTTTCTTCTTCTTTTTATGGATCAATCTCTTCACCATATTCTACAGATGGACAATCTGTTCTTGTTGAGACAGAATGATCAGCTTCAGCTCTTCTATTTCTTTTCCCTGCTTGATTACATCCATGTTGATGTTTCCCATGGTTTCCATCAATTCAAAATAGTCATATCTGTCCTCACATTCTCTAGGAGTGTTACCCCCTTTTGAAGGATCATGGGATCTTTTTGTAGTAGAGGTCTTCTGCCTAGCAGAAGCACTAGCTACCCCCATGGTTTCTTGGCACCTGGGACCTTTGGATGATTGCCCACCCAAAGCTGCCATGGGGAAGGTCTTATTTATGTTACCACTGACATCCTCTGTGCTAGCAGGAGTAGTGGCAGCCTTTGCACCCATATGCTCAGTCATCTCCTCATTGAGCACCTCCTTGGGGTTGGGAGACACCCCTGTGGTTTCCCTGTAGATATTCTCTAATGGAGAATTCTCCATTAGAGGGCTGAAAGGCTCTGTGGGTGTAGGTACAAGAAGAGAAGGAGCTTTCTTTACCTTTTTCCTAATATAAGTATTGGTTATTGGTGAAGTTGGTTTTTGAACAAGGGACTGGGGGATTGATATGGTGATGGAAGGTTGGGATTGGCTTTCAGTGGGTTGGTCTAATGAGAGCCTTGACCCTGAAGCCATACCTTCTTCAGTGTGGGACACCACCATCATTGTAGAGAACAATGGGGTGTCAACTCCTTCCGAGTCCAATGGAGATCTTTTCATGTTTGAAAAGACCTTACCTTTGGGGATTTTTGGTACATATACCTCATCAAAGTGAGGCATATCCGTCAATTCATGGGTTATAACTTCCTGTACAAACCTTGGGTACATATAAAAACTCTTTTTGCTTTCCAAGGTTGATACAAGATCACTGAAAATCATTCTTGAAAAATTGTACTTTCTGGCAGTGTCCAAGCAGACCAAAGCATAAGCAATGGTACTGCTAAACTCACTCCATCCAGTAGTCTTTTTGGAAATACAGTGCATTAGGGTATGAACAAGAAAACGCCATTGGGTATAAAATTTTGCTTTTGAGAATTTGATACCACCCAATTGGCCTCCATACCCCATTCTTGACAAATTTGAGAACAAGTCCTCATTTGGAATATAAGTAATACCTGCAGCATCGTCTACACGTAGACAGATGCGTATCACCTCTTCAGAAACTGACAAGGGTTTGTCACACACCCTTGTCTTGATTATCTACACACCATTCTCTGTGACTACGGTGGCATTCGCCCAGAATTGTCTTTGATGCTCTATGTAGATAGTTGGCGACACAGTAAGAGCATGGGCAATGTGGCTGGACTTGAGAAAATCCACAATCTGGTGAAATCCAGCAGCTTGTTTCGGCTTCTGTAGCATCGCAATCTCGTTGTGCTCATCAATGAATGCCATGGATGCCATTGTGCTTGAGTAATCTGGACTGCAACACTTGGTGCTTGAGAGAAAAGGGTTAGAGAGCATATGAATAGAAAGCAAAGAGTCGTTATGAACTTTTGGGCGGGCAAAAAGGTTATTTATACGATTCGGGACATAAGCAGTATTAACTCCTAGCAGTATTAACTAAAAGCAGTATTAACTGAGAGCAGTATTAACCACTAGCAGTATTAACTAAGAGCAATATTAACCACTAGCAGTATTAACTAACTAACAGTATTAACTAAGAGCAGTATTAACCACTAGCAGTATTAACTAACTAGCAGTATTAACTGTGCACTGGCAGTATTAAAACTGCACTGGCAGCATTAACTATACTTACACTTTTTGAAGCTTGAGGTATTCTGAGCAAGGTAATAACTTCCTGAGAAAGATGTTAGTAGCACCAAAGAATAAACCAATAACAGGTATGAAAACACGTTTTAAGACATGAGCTCATTCAGGGTTGATCATGCCTACACTTGTGACCAAGAAAGTGAATCTACCCACATCAAAAGCTTTAGTGAATAGATCAGCAAACTGGTTGTCAGTATGAACTTTAGCAACTTGAATTAGCTTCTTTTCATTACAATCTCTAATAAAGTGATACCTGATCTCAATGTGCTTTGTTTTGGAGTGCTTGACTGGATTGTTAACAATGCTTATAGCACTGCTATTGTCAATGAAGATTGGAGTGTGAAGAAAGGTTACCCCATAGTCCAGCATCTGATTCTGAATCCATAGAACCTGCGAGCAGCAACTTGCAGCAGCAATATACTCAGCTTCTGTTGTTGATAAGGACACTGTGGTTTGTTTCTTACACTGCCAATATACTAGTCTTGCACCCATTGAACTCATTTTAAAGCTCTTGTGCATCAACTTTTCAAAGTCTCTACACATTTGATCTTTTGTGAATCCAAAGATAATATCATCCACATAAATCTGAACAAGTAGGATGTCCTTCTTACTTCTTTTAATGAAGAGGGTCTTGTCAATTATTCCTCTTTCAAACCCATTCTCCAAGAGATAGGTAGACAGTGTATCATACCAAGCTCTTGGGGCTTGATGAAGACCATAAAGTGTTTTCTTCAGTTTGTATACTTTGTCTGGATATGATGGATTTTCAAATCCAGGGGGCTGACAGACATATACTTCTTCATCAATTGTACCATAAAGAAAGGCACTCTTCACATCCATTTGGTATACCTTGAACTTCATGTATGAGGCATAGGCTAGAAATAGCCTAATTACCTCTACCCTTGCCACTGGAGCAAACACATCTTCATAGTCAATGCCTTCTTCTTGAGTGTACCCTTGTGCCATCAGCCTTGCTTTGTTTCTTATCACAATGCCTCTCTCATCCTTTTTATTCCTAAAAATCCACTTGGTGCCAATAGCTCTATGACCTTTTGGAAGGTCCACCAAGTCCCAAACTTCTTGCAATTTGAACTGCAGTAACTCTTCTTGCATAGCTTCTATCCAACTGGAATCTTTCATTGCATCATAAACCTTCTTAGGTTCAATCTGAGATATAAAGCAAGTGAGTACTGTGTGTTGCTGTTCCTGCAGCTCTTGAAGTCTGCTTTGATTCCTTGTTATCATAGGAGAAGAGATGTCTCCTATGACCAGCTCTGGAGGATGGTTCTTTTGAGTTCTTGTCTGATGATTAGGTTCTTCATTGAGTCCCACATCTAGATTGGAATCATTTAAGTCAGCTGAGGGGATCTCATCAGCTGCTTCTGGCTCTTCATGCACTTGATTCTCCTCATCTCTTCCTTCTTCTTCACTCTGAATTGGTTCAGTCATAGTTTCCTTTGCACAGACATCAACAGGCTCTATTGTAGGTATGGGAAAGATCACAGACTTAGGAATAATGTCTTGTACTTGTGCTTGTTCATCCCCTGATCCTCCACTACCTGAACCTCCATCTGGAGTTTTACCAAAGGCAACATGCCCACCATCAATTTTCTTGAAATTCTTGAGGCATCACATGTTCCCTGTCATGTGCCTAGAGCAACCACTATCAACATGCCAGATGCTCTTCCCCTTGAGCTGCTGGTTGCCCTGCACATAAGTTTAAACAATTAGTATTGATTGGGAACCCAAGCCAAAGTGGTCTTGGGTCTCCCTTTCTCCCAAGCCAGATGCTCTTTATTGGAGTACTTTGTCAATATGATTGGCTTAGCAGCACAAACACTAGAAGCAGTACTAACTTTAGAAGTACTAACACAGTTAGCAGTATTAACTTTTGAAGAAGTACTAACAATGTCAGCAGTACTAACATTGTTAGCAGTAGTATTGCTTCTAACAGCACTAACATTGTCAGGAGCACTATTTGTGGTAGCAGTACTAACAGTAGACTGTTTGCTTTTAGGAACCCACATATTGACACTTTCTTTAACATTCTTTTTCTTCATGTGGCTTTTAGATTTAACAGATTTCTTAGCCACAAGGTTCCTTTCAATCTTCCTATAACCAAAGGGTTTTTGCATAGACCTTTGAAAACTCATCCTTTGGTTTATAGGATTGAAATAACAGTATTTGGCAAGATGATTCAATTTGCCACAGATAAAACAAGGTTTTGGTCTATTGATTTTACTCAGATCAACCCCTTGTTTTTGTGCCCACTGATTATTCCAGTTTATTTGATTTCCCCTCTTTTTATCATGTTTTTGGGGTTCAGTCTTCTTACATGCACACTGTTTGCAAGGAACTGGATTCACAACTGTGGTCTGTTTGTAATGGACCTTACCAGACTTTCCCTCTGTCTTCTCTATGTCCTTTGATTTGATCCAAGCCTTTCCACAGTCCTCATTGGTGATAATGTTATTCTCTAGAGGAATCTCACCACTCACATTGTTCTCCTTACTCTTACCAACCTCTTTCTCAGTCTTATCCTCAACAACTACCTCATCTAAGGGATCTATCTCAGTGGCTCCCGCAGGCAAGTTCTTCCTATCTTTGGTTTCTAGCAAGTCTGAAGTAGGAGGAATGTAGTTGTTGTTGTATGGTGGAGATGTGGCATTGTACCCAATTCCTCTTTCAGTTTTTCATGAATCTGAGTTTGTAGTAAAGAGTCCATTGTTTTAGAAGCATTGGAAAACTTTTCCACATCAAGCTTAACCTTGGTTAGCTCCTCTCTCAACTTTTCACTCTCCTCTTTAGATTTGGTCAGTTTAAGTTCTAGATCCTTTTTCTCCCACTTCTAGTAATTGGTGTCATATGAGTGTTGGAGTTCATTGGCTTGAAAACGTTTAATCTGTTCCTTAAACCTCTCAACAATTCTCACAGTCTTTTATATCTTTTTCTAATCTCTTAAGGTCATCACTCATCTTCTGGTTGTGATGCATGTACCTTTTAACAGTGTCTATGCAAGTTTTAGAACAGAGATTAGAACTTACCTCAGTTGGGAGATCAGATACTTCAGCCATAAGTGATTGATTTTGGATAGCCTCTTCTGCTTGATCACTCCAGTCAAACCCCATTCCTTGTTAAGAAACAAGGGCTTGAGCAGAGTTTCTGTTATGGTTGAGGTTTCCAGACTGTGCTTAATGGTGGTTGTTGTTGTGAGACACTCCACTTCTGCATTCCCTTGCAAAGTGTCCCTTCATATGGCATTTATAGCACTCCACCTTTGATTTATCAAACCCTGCTCCATCTTCTCTTCTTTGGGAGAAGTTGTTTCTCCAAGTTCTCTTGATGAACTTTTTCACCCTCATGGAAAGCATGGCCATCTGCCATTTAATATCCATCTTTTCCAGATCATCAGGATGAAGTTGTTCCAAATCATCATTAATTGAAGAAGAGTTTCCATGGCTGGAAAGAAAGGCTTCAAACACAGATTCAGTGCCTTTCTCTTGATTTGCTCCATTAGCAGCATTAACTGATTCAGGGTTAGCAGTAGAATCAATTGATGTTGATAGGAGTGCAGCATTATGAATATATCCAGAAGGTTTCTTCTTTGCCTCCACCTCAGCTTCAAATACTCTAAGATCATTGTACAGATCATCAAGCTCTTTCTCTTCCAATTGTTCATTCTGTCTGAATGAAACAGTGTACATGGTCCATTCATCTCCAAGGGACCTTAAGAACTTTCTGTTTACATCATCTTGATCAATCTGTACTCCTATAGTAGCTAGTTCACCAATCAGCATGTTAAACCTGTCAAAAGTTTGAGTCATGGACTCATTCTTAGTTGACATAAAGTTTTCATACTGTTGTTTCAAGATTGACTTTTGATTTCTCTTGGTACTTTTAGTACAAGAGAATCTCTTCTCTAGAGCATTCCAGAGCATCTGTGCATCAGTGCAATTACAGAATTGGTGTTGGTACTCATTGGGAATGGCCAAGAGCAGTGTGCTCAAAGCTTTCATCTCTGTCTGCCTTGTCTTTCTTTCTGCATCCGTCTTTGGTGGGGTTCTTTTTCCATCTTCACCAATCTTTCCTGCATCATATGGCCCATTCTCAATGATGTCCCACATGGAGTAATCTGTGAGGAGAATGTATTGCTTGATTCTAATCTTCCACATGTCAAATTCATTGGACCTGAGCATTGGAACCTTTGAGACTAGAGTACTGTTTGATTCAACTGTGTTTTCCATGATGAATAAGATTTCTGAGAATACTAGCTCTGATACCACTTGTCAGGATCTTAATTCTTAACAAGAATAAACACTCAGAAACAATATTAAAGGAGTTTGCGGAATAACACTTTAATATTCAATGATCAATGAAACAGTGAATCAGAATAACAACTTGTAAACTTTATTGAATGATTATAAAGCAACAAGATTCAACACTCAAGCTCAATATTGATGAACAGGCTCACCAATACGAATTCTACTTCTCTAGAATTAGGATTACAAACCTTGAGGTTGATTCTCTCTATGAAAACAAAAATTCAGAATTCTAAAAGTTATATTCTATCAATTATAAACTATTCTATATATACTGAAGATAAAAGATAATTACAAATAATAAAAGATCTTCAAAATAATCTTCCATCTTTATCTCCGAGATTTCCATAATCTTCAATCTTGATCTGTACGAATCTTGATTATCTCTTAAGCAGCACTAAGTCTTCAGCAGCATTAATACTTTGAGCAGTATTAATGTTCAGCACTACTAACTAGTAGCAGTTTTAAAATTGCTTAGCAGTAGTAACTTCATCCAGCAGTATTAATCTTTGACTAGCAGCATTAATCTTGTTCAGCAGCATTAACTTCAGAAGTAGTAATCAAGTTCTTCTAGCAGTATTAACTGTACTTGTGCATTTCTGAATTTCCCAACAAGAGTTCAAGTCGCAAAGTATGTTGTATTCAATGTGAGCGTTAAAAGTGTTACAAGGAACAAGACCAAAGGGACTTAAATACCCTTGGTCAAAACAACGCAGAATTAGACTTTAGACACAGTATTTGACCAAGCCTATAAATACAATGATTACTATAAAATCAGACCTAACAATCTCCCCCTTAGTAATCATTGGCGCTTTGGTCTTCAAAAATCATCTTCTAAATCAGCACGGACCATAAAAGCGACTTTATGAAGCAATCTGACTTTTAAAAGAAAAATTCTTCTCAACATCTTTCAGTTTGATTTGTCTTTGCTGCCTTTGACAAGTCTGGACCAGTAGCTTGTGCTCTAAACGACACACCTCTTTTGAAAGATCTTGAAAGAACTGTGGTGGTCGGAGCAGCGACAGCAAAAGAATTAAAATGGCTGAGAGAATATAATCTTTGAGCGAATCTTGATCAGCAGATAAACATTTGAGCTCTTTGTCTCTTAATCATCTCCTTTAACATCTCTAATTCTCCCCCTCATGACCTTGATGATCTGGATCAACTTGGTCATGCAAATGTTGGAGACGAGACAGCTTAAGATCTGCAAAATCAAAGAAACGGAGAAATAGGGAAGGTTTGCACGACACGCTGGTGGTGCAAAGTGAGATTTGCGTTACACCAAGGTTGCACAAAGTGAAGTTTGCGTTACACCAAGGTGGCGCAAAGTGAGGTTTGCGCGACCAACTGATGGCGCAAAGCTGACTTAAACTTAGAAAATTTTACCTTTTTAAGCTCTTTGACTCCCCCTACATAAATGCACTAGATATGACAATTCAAGTTAGCATTCATATAAAGAAAATCAGATACTCCCCCTCAAAAACAGATATGGTCATTAAGAAAAAATCTTCTTTTTCACTCCCCCTTGAATAATGCTCAAACCTTTTGTAAAGACATATGAGAACACAATGAATGTAAACATCAATGTAGAAAGAAAAATATACTGAATATGTATTTTGAAACGACTAAATATATAAAAATTTAAACAAAAACAAATAATATTCTACTTAGTAAAATATCACTATAAAATCCATCAAATGATATCAAATGTATGTGTTTGGATACAAAAACAAGTTTTATTACATATCAAGTTAAAACATGTTCAGTTTCAAAAACTTTCATCAATCTATTCTGTGTGCTCGCATGTGAACTTCGACTAACTTCAAGAAAATGCAATTCTAAAAATATAATAGAGAACTTTGCATGTAATCACACTAATCCATCAAAAATTCAGACTTTCACAAATTTACAGGTTTATTGCAACTCAGAAATATATAACCAAGTAACATGAGATGGGTGCTTATTGGCATCTTTTTAGCATTGTGCACTGTGGCATCTTTACATGAGTGTGCTCTTTGGCATCTTTTAAGCGTGTGCACTTTTGGCATCTTTTTAATCAAAAAGTTTATTAAGTAAAGAACATGCCGTAAACATAAATTTCTATCTGACCCTATTGCAGGATTTGGGTCAGCCACTCCCAGACCAGTTGGCCTTAGGGGACTAGGTGTCAAGCACCCCTTGGAACTTACTTTCCCGGATCAGAAAGGCTACATCGACACATCCTAAACCCATTCATACCAGTAGAACATGACTTTTGATCTGATTCTATAGAAGGATTTAGGTTCGATCACTCCCAGATCAAATGACCTTAGGGGACCAGATGACAAGCATCCCACAGAACTTACTTTCCCAAACCAGAAAGGTCATAGGTACAAACTTTTAAACTTAGAGATTTCTGATTTATAAGAATTTAATAATCATCTCAAACACAAGGTTTTACGTCTAAGTGCTTAGCCCATATTTTCATTACAATCCAAAATTCCGACTTTTTAGATTTTCTAAGCATTGTAAACTATAAATATTCTGAATCACACAACTTTAAAGCAATATCAAAAAGTTACAAACATGTTGCTGACTTTTCGACTTATGTTAGAACTGAAATTTAAACATATAAGAACTTTAATATAAACAAAGTAACTTGAAAATTTATCCTAGACACACATTTTATTCAAAGGAAAGAAAAATTGTAAAAGTTTTACTTTATAGAATAAAATTTGTAAAGGTTTAAACTTTTAAAACAACATGCCGAGATTTAAAAAAAATAGAAATATTTGATCGGAAAGTTTATATTCAGTTGAAACAAAATATAATTCAATAATATCATCTTCCACATAATGTAAAAATAAAATTTGTGTCTCTTTTGAAAAATATTGGGTTGAAAAAATTCAGGAGATGGAAAGAAAATACTCAGAATCTTTTAAAAAATTTGAGAAAACTGGAACAACATCAATATCAGATATAAATGCAGCGGAAATTAAGTAGATGCACTCACAGTTTCTCATTAGTCAGAAGCTTAAAAGCTTTGAATAACGAGTCCTAGACTGACATGTCTAGAAGTCATAATCTTTGAAGTACGGGTTCTGAGTTGAATTACTCAAAAGCCATAGTCTTGACATTTAAGACCGGGTTTTGAACTATTGTGTTCAAAAGCCATTATTTCTCTTACTCCCCCTTTAACATGATATGCCTGCAGCTTTAAATCAGATTGAGACTTGGGTACCCACTTGAATTTGGGCCCGTGTTTGTTAGTTGTAGTTCTTATGGGGAAATATTTATAATATTTGACATTAGAAGCACGAGAAAGATCATCAGAATAATAAGCACATCATCAGAAGAAAAGGCATAATCATCAGAACTAGAATCTGAGGAAGAACAAGAGACATGTTTTGAAAATCGAATCATTTGCTTTATAGAATATTTTGAAATTTTATTACAGGTTGCAAATGAATCACTTTTATAAAGTTTGTCTACACATTTATCCCCATCAAAAGTAGGTTCATCAGATGTCCGCTTTGTTCTCCAGATCTGCTTCTTTGACTTGCTCAAAGGCCTATCTGAAAAATTAGAATCGGAAGAATTAGAATTGTCAGAAATAACTTTATCTTGTTTCTTCGACTTCTTTGACCGACTTCTTTTACGCTTAGGTTTATAATATTGATAATTGACGTAAAAGAATCATCAAGAATTTTAGACGAAATATTTAAATCAAAAGAAATAATTTTACCTAAGCAACCAGTCTGATCAACTAATAAATCTGAATTCGCCTCGGAGTCTGAAGTATTTTGAGAAAATATTTTAAAATTCGAAACTTCCTTTTTGTTTTTTTGAAAATCAGAAGAAAGGTTAGAAATAGAATCTGATTTTTGAGAAAATAATTTTTCTTCAAGACTAGAAGTCATGAAAGAAAGAATGATATCAGATTCAATTGTCTTTAAAATATTTTGATCTTCTATCATATCTTCAAGATTGATGATTTTGCTTTCTAATACTAACGGAGGAGTATATTTCTTAGAATCATAAATGATTGGAGAAATATTTTCCTTATCAGAATTAGAAGCATAAGGATCAATAATATCATCAGACATTGAAGATTTAATAGGAGATATATCTTTTAAAATTCTTCTTCCTCTCCTTGATTTTTCAGAAAAATATTTTGCATTTTCACTTGTTTAAACAAAAGGAATTTCCTTTTTCTTGTTATTTGTCCTTTTCACATTTTCGAGTTCTAACACTTGCTTTTCACTACTCCAATGAAATTTGAACTGAGGAGCATAGTGTGCAAGAGTTAGATAATTGTATTTATATAAAGTAGGAACTTCGTTTATCACTTTGTTTAAACAATGAGGATTGTCAAAACCAAGTCCCCACCTTTGTTTTAAAGCTTCTTCACTCCTCGGTTTGTTCATAAAAAATGTTTGTTCAGATTGGTTCCTTCGATAAAGCTTTTCTTCTAACTTATTTATTTTATCTGAAAATTCATCTTTTAAAGAAGTCATTTTAGTCAAAGACTCAAGATAAGTCTTATTTGAATTTTCCAAATCATCCAATTTTTTTTGAAAGATGTCTTTAGTGTTTTCCAAAATAGATTTTTCATCTTTCAAAGAAATTTTCAGTTTGTCAATCAAATCTGATTTTTCAGAATTTAAATTCTTTTCAGATAAAAGCTTAGAGCGCAGATCAGATAAAGCAGTAATTATAATATTCATCTATGAGGAAATAAAATTGTAATCAAAATCAGAATATACCTCATCTTCATCAGTATCAGAATCGTCTGACTGGTCATCTCCGATCAAGCACATCTGAGCGATCTCTACGTTTGCAGCTTCATCGTCGGAGTGATCTAGCCAGAATTCTTCTTCTACTAGCAAAGCTAAACCACTCTCTCTTTTCTCAGCTAGTTCCATTTTCTGTCTATAATATGCCGAATTTCTGACCTTCTTCACTCGACACTCCTTTGAAATGTGACCCGACTTTCCACAGTTGTAGCATACAGCAGTCTTTGGCTCGGGCACTTTGACTCTTGAACCATAAGTGAAGCGAGAAGTGTTGGAACCCGACTTTGGTAGGAACTCTTCATGATAATGCTGAGAGATAAGGATCATTTCTTTCTGCAGTGCCTCACCATCGTCATCAGTTGACCCGTTGTAAGCGTTATAAGACAACGCTTGTTCAGCCAGTTGGCTCGTGAGGAGTGCAACCGGGTCAACTGGTTTCTTGTTCTTCTTATCCAGTTTGGCCTTCTTCTCAAGCACCAAGCTCTCATCAGTCATCAGAATTTCATAAAGTTCTTGGATTTGCATAGTGGAGATTCTGACATCGTTCCTCAATCTGTGGCATGTTTTATTCCATTCTGGTTGCAATGTGTTGAGAAACTTCAGATTTGTCTCAAGCTCAGTCTTTTCAACTTTTATCTTTCTCAGATCATTGATCACGGCACAGAATCGGTCATACACAGTCTTCAGTGGCTCCCCATCCTTGGCTTTGAATTCTTCAAAGTTATTCATGTAGCATGTATGTCTGAGTTGTATTGCGACCAAAGAACCAAGCATAATTTTCTCAAGTTGTTGCCACATCAGATTAGGATGAGTTTTGAAACAATCAATCCTGTTGTATATAGAGTTTGGCAAGGCTAGCATCAGATTTGCTTTAATAACACGATCAGCTTGATATGCCGACAACTCATCATGTGAATACTCTTTAGTAGGCTTATATAATCCAGAAGCCAATTTGGGTTTTTCAAACGGTTCTTCAGATAAAATGATCATCATGTCATTTCCATTCTTTTGTCGTTCAATGAAGTTCAAGAACCGATTTTGCCACTGTGTAAACTCATTTTCATCTATCAGCACTGGTGGACGATTTTCTGTACCCAAAGACATCATAAGATCACTTTTGTAGAACTGAGCTTGATAAATAAACATGTCAGAATCCATATTTCAGAAATCCAGAGAAAATGCTAAGACTTGAGATGGCGCAAAAATGAGCTTTGCGTGAGAGGAAGGTAGCGCAAACTGAGATTTACGTGAGCAGCACGTAGTGCAAACTAGCTTTGTGTTATAAGGCAGAGACGCAAAGTGAAGTTCTCGCGAGTAGCTAGAGACGCAAACCAACTTTGCGTGATGTAAAGGTTACCCAAACTGATGTTTGCGTGAATAACTGAAGACGCAAAAGTGACTTTGCGTGAGAAGAGGCTTACGAGTATCTGACTTTGCGTAAAGCACTGGTTGCGCAAACTTAGCTTTGCGTGAGCAGTGGAATGCGAGAATTGGTCTTTGCGTGAGATGTGAGAGACGCAAAGTAATCTTGCGTGATCAGTTAAAACGTAAACTGGACTTTGCGTGACACAGATGAAGCGAGAACCTATACCAAAATGAAACAAAATAAGGAAGATCATGCAATTCAAAATATGAACTCACGCAAAGTACTATGAACTAACGCAAAGTATAGATCTAACGCAAACCGAAGAAAATTAAGAAAAACTCCAAAAACTCGATTTCAACACTGATTTTGACGAAATTTTCTAAACTTTCTTACACAACCAATTTCGAAAACAACTTTCTAACACATTTCAAACCAACTTTTCGATCAACAACCATAATTTTGAAAAATCGTAAGATGAACAAAACGTAAAAACATTTTTCCAGAATTTTCAAAAATCTCAAATTCGAACCTCAAAAACTGAATTTCTTGAAAAACAATGTGAATCAAAAGTTTTCTTCTATCAAAATCGAATCCAACAAACTGATTTTCAACAAAATTCGATCAAAATTACACCCGAATTTGATGAAAAATCAAGAAAACGAGATTTTCTTGAAAAATTCAAGAAAATCGATCAAATTTTCGATTTAATTCACAAATTCAGATTAGAAAAATCAATCTCTCAATTCTCTCAAGATTCAGATGGCTCTGATACCAATTGTGAGTCCAAGATCAATGAATCTCTAGAGAGAGAAAGTAGAGAGAGAGTTCAAGGCGCAAAGTATGTTGTATTCAATGTGAGCGTAAAAAGTGTTACAAGGAACAAGACCAAAGGGACTTAAATACCCTTGGTCAAAACAACACAGAATTAGACTTTAGACACAATATTTGACCAAGCCTATAAATACAATGATTACTATAAAATCAGACCTAACAAAAACAGTATTTATCGATGTATTACTGTGTGAAAATCGATTTCAAGATTTAATGTGCTTTTATGCATAAAATTGATTTGATTAGATGCGTTTTATGCTATTGAATATCATCTGAATGTTTAATTGCACTTGAAATCATCAATCGATTGGCTTTTTATGATTTTTGGATACTGGGTTCATGAAACTGTCGAGTACTGCTTCATTCAAATTGAGTGATCAAAAGTTATTTTTTTGGCAATGATTTTGATTGGGTATTGATCGATATATGTTTATGGATATATGGTATGAGTTTTATACTGTGTTTTGATCATTTGATGTGTTTTTTGGATTGAAAATTGTGTACTGGGTCGAACTGTGAGTTTGTTCAAGAGTTTTATTTTGCGCCTATTCATAATATTTTTGCGCCAGATTCAAGGGTCAGTTCTTCGCGCAAAGTCTCTTTTGCGCCATCAGTGCTTCGCTCAAAACTGCATTTTGCGCCACCTTCGCTTGGCGCAAAGTTATCTTTTGCGCCACATACTACACCGGTCGCACAACACCCCGGTCAGAGGCCCCGGTCGCAGTAGTAGACCGGTCCACACCGGTCAGAGGACCCCGGTCGATACACCCCGATCGCAAGACACCGGTCAGAACATCGGTCGATACATTGGTCCGGTCGACGAGACACCGGTCACAGACACCAGTCGGACAGACTCCGGTCGAGAACACCGGTCGAGACTCTGGTCCGGTCAAGCAACTCACCGGTCTCTTCAAGACACAGGTCAACCCCGGTTTGCGCCATCAGCTCTTCGCGCGAATCCATACTTTGCGCCACCTATTGTTCGCGCAAAACTCACTTCACGCGACCCATACCTCGCGCAAACTTCTCTTTGCGCCACCCACTCTTCACGCAAAGTCTTACTTCGCGCGACCTTCTATTCGCGCAAAACACACTTCTCGCGACCCATTACTCGCGCAAAACCTCTTTTTGCGCCACTGTCCTTTAGCGCATTCTGTGTTTTGCGTCAGATTTTCTTAGTTTCACTTTTCAGTATTATTCTGTATTTATTTGATTTTATCTATAGGTGTTTTTACAATTTATACTGTTTGCGAATTCTGCATTTGATTATTTTTGGAAAAAAAATTTCTCAAAATTTTTTAGTGTAGTTTTTATCCAATTCTTGATTATAAGATCTTACAAGTTGATTTAAGTTGTACAAATATCATCATGCCTTACATAGACGAGAAGGGAAATAAAGTGCTGACCAAGAGAGATTGTGCTTTAGCATATATGCCAGAGATTCCAGCACTAGAAGCTGAGAATGAAAATCTAAAGATTCAGAACTCATCTCTTCTTGATCAAATTAATAAATTGAAAGATGATAAATGCTTAAAGAAAGAATTCGTTTGCTCAGAATGCATTAATGATTCTAAAATTGATTTTGCATGAATAATTGAGTCTAAAGAAAAAGAGATCTTAAATCTTCAAGCAAAGCTGAAAATATCTGAAAGTGTGAATTCTAGCTCAAGCTGGTCAAAGAAGGAATCAATGCAAAAAGAGCTAGATGAACTGAGAAAAGAGCAAACAATGCTAGTGAAACATCTGATGGGCTGAGAAATATGAATTCTCAAATTTCTGCTGAAAGAAACTCTTTGAAAAAGAAAGTTTTCAGTCTTGAGGTTGAGATTAATATGCTGAAAGAAAAGGCAACCCAAGACAGAAACAACACAAAAGCCCAAGATAAGATGATGAAGATTGAGAAAGAAAGAAAAGAATTGGCTAAGAAATTCTCTGATTTCTCAAGAAAAGCCTTTGAAGAGAAGAAATCATTAGAACTTAAATGTGTTAAGCTTTCTCAACAAATTTCAGACTTTGAGAAAGTTATCATTCTAGAGAGAGACAAGGTTGAGAATGAGGAGAAGAAAGCTGAGCAAAAGGATGTAAATAAAGACTTTTCTAAAGAAAAGAAAGATCTAGAGACTGAGATAGCTAAGCTGACAAGAAAGCTATCTGAGTTGTCAACAAACATCTTAAAGGAGAAGAATGCAAAATCTTAGTTGCATAAGAAGTTTTATCTGATTGCAAAGGAAAGAAACAGTTTGTCATAAAAGATAAAGGAACTTGAAGAGATCGTATTCAAAGTGAAGTTGACTGAGCACAAGACGCCAGACTCAATAGCTCAATCACCGAGAGATGATCTAACTGCATTCGAATCCTCATTCAATTCAGCAGCAAGTTCAAGTTTTACTAATGTTTCTAATAATCCTTTGTTTGATGTAATTGATGATCATACTTCTGAACATAAAGATCAGATTCGTCCTTCTAACCTTTTCTATGACAAAAATGTTGACGGTTCAGGTAATTTCAAAAAGAACAAGTCTCGGAAGAAAAAGTTCTGGCAAAGGGAAGATGAAGAAAAAGATAGAGAAAATTGGATCTAGAGAGTTAAAGGATCTTCAAAGGAAAAGAAGAAAGAAAAATCATTTGTGCATACATCAAATGCAAAATGGAACTATGCCTCAAAAGGTAAAACTTTTGGCAAACCTGATCTGGTTTACACAATCAATCAATTGATCAGGCTAGCACAAAAGAAAATTAGTTGTTCCTACTGTGGCTCAAATGATTTTGTAATAAAAGATTATGTGAATAACTAGTATGGTTCTTATTCTATAACTCCCACTAGAACTGCAACTAACCCATTAGGACCCAATTACAAGTGGGTACCAAAAGCTAAATCTGTGTTGCAGGCACCCAAGGTTTAAGGAGGAGAAAGAACAATGACTTCTGATTACTACAGATCAGGACTCTTGCCTCATTGTCAAAACAATGACTTCTAAGTACAACAGCTTAGGACTCGATCTTCAATGACAAGAAATATGACTTCTAGACAATACAGTCTAGGACTCGGAGTTTAATGTCAAAAAGTTTGACTTCTCAAATGTTTTCTTCTGATAGGATGCTTAAATGATAAACTCCTTTCTAGAGGTTTTTGATTTGAGGGGGAACTAACTGTTATATCTCTTACGGGGAGGAGATAAATATGATTTTTACTATAATTGTCATATTTTTCTGATGAATTGTTGTTTTGCAGATATAAAGAGGGTAAACACTTAAATGAAAATATTCATTCCAGGGGGAGTTAAGGATTCTGATTTACAGGTATATCTTTCTAATCCTTACACTCTATCACTTGTTGAAAGATGAACAACTTTCACTTGTGAAAAATGGTTTCTTAAATGTTCAAACCACTTCCTATTCCTCAAAGATTTTCATGAATTGTGAAGTATGATTTTAAATGATTTTGGGATACTTAATTGTTAAAGAGCTTAATTGACAAACTCTTTTAGTTTGAGAGGGAGAATGGTATTGTCAAAACAACTTATGTTTTTTATTCCTCCAACATCTTATTCTTCATGTTTACTTGTATTTCTTTGTGCTTACATGTACAAAAGGTTGTTGAACAACACGTTCTTTTAGGAAAATACATGGGATTCAATGTGTGAGCTTAACTGAACTTCCATGTATTCACGATAACCAGTGTTTCCTACCCAGGAAGTATTCCCTGGGTGATTGAGGGGAGAGGGGTCAAAAGATTGAATGTTGGTGTGTGAAGAGGTAAAATGGAAAAGAGATATTGGTTAGAAATGAGATTTAAAAGATTAAAACAAAGAGGGTGAGCGAACAGAGTAAAAGAATATCAGACTATGCACCAAACTTCTTTCTGAGCCGGGCAGCCACATAATCTGATTGGTTCACATTCTTTGGTGACCATCATTGAAAAAGGCACCTAGCCCATGCCATCTCTTGCATACAACCCCACCAGCTACTCATTCTTTTCTCAAAAAGAGAATGTTTCACATTTTCTGGGGACGTAACACATACGCTATTGGCTCTTCATTTGGAAGATACTAATATTGAAAAAGAAAGAAAGTTTCCCTAACTTCGACTCTTTCTCATGCATATTGAGTCTTTGTATAATTTGTTGCTTTCTCAACAAGTTTACATATTTTGAGCCTACATTGAAAAGGAATCATCTGTGCTTAATTCTTTCATACACATGCACAAGCACACAGAAATTTGTTTTCTGTCAGAACGTTCATAGATAACTATGTGATATTCGATGATTGAATGGAAGTCCTGGGGAGCCAACATCAAAACCAGCTCCTTATATAGTAACTTTGTGTTACTCAGTGACTGTGTGTTACTGACAGGCATTCCAAACTGAATCATTTGTTGATTCAGGGTTACCACTTTTTATTTATTTGAATATGCAAAGATTGAAATAATCACTCTTTCCATTTGGGGAGGATGCTCTTATTTCCACATAGGGATCTATACATGAAGATTGCGCTTAATTGTTGATCTGGAGAGAAAATTCCTATTTGTTTTGATATGTTTTGATGATGATGATTCTCACCACTCATCAAAAAGGGGCAGAATACAAAGAGAAAGAAGATACAAGAATTTTTTTAACTAAAGACTGCTGAAGAATTCAAAGATATCAAAGTGTCTGAACTTATTTGATCTATCATAAGTCTGACTGAAGATGATCGCTAGAAGGATACTTTATTTAAAGAAAGAGGAAGACGAAGACTGTGTAAAGCTACAAGTTTTGAAGTTATCAACGTCATATCAGATACAGTTTTCAAGAGAAGTGAAGACCCGAAGACAATTGCCAAAAAAAATTTAATCTTGAATCCAAACGAGGAGATTGTTGGATCATAAATTGTATTCAAGATTAAATTAAATAAGGGGTCTAGTTTGTAATAGTGTTTAATACTCTAGGGGGTATTTTAGCTAATATTCAATAATGTTTAGGTCATGTTGACCTAAGTATAAATAGTTTTATTTTATTAGTTTTAGGAAAAAAAATGAACAATATTGGTGATTAGAGAGTAGCCGTATTCTCTCTGTATTCTACACGAGGTTTCTGTATTTACCAAGAACACAAACACGTATTCATTGATTAATCAAGAGATTTGTGGTATGTTAATCTGATTCATTTATCTCTTGTTCTTATTGTGTTGTGTTAATTTATCAACTATAATCTGGGTTTAACATGTTACAATCCTCCCCAACTTGGGAATGCTTTCATCCCCGAAACCCCAACTACTCTAAAAGGTGAGGATATCTTCGCTTCATATCCTCCTCAGCTTCCCACATCACGTTGGCTCCCCGATGATGGTTCCACTGCACCTTGACCATAGTGACCTCCTTGTGACTCAATTTCTTAGACTTACTCTCTAAGATAGCGTCAGGTTCTTCTACACAACGGTTACCCTCGTCCAATCTTAACTCGGAGAGAGGGATAACGCTTTCTTCCTCCGCCAAACACTTCCGAAGGTAACATATGTGGAACATGTTGTGGATTCTGCTCAATTCTTGCGGCAGTTCCAATTGGTAGGCTTGCAAACCCACCCGCTTAAGCACTTTGATAGGTCCGAGGAAACGGGGACTCAGCTTTCCACATTTTCCGAACCTGATAATGCCCTTCCATGGCGACACCTTTAGCATCACACGGTCGCCCACTTGAAACTCCATCGGCCACCCCTTTTTATCGGCATAGCTCTTCTGTCAATCCTGGGCCGCTTTCAATCTTTCACGAATGCTTTTGACCTTGTCGGCCGTATCTTGCACGATTTTAGGTCCGGCGAATTGCTTCTCTCCCGCTTCAAACCAACACACGAGAGTTCGGCACTTCCGCCCGTACAATGCCTCAAACGGTGCCATTCCAATACTCGAGTGGTAGATATTGTTGTAAGCAAACTCCACCAAAGGTAGGTGAGAGTCCCAACTACCCCCCGAAATCGATGACACAAGACCTCAACATGTCTTCCAAAGTTTGGATCGTTCTCTCGCTTTGCCCATCGGTTTGTGGATGGTAAGTCGTACTCAACTTAACTCGCGTACCAAGCTCTTTCTGAAACCCATCCCAAAAGTTCGAAGTGAACCGACTGTCGTGATCCGACACGATCGACAAGGGTATTCCATGCCTCGAGACCACTTCATCGTTGTAAAGTTTTGCTAACTTGTTCATCGCTAAGGTCTCGCGCATAGCCAAGAACTGAGCGCTCTTAGTCAATCTATCGACTATTACCCAAATGGTATCGTGACCTCGAATAGTTTTAGGCAACTTCATCACGAAGTCCATAGTAATATGTTCCCACTTCCACTCGAGAATCTCTAAGGACTGAAGACTCACATACGGTCGTTGATGTTTGGCTTTAACTTGCGAGCACGTCACACAACGTTTTACGTAACGCGCTACATGAAGTTTCATTACTGGCCACCAATAATGCAACTTCAAGTCCCTGTACATCTTTGTACTTCCCGAATTAATGGTGTACTTGGACTTGTGAGCATCCTCAAGCAATAGACCACGGTTACCCCCAATTTTGGGCACCCACACACTACCGTTAAATAGTTTTACCCCACGGTTGTCTTCCGTCAAGAGTAAACGTTGCTTCGTCATGACTTCCTCCTTGAGATTTTCTTCCAACAAAGCTTCTACCTGCGATGTCTTGATCTTCTCAACAAGACTAGACACTAACTCGATCCTCGAAAGTGTAGCCCGAATACTTCTGTTATAGTCTTTCCGACTTAACGCATCGGCTACTACGTTAGCCTTACCAGGATGGTAAAACAATTCACAATCGTAATCCTTGAGCAACTCAAGCCACCGCCTTTGACTCATGTTCAACTCCTTTTGATCAAAGACGTACTTCAAACTCTTATGATCTGTGTAGAGCGTATGTTTTTCCCAGATTCTAGTTTCTAATCACAATTAAACAAACAAAACACAAACAAGAATCAATTACCTGTTTGATTTCTCTTTCAAATTCAAGATTACAACTTTCTCTTTCTAGAACTCTCTCTCTCTCTCTCTCTCTACAGATCTCTCTCCAACGAATTCTCTCTCTCAGATTCTCAATCAGACAACTTCATGTATGTCTAAACAATACAAGATAAAAGCTATTTATACCAACTCCTAATACAAGGAAAATAAAATACAAAAATAAATACAAAGACACTTTGACTTTTATTACAAAAGACTTTGACTTTAATGAGATTTGACTTTTTTCAACTTTGACTTTCTTGACCTTTGACCTTCAGTCTTCTTGATCTTGTATCCAACATATTTATGCTCTAACAATCTCCCCCTTTGGATTCAAGATCATTGTTGAAAGATCTAGCAATTCAGTCTTCACTTTAAGCTCTGTCAGTACAATCTCCCCTTTTTCTTTGACGGTATTCTTTCCAAAACTGTCTTCAAACGATTAACAATCTCCCCAAAACTTTCACAAGATACTTTCAGACTTTGGAAAGAAATTATTTTCAGAATCAGCTCGGATTGCTTTAGCAAATAATCTTTAAAGAAAATTTCCTCAAATCTTCAGAAATTCTTTGATCTTCTTCGAATCTTTACTTTTGAATCTTCTGACTAAGACATTTCGGAAAATCTTCTCTCAAAACTTTATCAATTCTTAATACCATCTCCCCCAAACTACAAAACTTTAACATTTCTTGATATCATCTCCCCCTTTTTGATGATTTGAGCATTGATATCATCAAAACTTTTCTCCAAGAAATGTCTTTGACATCTTTCTGACCACTGATCTTTCAAGCTGAGCCTCTAATGCATTGCCAATTCGAATAAAGTATTCATCCAGATCTTTTCAAATCTAGATAAAATAAGAACATGTAACTCCTGAATCAACAAATGAATCAGTTAAAATGCCTGTCAGTAACACGAAGTCACTGTGTGTAACGAATACACAATATAAAGGAGCTTTTGTGATGTTCACTCCCCCAGGGCTTCCATCCAATCATCGAAATACCACAAAGGCAATTTCTATGAATGTTATGACAAAGAAACAAATTCTTTGTGTGTTCGTGCAAGTGTAGAAAGAATTAAGCACGAATAATTGCTTTCTAAGGCTCAACGTAGTGTACTGAGACAACAGTAGATAAACACAGACTCAATGTGCATGATTGAAGTGCGAAGGTGGGGCAGACTTCCTTCTTTTTCAATATCCAGATTTTCTAAATGAAAACCAGATAGATAATATGCTGCGTCCCCTTGAAAATGTGAAACATTTTCTTTTTGAGAAGAAAATGAGTAGCTTGTGGGGTTTAGTCAAAAGTTGGCATGGGCTAGATGTCTGTTTCAATAACGTTCACCAAAGAATTATGATACGCTAGTAATGTGGCTGCCCGACTCAGAAAGTAGTTGGTGCAGAGTTTGATATTTTTTTACTCTGATCTCTCACCCTCTTTCTTTTTAATCATTAAAGCTCACTTCTAACAAAACTCTCTTTTCCATTTTACCTCATCACACCCATACTCATTTCTTTTTGACTCCTCACACTCAATCTCTATGGATTAACTTCTTGGATAGAAATCACTGGTTAACGTGATTTCATAGAAGTTCAATTAATTCCTAGCACAAAGAACCCATATTCCTATGAAGCAAATGTTGCTCAAAAATGGTTTAACTTCATCTGGTAAAGCTCAAATACAACTGTCAGATGTAAATATGCTCAGAGATATAATCATGAAGATATGAGCATTTTTTAGACAATAACGTATTTTCGAACAAGTATATTGAATGAATGAACATGAATGCAAAATGCTTGTTTGAAAATCTAACATTGTATGAAAAATGATCAGAAATAAATGATATAACAATCAAAGCTTAAGGTCAAGAATAATGGATATTGTCTATACGAAAAAAAAATATAGACATTCTTGAAATGACGTTTCGAAATGAAATATCGCTCAAAATTCTTTAAAGTACAAGCGGGGTGTCTTACCATCGAAAAATTGTTTCAATTTAGAGACATGGTAAGAACAATTTGATCAAAAATTAAACCGATGTGTGTGAATACTTGAAAGTATGTAGAAAAGACAATACGCAAGTATTTATCTTTGGAAACACACGGTTTGTTTATCAATTAAGCACAAAAATAAAATGTAAACATTTAAAATCACACTTCCAAATTATAAAATCTGTTTAAGAATCGGGAAGTGGTTTGAACATTTCAGAACATGTTTTCTATATTTGAACGTTGTCCTTCTTTCAGATATATTTGAGATTAAGATAAGAAATTTACCTTGTCGCGCAATCTTAAATCTCATGAAGTCAAGCTGAAGTCATTAAGATATGATCGTGTCAGCTTCTCTCAATCTGCATAAGTCTCAAAGTCTAGTCAAAGCAACTTTTATTCACAGAATTATTCAAATGTAAAAGACATAAAGCAGTAAAACGATTATAATACGAGTTCTGATCAGAAGTAATCAGAAATCATAGTTTTACTCCTTTTGACTTGACTTATAAGCTCCCCCTAAAATTATGCATCACAAAAATTTGTCAGTTAAGTAAAATGCAGAAATTAGATATGTTCCCCCTCAAAATAATGTAGATCATCTTTAATCTTCTCTTACTCCCCCTGAGATCATGAGCAAACAATTAAAGTGCAGATATCCTTTATACATAAAGATAAAGAAAATGATGAAAAATAACAATACGTAACTTTATTAGGTAACAACCGATTACGTCTTAATTTAACATACCAAGCTTAGAAACAAGAAAATTAAATCTCTTTTCATCTAAGGGTTTGGTAAATAAATATGCAAGTTGATAATCTGTTTTTACAAAATAAAGTTCAATTGTTCCTTTTTCTACATTATCTTTTATAAAATGATACCTGACATCAATGTGTTTGGTTTTCGTATGCTGGACAGGATTAGCAGATATCACGATTGCACTCTTCGAGTCACAATAGATTGGAATTTTATCAAACTTGAATCCATAGTCTCGCAGCTGTGTTCGCATCCACAAGACTTGAGAGCAGCAACTGGCAGCAGCTACGTACTCTGCTTCAGCAGTCGATGTGGAAACGCATAATTGTTTCTTTGATGCCCAGCTAACGAGCTTGTCTCCAAGAAATTGAACATGACCAGAAGTACTCTTTCTGTCCAACATACAACCTGCATGATCTGCATCTGAATAGGCAGTTAGTTAAAACCCAGTATCCTTAGGATACCACAGACCAAGGTCTGCAGTCCCCTTCAGATATCTAAAAATTCGTTTGACAGCAGCCAAATGGGATTCTTTGGGAGCAGACTGATATCTAGAACATAAGCATGTTGAAAACATAATATTTGGTCTACTAGATGTAAGACACATTAACGATCCTATCATACCTCTATAAGTTCTAACATCAACACTTTTACCCGAAGGATCAGTGCTAATTTTAGTACCTGGTGCCATCGGGGTTCCAATTGGTTTACAATTTTCCATTTTGTACTTCCGAAGAATGTCCAAAATGTACTTTAGATTGGTTAATGAAAATCCCCATAGAAAACTGCTTAACTTGTAATCCGAGAAAGAAATTCATCTCTCCCATCATACTCATTTGAAAACGTGACACCATGAGGTTAGAAAAGGTTTTGCAAAATTTTGGATTTGTAGAACCAAATATTATATCATCAACATAAATCTGAATAAGAATAATATCAGTTTTTTCCTTTTTGATGAATAAAGTGGTATCAACCTTACCTTTAGAAAAACCGGACTTGACCAAGAATTTAGATAAAACGTCATACCATGCTCGAGAGGCTTGTTTTAAACCATAGAGGGCTTTATCCAAGATATAAACATGATCTGGCTTCTCTGGATTGACGAACCCTTCTGGTTGAGACACGTACACTTCCTGTTTAAGAATGTCATTCAGAAAGGCTGTTTTCACATCCATCTGAAAGACTGTGAAATTCTTATGAGCTGCGTAGGCTAGAAACATGCGGATTGCTTCTATACGCGCTACTGGAGCATACGTCTCATCGTAGTCTATGCCTTCCTCTTGCCGGTAACCTTTGGCAACAAGTCTAGCTTTGTTCCTTATGACGATACCATCTTCATCCATCTTGTTTTTGAATACCCATTTAGTGCCTATCACGGTTTTACCTTCTGGTTTTGAAACTAATCTCCAAACCTTTAGGGCTTCAAAATGATTTAATTCTTCTTGCATAGCAGATACCCAATCAGAATCAGCTAAAGCCTCTGATACTCGCGTGGGCTCTATCTTGCTGAGGAATGAGTCATGCATACATTGATTCAAAGTCGTTGACCTAGTTTGTACAGGCTTGTTAAGATCTCCAATTACTTGATGTAATGGATGCTCTTTGGTCCAGCGATACTCATGAGGTAGTGGAGTACATGAAGTTTGAACATGATCATCATCTAAAAATCCACTATCAGGCTCTTCAGTTTGAATAATTGGAGGGGGGTTTGTAGTTGAAGTTTCAGGTGCAGAAGCATTAGTTGGAACAGCAGACTCTGGCTGTTGAGTAGACAATGTATTACACCCAACTGAAACAGTTACTTCTGCCTCAGCAGTTACTTGTACATTTTCAACTGTAGGAGTAGATGTTGGAATCTGAGTTTCTGACTGAACGGGGGATTCTTGTTCAGTTATGACTTCTGAAGTGACTGGATGATTGCAACTTGTGTCTTCAGACCTGTCAGTCACAGCAGATTTAGATACATTAGAACCTAGAAACTCATCATAAAAGAATTCAAATAACAAATCTAAATCAGATAAATGTGAAATAGAAGTAGAAGTGTTATTCGAATTATTCGCTGTAGAAACAGGTTCTGGACTGATCTGCCTAGAAGCTAATACTCCAGTGATAACGGGTTCTGAACTGAGTTGTTTAGAAGCCATTTCTTCATCGAATGTTACATTGACGCTCTCGACAACTGTCTTTGACTTCTTCAGATAAACACGATATGCTGCATATGTTGAAGAATAACCAATGAAGATACCCTCGTCCGCCTTAGCACTGAATTTATTCAGACTCTCTCTGTCGTTAAGCACAAAACATTTACACCCAAATATGTGAAAATACTTGATTGTCGGTGTTCTGTTGTTGATCAGCTCATATGGAGTCTTTTGAAAACGGCGATGTATCATGGATCGATTTTGAGTATGGCATGCAGTCGACACAACTTCTGCCCACAAGAATAGAGGTAAGTCCGATTGGCTAAGCATAGTCCGAGCGGCCTCGACTAGCGTCCGATTTCGCCTTTCGACTACTCCATTTTGTTCAGGCGTACGAGCATCAGAGTACTGATGTGATAACCCAACCGATTCGAGATATTCTTCAACTATCTTGTTTTTGAACTCTGTGTCGTTGTCCGTTCGAAGAAACTTGACTTGTCGCTGCATTTTCACCTGGGTCGTCTTTAAGAAAGTAATAAGAACTTCAGGCGTCTCATCTTTTGATCGAAGAAATTTGACCCACATGTATCTTGAATAATCGTCCACAATAACCAACACGTATTTCTTTCCACCCAAACTCTGAGTTCTCATTGGACCACACAAATCCATATGTAACAATTCTAACGGAGAACTAGTGCTTGGTTCAGGCTTCGGTTTATGTGTAGCTCTCTTCATCTTACCCTTCTCACATGCAGCACATAAGTGTTCTTTCTCGTATTTCAGCTCAGGAAGTCCTTTTACCAATTTCCCACTAACCAACTTATTGATATAACGAAAGTTCAAGTGAGATAAACGTCTGTGCCAGAGCCAACTTTGCTGCAATGAAGCCTTTGTCATCAAGCAAACTTGATTGTCATTCTGTACCTTTGAAAGATTGATGGTATAGAGGTTTGTCTTTCGATTTCCGACTAAGAGTTCATTGCCATCTTCCGTACGAACCGAACATCTCTTAGCTTTGAAGTTGACCTCTAACCCTTTATCACAGAATTGACCAATGCTGAATAAGTTGTGCCCCAAGCCTTCGACATAACTCACTTTACTGATCGTTATGTTGTCTTTAATAATGTCAACATATCCTAAGATAGGTGAAAGCTGATCGTTTCCAAATCTGACATTTTCACTGAATTTCTCTGTATAGTTAGACAATAAAGCTTTTTGCCCAGTCATATGCATGGAACATCCACTGTCCAAGTACCACATATAGCGGGTCTGCAAGAGAAATCAGGAAACAATAGATTTAGGTACCCATTTAAAAACGGGTCCTAACAGATTAGTACAAGATTTTGGTATCCATTTGAAAATGGACCCTCTGTTCTTTTGAAAACCTTTAAAAATATTTGTTCTTGAAGAATAAACATGATAAGATCCGAACCAATCAGAAGAATTATGAGAGTAAGCAAAATCATTTCTCTGATAATAATAAGATGTAGTAGAAATAGGAGATAATTGAATCAATTGCGTAATTGAATACCGCTTATAAGAAGTTACAAGGTTTTGTTTATTTGAAGCAAATTGATCAACTACATCAGTATCACTACTAACTGATCTATTACAAGAATTATCAGAAATTGATTCAGCTTTCTCATCACCCTTCCTTTTTGGTCGCCATTCAGTTCGAGCTTTCGACCTTTTCTTGCTTATATCTGAAACATAAGATGTAGATTTATTAGGAAAAGCAGATTTCTAAGACTGAGTTTTCTTTTGTGTACCAGTGTGTTTCTGTTTCTGTAATCGTTGTTTCTTATGTTTCTTACCTTGAGAATAATAATCAGCAGTTACAGAATTTGATTCATCAACCTTAGTTAATGATTTAACAGTTTTAAGAACACTTAGTAACACCTTTTCATTTAAAAGACAAGTAGAATGATCGGGAAGAATAGCATTAAAGTCAAACACATCAATTTCGTCTATGCACCCATCATCAGAATTAAGAAAATCATTTGCAGACTCAAATAAGTCATCAAAATTATCAGACGAAGTTTGAGGTGCCTTAGAAACTTTAGAACACTATGTAGATGTAGACTAAAAAATCGTGTTCTTTAATACAGTAGAAAATACACTTTGTTGAATATCAACCAAAAGTTTTTCATCAGATAAAATATTTTCCAACTCAACTATTTTGCTTTCAAGAATGAGTGGAGGAACATAAACCTTTGCAATTAGTAGTAGAAGTAGCTAATGGGGATCAAGTGATTATTCGTGATCGTTTTTGTGATTGCACTCTAGAGATCGATGGGAATTCTTTTGGAGTGGATTTATTACCTATGACTATAGGAGTATTTGATGTAGTCATAGGTATGGATTGGTTAGTAAGGCATAAGGCGGACATCTTTTGTTCCAAAAAGATGATCCAAGTGCCATTACTGGAAAATGGTGTGGCTACCATTTATGGGGAGAAAGGGAAGAGGAATAATCCTATTATCTCATCTCTTAAGGCTCGCAAGTTTTTAGCGAAGGGTTACCCTTCGTACTTGGCCTACGTTGTGGACGCGAAGAAAGAAAAGAAGTCAGTAGAAGATGTAGAGGTGGTGCAATATTATCCAAACGTCTTTCCGGAAGATTTACCCGGATTACCGCCGGAGCGGCAAGTGGAGTTTCAGATTGACCTCACACAGGGAGCGGCTCCGATAGCTCGTGTTCCATATCGTTTGGCACCGACAGAAATGAAAGAGATGATGACACAACTTCAAGAGTTGCTGGAGAAAAGCTTCATTCGACCGAGTTTGTCACCTTGGGGAGCACCGGTTCTGTTCGTGAAGAAGAATGATGGATCCATGCGGATGTGTATAGATTATCGGGAGTTAAACAAGGTCACGGTGAAGAACAAGTATCCCTTACCTCGCATCGACGACCTTTTTAATCAACTATAAGGCGCGGGATGTTTCTCGAAGATTGATCTTCGGTCCGGTTATCATCAAGTGAGAGTGAAGAACGAAGATATTCCGAAGACGACTTTCCGGACGAGATACGGTCATTATGAGTTTTTGGTGATGCCTTTCGGCTTAACCAACGCTCCGGCCATGTTCATGGATTTGATGAACCGTGTGTGTCACCCATTCTTGGATAAATCTGTGATCGTATTCATCGACGATATTCTAATATATTCAAAAGATGAGTCCGAGCATGGGAAACACTTACGGGAAGTACTCGAAGTCCTAATAAGGGAGAAGTTGTTTGCAAAATTCTCCAAGTGCGAATTCTTGCTCCAAGAGGTACAATTCTTGGGGCATGTGGTATCAAAGGACGGCGTAAAGGTGGATCCAGCAAAGATCGAGGCAATGATGAGTTGGGAGCTCCCAACAAGTCCGACAGAGATCAGAAGCTTCTTAGGTTTGGCGGGTTACTACCGGCGTTTCATCCAAGACTTTTCCAAGATAGCTACACCGCTCACTTCTCTTACAAGGAAGAACGTCAAGTTTCTTTGGACCGATGCACAAGAGCAAGCGTTTCAAACGCTCAAGAGGAAGTTGTGTGAAGCTCCGATCTTGTCCTTACCCGAGGGATCGGAAGACTTTGTCATGTTTATTGATGCTTCCAAGATGGGGCTTGGGTGTGTCCTAATGCAAAGGGGGAAGGTAATAGCCTACGCGTCGCAACAATTAAAGGATCATGAGAAGAATTATCCGACTCATGACTTGGAATTGGCGGCGGTAGTGTTTGCTTTAAAGTTGTGGCGACATTATTTGTATGGGACGAAGTGTACTCTTTTTACCGATCACAAAAGTCTCAAATGCATATTTGATCAAATGGAACTCAACATGCGACAAAGGAGATGGCTTGAGCTCTTGAAAGATTATGATTGTGATTTACTCTATCATCCTGGTAAGGCCAACGTGGTGGCGGATGCGTTGAGTCGAAGGAGCCATGATGGGGGTGTCAAAATGTCCCTTACGAGAATCGATGTAGTGTCGAGTTTGTTGGAGAGCATAAGAGCGAGTCAAGTGGAAGCACTTAAAGAAGAGAACCTCAAGGTTGAGGTTATGTCAAAGCAAAAGGAACTCTTAACGGAAGATGGTCGTGGACTCAAACTCTTTCAAGGGCGCATTTGGGTGCCGAAGGTTGGGGGAAACCGTGAATTTCTTCTCGAGGAAGCGCATAAGTCGAAGTATTCTATACATCCCGAAAGCACAAAGATGTATAGAGATTTACAGCTAAACTATTGGTGGCCGGTGATGAAGCTAGACATGGCTAGCTATGTGGAGAAGTGTGTCACGTGCCTTCAAGTGAAAGCGGAGCATCAAAGACCGTATGGAAGTTTGCAACCGTTGTCCATTCCCGAGTGGAAGTGAGACTACATCACTATGGATTTTGTAACCAAACTACCGAAGACCTTGCGCGGTCACGATACCATTTGGGTGATCGTGGATCGGTAAAACCAAGAGTGTGCATTTTCTTGCGATGCGGGAGACTTTGTCGATGGAGAAATTGGCTAAACTGTACATCGACGAGGTGGTGTCAAGGCACGGAGTTCCGCAGTCTATAGTATCGGATCGGGATAGTCGCTTCACTTCGAACTTTTGAGCTAGCTTGCAAAAGAAGTTGGGCTCCAGACTGAATCTGAGCACGGCATATCATCCTCAAACGGATGGCCAAAGCGAGAGGATGATCTAGACGCTAGAAGATATGTTGAGATCGTGTGTAATAGACTTCGGGGGAAGTTGGGACTCACATCTACCTTTGGTAGAGTTCGCGTACAACAACAGCTACCATTCTAGTATCGGGATGGCACCGTTCGAGGCTTTGTATGGACGGAAGTGTAGAACCTCAGTTTGTTGGTTAAAAGCAGGCGAAAAGCAATTCGTCGGGCCGGAAATAGTGCAAGAGACGACGGACAAGGTGAAAGAGATTCGGGAAAGGCTAAAGGCGGCACAAGACCGACAGAAATGTTACGCGGACAAGAAAAGAAGATCGGTCGAGTTTCAAGTGGGCGACCGTGTCATGTTGAAGGTATCACCATGGAAGGGAATTATCTAGTTTGGGAAGCGTTGGAAGCTTAGTCCTCGTTTCCTTCGACCTTTCGTCATTTTGGAGAAAGTTGGGTTGCAAGCCTACCGGTTGGATTTACCACCAGAAATGGATGGAATACATCCTACGTTCCACGTGTGTTACCTTCGGAAGTGTCTAGCCGAGGAGGAAAGCATAATTTCGTTGTCGGAAATTCGAGTGGACACTGGAAATCGTTGTGTGGAAGAACCGGAATCGATTTTAGAATCGAAGGTGAAGAAGCTGAGGCATAAGGATGTGGTCATGGTTAAAGTCCAATGGAAGCATCATAGGGGTGCTAACGTTACTTGGGAATCCGAAGATGATATGAAGAAGCGATACCCCCATTTGTTTAGTTAGGATGAGATTTCGAGGACGAAATCCTTATTAGGTGGGGAGGATTGTAACACCCGAATCTCGTTTGGCCAAATAAGAAGAAGAAAAGAAGAAAAAGGAACTGATTTTAGTGGTCTGTGGGACGCACGGGCCGTGCGCCCTTCTTCACAAAATGACGCACGGGTCGTGCGCAGTCTAGAAGGAAACGCACGGGTCGTGCGCCTTCCTTAATGAAAAACGCACGGGTCATGCATGATGGCAGTGGGCACAGCTCGGGTTAAATATGATTTCTCTCCAAAACTAAATCATTTCTCATTTCTATCTTCAAATGCTCTCTCCCAAAACTCTCCCTCTTCATTTACTTCATCTAGGGTTTCTCCAACCACCAAATCTTCACCATTTATTGCTAAAGTTAAGATCATCCTCCTAGGTTTCGGTTTGGGAGCTTCACCACCATCTCCATCTTCATCTTCCCCAAGTGTCAAAAGCTAGATTTTTGGGGTTTTCATCTCCTACCTCATAATTTCTAGGTTTTGAGTTGCTAAGAGCATTAAGGCATCATTGAAGAGTCATCCAAGTGGTTGCATTGAAGTATTTTTCAAGATCTTCATCTTCTCCAAGATTCATCTTCTCAAAGCTAGGGTTCCATCTATTTTCTGGGTTTTTGGTTCAAAACCTAGATTGTGAGTTTACTAAACCTTTGTTAAAACTAGATACACATCATATTCTTCTATTTGTTACTTTATCTCTATATGTTTAAGTGATTGGGATTTCTTTATGGAAATAGCTCGAAATGTAAATATGGGTGATATGTCATGATTTATGTTATATGTATCATTATTTGGGGCTTTTCTCATAGATACATAATGTAGGTACCTTGATATGTTAAATGTATGCATATATGGGTATTCTGATGATTCTAGTTGGAACACCATTTTGGTGACGTGTTTATATGCAACATGAGCATGATTGTCATTTGGGTCTTTTGTTAGACTTCATGATGATAGGATGGAAATATTGTACCCGTAGTTGGTATTGAAATATGTTGGGTTGAAATACACCTAAAGGACCTCCTATATGCGTTATGTGGATGAACCAAGTCAGTACACTAGGAGGATGTAGTCTTGGGCGCCACTGTGATGGTATGTGCCTAGACCTCCGCCATTCGGGGAATTTTCTTAGCGATAGTCTTCGGGTGTGTCGGGCCTTTCGGGTGTTCATTGTTAAGGGCATCAAGGTATATCGACTCTTGGGTGGAACTTGATTGGTGCTTTGGGTCTCCCCTAATGACTCCACATATATTGAACACTGGTTAACTGCTGATAAGAATTGTAATTGTTCATGCATGCTTATTATTGTTCAACTCACTAGGCTTTTTGGCCTAACACTTGTTTGGTGTCGATGTGTATCTCAGGTTTTAGCGGCGCCGGTCCTAAGCAGGCTTAGTTGCTTTGGGGTGAGAGCTTGGGGATTTTGCACATGGACGTATCATATTTTGGATAATGAACCGTTTAGGTTTATTGATAACAACCCTTTTGTAATCTCCTTTCTAGTTCTAGAAATTAGATTAGTCGGTTGTTATTTGTTGTCCGTTAAATTACATTTGTAATTAAACAGGTTGTTTATACATTTTCCCATTTTTGGGAGGCTTTTGCTATGGCAATTTTAGTATACCTGATGTCCGTTTTTCGGATTTTTGTTATCCCTATTTTTAGGGTGTTACAGATAGGATCGACACCTCGTGCTTATAGGGAAAGGATCGACACGTCGTAAATAAGGTGACTCATCATAATTATGAATACATTAATACTAAGGGCCTCTAATTACTAATTAGTGACAATAAGACCCTTAAACATATAATACCTAATCAAAAAGTCCCCTTTAACAGTATAACATGACATAAAAGAATAGACATAACTTACCAGGTTATAACACTAGCACTCAACTCTTAATAGTGTCGCTAGTACCATTCCCCAACAAGGACCTGACGCATATGCCGACAAATAAAAAAGTTAAGCTAACGGCTAGTGAGTTCAAGCAGTTTTCATCATGAACATAAAATAGTAAAACTGAAAGACGGCTTATTTAAAGCATAACTTCACATTATAAAATGCATTTATCGTAAAAGCAACATCTTTCCAAACCCACTATTTTTATGATGAAAAACACTAAATCAAAACACGCATTTGACACGGATTCAAAACCCAACTCTCACTCCAAGACACAATAAAGTTAGATATCCAAATTCTGAAAACATAGATAAAACTCTATTATCCAAATCACCCAAAAACATATATAAAACTCAATAATAAAAACCACAAATCATGGAATCCATGCTCAAAACGTCACCGAAAACATGGATAATACTCGATACCCAAAACAACACCTTTAGGTGAAGGGAGAGACCCATTTCCATTAAACGTGGCGGAACACAAAGTTAAGCCACATACTATGTTATCGAATTACACCTCAGATCATGACTTTATTGCATGGTTCATTAAGCTACACCCCAAGTCCCCAATTCATTTAATGCACCCACTTAATGTGGGTGTCACCTCAATGATACAGTACCTTTAGTGCGCACGCCTCACTAGGCTCTACCTTAACGATACTTGATCTTATTTCATGTTCGTTCTCCAGGGAAGTTCCAACCTCAAGGTTCTCACTCGATCTTTAGTGTATACTCCCTAGCATTCAAGATAAGAGTCTCAACTCCTTACTTGATAACCCAAGATGTCTAGCCCTCATGCATAATAGTTAGAGCATCAAAACCAAAAAACTGACAGGCTCGGAGTCCGACCCATAAGGGTTCATATCTACAATATCGGGACGACAACAATGCCTACTCAAGAATTTTTCCCAAAGTGAGAACATCAAGACTCCTCACTATCCAAATATGACTGACTCATATGTCAATGGATCAAATGCATTACAGTCTAAAACCTTACACAACCTTGTATGAATGACTAATGCACTCTAAACATGTAATTTTGAACAGAATGCAATAAATACAAAACCCAAAGCTCCACACTATCAAAACCGGATAAATGTCCCCAAGACCCATTTGAGCCAAAAACTTAAGTCAAAAGACCCCACGCTTATGTGACTACTCAATAACATCCAAAAAATGTCAAAATATGCATTTACACAAAGTTTATGCAAACACATGCTCAAACTATAATTTCAATCAAAATCCCCCATTGTAGGGATAACTCGTCTCAAAAAGGGGACCAACCAATTTATATTACCAAAATTACATCATAAATGTATTCACACCATATAATACACATGAACACATCAAATCATCAAAATCACACCCTTTATAATTTATTCTTTTATAAAATGTCTCAATGTCTCAAATCCAAACATCTCTCAATGTTATATAAAATCAAATGTGTAAAAAGGCAATATCTTCATAAAATAAACTACACTTGATAAATCTCAGATAAAACACTTTAAGATTCCAAACTAGACATTTTTGGCATGTACAAAATTTTCATAAAGTAGCTTGAACTCATCTTGCTGGATTAAGCTAAATTGAAGTTTTATCCCAACTTTGAGCTTCCTTTGGTGAAGGCTTTAGATCCACAAACATCCATCGCTAGACGCTTTATCTAGGTCACAAAAACCTAAAACAAGCCAAGAGCAACTTCCAAAATCAGATCCACACAACTGTAGGTTAAAATCTCTAATCACCAAAAATACCCAAAATAAGTCAAAACTCATAATATGAGAGATACATCAAGGGGATGTTCTAGGAGGTTAAAATGATAGATTTTAACATGAATAAAGGTTTCAAAAAGGATAGGATGACTTACATATGGGTTTCTAAGAAAACCCAAAAATATGGTCAACAATGGTAAGGAGATGAAGAAGAAGATGAGATGAAAATCCTTTACCGTAGCTCCCAAATCCTAGCTTGATGATGAAGGGTCACTTTAGAACTCAAGGATTTGTGCACTAAATGCTCCAAATCTTGAAATGAAAGAAGATGATTCAGTTTGAGAGAGAATGGGGAAAAAGTGGGTGAATAGGTAATGAGAAAGGGGTGAAAGAGCTCAACACTTTAAAACCCTAGGGCTTACGATGATTATGTCGGGCGATTGTGACCAGTGTCATTGTTGAGTCACCAACGATTTGAAGATGACCTCCCTTTTGGATCATCAAGATTTTGAAGATGACCTCCCGATTTCCACTTACAATCTTTGAAAAACTTCTTGTACCTAGAAAAGGTATTTGGGTCTTTGTAATAGCTTAGTCATGCTTTTAAAGATCGGTGAAATCGAAGACTAGCCGAAATCAACAAGAAGTGAATCTTTATATGCGGATCAAAGATGAGCTTCCAATATTCAACTAAGCTACCTCCTCCTGCCGATTTCCTCTTGACAAATCGGTAGGATCCTCTCTTTCGAAGGATCCTCCTTTGTCTTCTTTCATAGAAGATCTTCACCAAATCATGGAATGATGGGGACATTCTCTGAAGGATCAGAAAAAGGATGTTTGTCGTGTACATCATTTTTAGGAGTTGTCAACAACAAGGTCCAAAGATCAACTCTGCTCCATGATAAGAGAAAAAGGACACTTTGCCTTTTTGAATGACATCTCTGACATTCAATCCAAAATTGACAAGTGTCTTAAGCATTTAATGCATATGATAGTATATAAAAGTGAAGATCCCTCCCATGCAAGGTTACGCTTTTGAAGAGATTTTAGTGCACTCAAGCAAAATCGGCAAAACCTTTTCTCTCTCAAACTTCATAGCTTTGTTCTTTGTGTTTACAAGTTGTGTTTAGTTTTTCAGTTTGCTAAGTGAAAGATTGTTAGGATAGATTTATCTGTTCTTTTTTCCGCAACAATATTAAAGTTTACTATGTGTTATTCTTGATAGTCATATTAATAAAAAATTAAAGTTAAGTGAAATTTTTGCATATTGTATTCACCCCCTCCCCCCCCCCCCCCCTCTACAATACTTTAATTTTTGCCATTACATTTTGGGACTAACAGTGACTCTCGCAGGGCACTCTCTCCAAGAGTATACCAAGAGAATCTCCTACCTCACAACTTTTTGCCTCGATGATAGTGACCATGTCACTATCGCATGGCACTGTCGCCCAACACCCCCGACCTTCCAAACTTCAACCTTTCTTGCCTGATACGCTCCCGATTAGCTTGGCCTTTAAAACAATTAACTATACAAACATAAATAGGCAATTACACTTATTGGAGAAAGGAAATGGTAGGTAAAACTTACTGAATTTTCCGGGTGTTACATCCTAATAACATATTTTATAGGACTTAAGTATATAGGGCCAAAAATGATAAAACGTCATATCTAAAAGTGTTACTATAACAACTACAAAGCTAAAAACGACATAAGATAACTGATGCTCAAATCGGCATGAGTAAACATAGATTTAAAGTTTATAATCCCAAATCCTTCTCAAGAGTTGTAGCGATATAAGAACAACACTACTGAGATTATTTAAAACAATAAATCAAAACAAGTTGTAAGCATCTAGCGAACTAGAGACTATAAAGCAAATTTCAAATCCAAAGTTCACATTTCCCATTGCCCTTGTTGGAGCTTTCAACATGATACCTTCTTGAGAAGATTTTTAGTTTTATAAAAACGAGGGTTAGACCAAAGGTCTAGTAATTTCCCTCTAACGCATAAGCCCACACATATAAATCCATAATTTTATAATAATCAAAATAAAACGGTAAAAGTTCACACTTTGATAAATAACACACACTTATACCATTTCATGGATGGTCACGCTTATTGTCACGCATACCTATGACCTAGCATTTGGGCTACACACTTCCTTTTATTGTGAACGACATGAAACAAATTCATGTGTTCCATTTGGGTATACACTTCCCTTATGAAAAGCCATCACACGCGTGCCCCACATGATGCACACTTTAAAAATGATTATATACTTGAATATCACATTTACCAACATGAAGTGAACATATTAATCAAAAGAGCATGCATAAATAGGTAATCGTTTATTCAAAGAGAAGTTATAGGAAACTCACCTGAAGTCCAAACCTAGAAACACACCTTTAAGCTAGAAATTCACCAATCAAACACATGAATTGTGATAAGAATATGACACGTTAACCCTCAAGGAAAACCTTCAAATGTTACTCTAAACACCCCTTAAACAAAGATCACCACTGTAGCCCCGAATTACACACTTTAAAAATATGACAATCTGACAAAATAGAGGCTTACATAACTTGATACGCGACCTAAGTTGTGTGGCTACTCGAGTAGCCTTCTATTTGCTTATGCAATCACTGCTAGAACCAAAAAACCCAATTTTCAAATCCTAAACATTTTCAGCATTTGGGGTCCAAATTCACATCGATGACCACCCTAGAAACATCCCTAAACAATCTCTTGAAATCCAAATGACATGCTTTAACTTGGTAAATCCATTTTAACCATGAATACCAAATTCTCAAGAATATTTGGTTCTAACCAAGTAATCCAACATGGATATCAAGCAATACCCCAAAAATCACAAATGAACCGAACATCAAATGGATCTCCAACCATGATATCATGATCCCAACTACTAAACCAATCAAAACATGAAAACCCTAAACCCCCAAATTAGAAATCACCCAAGAATGAAAGAACATAAAGGGTGAAATTCTTACCAGAAATAAAGACCCAAAACCTTAATGTCCTTCAATCTTCACGAGATTTATACCCTTTACTACCTCCTACTTCCAAGTTATCGTACATACACACACATTAATATTTTCAGTCAATTCCAAATGAGAAAATGATTAAGACTCCTACCTTTTAGACTTCTATTTGCACAAGTGGCCTATGCACAACCACAACTTTCCAAGTTTACCTTTCTTTTCATCAATTTAATTAAAAATAAATAAAACCTGGTTATTACAACTTAAAACCTTAAAAGAATTATGTCCCTGGAATTCTTCTAAGTAAACAAATGAGGGTATTTGGCCTTCATCTCCACTTTGGGCTCCCACATCGCATGTAACACCCCAAAATCTGGAAAGAGCGACTAATTTAATTTTTTTTTTTGATAAACCATCAATTAAAGGATAAATTCCTTTCTATACATAAATACTTGAATTCCTCAAATAGAAAATATGGATTTAACATCAACATATAATAAACCAAACCTTAATAAAATTTAGGTTAAGGTCACATATCACTAAAACCCATTACCTATCGCTATCTCCAAGATACGAAAGACGTCTCCAAATAACCAATTCCTTCTCGTGCCTCTAACTAGCACTTGAATCATCACAGTGTTGCTAGTACCATTTCCTAACGAGAACCTAATGCATATGCTGACAAATAAAAAGGGTTAGACTTAACGCCTAGTGAGCTCAATTAGTTTTCATCATTTAATATAAAACGGTAAAGGCCCTGGGGATGTGGTGGAATGTCCCATTTGCCCAGGGTTCGAATCCAGGCGTACACAACAATTGTGGCCACTGAGGTTTAATCAGGGTTGATGTCTTACAGTCATAATTTACCAAGGGATTAGTCTAGGCATAGCCTAGGACACCCTTCCCAATATATATATATATATATATATATATATATATATAGGTAAAACTAAAAAATGTTATTTAAATCACAATTTTGGAAATGAAATTCATTAAATATAAAAGTGACATCTTTCCCAAAACTCACCATTTTCGAGATGAAATCTCATTAACCAAAACACCCATTTATCATGAGACCAAAACCCAATATTCACCCAAAACACTACGGTTAATATTCAAATACATAAAACATGGATAAACACTATTATCCAATCACCCAAATATGGAGGAGTTCTAATATTTAAAACCATAAATTATGGCTAACATTCCATAAGCAAAACGATATCGAAAGCGTAGACAAACTCTATATCCAAAAACAACACCTTTCGCTGACGAAGGAGACCCGATTCCAATGAACGTAGCAGGAACACAAAAGTATGTCACGTATCGATGTTATCGAACTACACCTTAGATTCATTGACTTAAGTACATACTATAATAAGTGTCACTCAAGTTCTCAATACCTTTAGTTCACACCCCCTACCGGGCGTCACCTCAAGGCCATAGTACATTTAGTGCACACTCCCTATCGAGCGTCACCTCAAGGATACCAAATCATAGTGTCTATCCGTCCTCTAATTGAGTTCCAACCTCAAGGTTCTCATTCGACCTTTAGTGTCTACTCACTAGCCTTTAAGATAGGAATCTCAAACTCCCTACTTGGTAATCCAAGATATTTAACCCTCATGCATAAGGGTTAAAATATCAAACCACAATACCCATGGTCTCGGAGTCCGACCCATAAGAGTTCACCTCCATAATACCGGGACGACCATAATGCCTACTCGCGCATTGGTTACAAAGTGAGAACATCAAGACTCCTCAATTATCAAATTCGACTGACTCATATATCTATGGATCCAATATATTCCAGTTTACTTACATGAGATCAAATGAATGACCAATGCACTCAAAATATGTACTTTTCATAAAAAGATGCAATAAAAGTAAAGCATACTCAAAGGTCGATGTTGAGCAATTTAAATAGGACAAATGTCCCCGATAAATCAATTGAGTCAAAATCAAATCAATAAGCATCATAACTTATTTGACTGCTCAAATAAAAGTCAACATAATTTAATAAAATGCATTTGCTTATAAATAGGCAAACGCATGCCAAAAGTATGACTCGCGCAAAAACCCATCATTGGTTGGGACGAATTATTTTCCAAACGAATTCATAACATTATATTTCCAAAATGTCCTGTAACACAATGATATGCATTTCTTCCAAACCAAATACACTAAAGTGCATTATTGTCAAATAATCTCCATAAATAAAATAAATCATCAAAAGAAACGCACTCTTATGATTTATTCAACAAAATACCCAAATATCCAAAATATATGCAATTTCAAGATTTATTAAACCAAATATACACACTTCATTAAAATAACACATTTACAGAGTTTTTAAAAAGCGATTTGAACTCACCCTGCTAGGTTAACTTAAACCTAGGGTCCAAACCCAAATCTTTAACTTCCAAAATGAAGGTTTGAGGTTCAAAATTAAAGTTCCTCCAAGAACCTTCTCCAAACATAATCCAAGCCTAAAGATGCATCAAAATACCAACCTCAAGTTTATATCCAAGAGAAATGTCAAACTAAAACTCAAAATACCCAAAAATGTGTACCTCTTCCAAATATTGAGATCACCCACCTTAGATCCTTCATCTTTCATCTTTCATCTATCATATAGAACCCTTCATTTGCTCCAAGAGCCTCTCAAAATCGACACCCATGGCACCAAAATCGTCCAATAAGAGAGAAAAATGAAGAGGATGGGGAAAAGTGACAAACCCTAGCTCTAAAAGCAATTTTTATACTTCCGGACCTGATTGCTTCAGTGCCCTGTGATTATGACAGTCACATGGAACAATTTCCCGGATGCACTAGCTCTCGGTACACCTCATGCTATTATGCCCGGCAATTGTGACGGTGTCATAATTGCTTGTCACAATTACGCCAGATGTTGCTATCGTTCATGCTATGTTGCCATTGTCATAATCACATGGCACAATCACCCAGTTATGGATACTCTGAAGTTCTTCGGGTAAATCCAACTTGTAAGCTACCTCTCCAACTCGTTCCGCTATAGCAAAAGGTCCCACATGTCTAAGGCTCAACTTTCCTCTTTTTCTGAAGTGTACCACACCCTTCCGATGTGAGACCTTTAACATCACATTTTCTCCTACTTGGAATTCAATTGGATCCTCCACTTGTTTGCATACATGACAATCTTGAGTTGTCTTCATCTTCTCATGGATTTGATCGATGTTTTCGATGGTCATTTGTACAATCTCCAGGCCTGACAACTGCCTTTCTCCCACCTCATTCCTCCATGAAGGAATTCTACATCTACGTCCATATAATGCCTCATAAGGCGTCACTTTAATGTTGTAGGAAATTTTGATCAACGACAAATGAGTCTCCCAAAAGCCTCTAAAGTTGATTACGCACGCCCTGAGCATATCCTCCAAGGTCTGAATAGTTCTATCACTCTGGCCATCAACTTGTGGATGATAAACAATACTCAGTTTTATCCTCGAACCCAACTCTCTTTGAAGACTTTTCCAAAATGAAGAAGTGAAACAGCTATCACAGTCAAAAACTATTGTGTAACACCCGTAATTGTTAGGTAAGTACAATTTAAAGTTAGTGTTGAAATCAACCTTTTATTGGAAATAGAGGAAATAGGATTTTGGTCTAAAATCCTAGATATTATAGTCTTGTTGGATGAATAATTCAAATACGAGTCTAACGGTTCTTTCCGGAGCAAAATCGGAGCTAAAATGAAGAAGTTATGACCAAACCAGTGTTGGGTACGTTCTCGACTATAGTGACAGCAATTGTGACATTGTCACTATAGCATTTCACAATCGCCAAAGGCCAAAATCTCTCGGTACAACCTGAGAGATTGTGACACTTTCACTATAGCATGTCACAATCGCTGAAGGCGAAAATCTCTCGGTACAACCTAAGCGATCATGACAGCGATTGTGACACTATCACTATAGCATGTCACAATCGCATACGGGTACCAGGACCTTAAAATGCGATTTTTCAACCTTTTTCTCATTCCTCACTTTTCATAACAACCCTTTCTCTCCTAAAACCTCCCAAGAACGTTCTTACTCCATTTGTGTCGATTTTGGAGCATTAATGGCTAAAATCCTTGAGGATTAAAGTGGTAAATCATCATCAAGCTAAGGACTGGAAGTTAGGATCAATAGTTCATCATCTCCATCTCCATCTCCATCTTCAAGAGTCAATAGGGCTTTTTAGTTTTTCATCAAAACCTAAGTGGTGAGTTCATCCTCCTAGTTTCTAAACTTTCATATGAATTAAAAATGATTCATTGATGGCTTTCTAGTGATTTTATTTCTCAAAATTTTGATTTTAGATGATTTTGGGAAAGTTAGGTCAAAATTAGGGTTTTGGTCAAAATGGAGATTTTGATATAAGATGTTTGAGGAATGATTCTAAGTACTTGGGTATGTATGTTTATGTTTGGAAAACTTGTGAATCTAAGGTTTGGAAGATTTGCTCGAAAATCCAAGTTTCTTCAAGGAAACTCAAGTTTGGATAAAATCTAGATTTAGACTAAATCTAGCAAGGTGAGTTCAAGTTGCTTTGTGAAAACTATGTACATGCCAAAATGTGTATTTTGAAGTAATAATGTGTTTACGTGATAAATATCAAATGTGTGAGTATTTGATGGAATTTTCGTATTCGGTAAATTTAAGTTGATAAACCTTATAAAATGTCTATATTTGAGTTTTTGAATATTTTGATGAGTAAAATCTCAAAAATGTGTTCTTTTGGTGATTTATTGTACAAATGAAGTCTATTTGATGATTTATGCATTTTGGTGTATTTGGTTTTATAAACTGTTTGGAAAATGCACGTTATCGTGTTATGATGCATTTTGGAAATATAAGGGTATGATTTCATTTGGAAAATTGTTTGTCTTAACCAATGACGAATTTTGAGTTAATCATATCTTTGAGATATGTGTTTGCATAAATGTCGGTCAAATGCGTTTTTATTGTTTGAGGGCCTTTATTTGTTGGTCAATTGAGTTTTTGAGCTTTTGGCTCAGTATTGACCTAAAAGAGTATTGGGGACATTAATCCGATTTATTTTTCTTTATGATGGGCTTCTGAAGTTACATGTTTTTAGGCATATTTATTGATTAATTGTATAATTTGAGAGTGTTGGACAATGTTTTGGAATTACATGCATTTGTGGCATGTTTATTTGTAAATTACATGTTTTGAGGATGTTGAACATTCCTTTGGAGTCATGTAAATTTTAGACTGTGTTTCATTGGATTAATAGGCACGCAAGTCAATCCTTATTTGATGTTCGAATAGGTATTGCGGGTTTGGACTCTAGGACCCATGTTTTGTGACCTTAAACTTTTCAAGTATGCACTAGGAGGGTTGATTCTGGAGGTGTTACCTTGGAGGTAGGCACTAGGACCTCTATCGCTTGAAGGTAATTCCTTGGAGGTAGTTCTTAAGCGTGTCGAGCCTTGAGGTGGAATTCGTGGGAATAGACACTAAGGTCAACCGACTCTTAAGGTGAAACTTGTTAAGGAGTCAATGGAACATTTGAACGTCTAGTCGCGAAGTGTTATACAATCAACGTTGTACGATTGGCATACTTATGTGTTTCCTCCACTCTCAATGGATACGGGTCTCCCCCGTCGTTATCAAGCATTATTTTGGATATTGTAATATCCGTGGTTTAATATCGTTTGGTCTTGTAAGAGTAATTGCGATTGATGACTTTAATATTGAATCCCCTCTATATATTTTAAGGTTTGAATGATGTAGTTATTTCCATGCTTTGGTATTTATATTTTTGTATCCTATTTATGTTTCGCGTGAGTATTGGGTTTAGTTCCATGTTTTCGGAGTATTTCTATTTAAGCGCTTTATCACGAAAGATGGGATTTTTGGAAAAGACATCACTATTTATTCTAAACATTCTGCATAATGGAAATTGTGATTTAAATAATATTCATTCCGTTTTATTGATCATATAGTGATGAAAACTCTTGAACTCATTAGGTGTGAAACCTAACATTTTTATTTTTCGGCATGTGCATCAGGTCTTTGTTGGGGAAATGGTACTAGCGGCACCGTGAAGATTTGAGTGTTAGTTAGATACACAAGAAGGATGTAGTCGTTGATGATGTTTCCTCATTCGGAGATAGTGACTAATATGAGGTTTTAGTAACACCCAACCTCGATTTAGTCTTTGTATAAGACTTGAGTTAATAATTGTTGAGGTTAATTATTGAATTTAACTTGAGGCATTTCAAGTTTTGATTTGTAGGAAGAAGTCTTATCCTTTATTTGATGTAATATTTAAAATTTTAAATTAGTTGTTCTTATCAGATTTGAGGGTGTTACATATTGATAATGGCACTCCGTTTCTAGATACAATATCTTCAATGTATAGTTTTGCCAACCTCTCTATTGAATACGTCTCTTTAATCGGCAAGAAATGGGTCGACTTTGTAAGACGATCCATTATCACCCATATTGTATCAAAACCCTTCGGTGTTCTTGGTAGTTTCGTGACAAAATCCATGGTTATATCATCCCCCACACCGAGATGTCCAATGGTTGAAGTCTTCCATAAGGTCGTTAATGTTCCGCCTTAACCTGTAAACATGTCAAACACCTTTCAACAAAATGACTTGTGTCCTTCTTCATTCGCGGCCACCAATAAAACTGTCGAAGATCTCGATACATCTTATTGGTACCCGGATGCACCGAGTATCGAGACTTGTGCACCTCTTCTAACACTTTCTCACGTAGTCTCCATAGCTTAGGAACTCACACACGGTTCTACAAGCATTTCAATCCCCCAACGTTGCATACCAACGGAGTCACAATTCCCACAACTCTTTCACTATTAAGATTTGCCTCCAATAATGCATCTTCTTGAAACTTCTTAATTTCATCGAGGTGATCAGATGACACCTTAGCTCGAAAAGCTATCACATTGGTTGATTATCCTATTTCCTTCCGGCTTAAGGCATCGACCACCACTTTTGCCTTTCCCGGATGATAAAGAATCTCACACTCATAAGCATTGAACAACTCCATCCACCCTCTCCATTGAACACCATTCCCCACATATCTCATTCTCACCTAATCCAAATGTTCTCCCATATTTTGCTTCTTTGTCTTCCGATTGTTCTTCCAGGTTCTTTATATCCTTATTCAGAAATTCATGAGATTTCTTGAGGCTATAACCCAGTTACGGATTTCCAATTGTTTTTCCAGGTTCTTCAATCCATCAATATCGATAATGGTTGTTTCTTTCACATTTTTTAGCACGCTCCTTTCCTCGCTCTTTATCCAATGAATTCTTAGCCCTCTGTAATTCTGACAACACAATAGCTCGGAGAAGACGAGGAACACAACAGTTCCTTCCCTTAGTCCCTCTCTATAAATCAAATGTTTGATTAAGAGTTGTAGGCTTCGACCTCTCTGTAAATTGAGGGCATGAGATTTAGGGTTTTGTTTTGTAGTTGGTGGTTTGTTAATGTTCTTGTTCTTGTATTTTTAGGTTTTGATCTCTTTCTCTCTATGGTATTTATCTGTAAAGATGTTATTGTTCCGGTTATTTTTTTCTTTTAACAATTTGGTTGTAGTTGTTTTTTTTTATATATGGGAGGTTGTGGATGGTGGTGGTTCTATTTTGGTGGTGAATGAGGCTTTGTAGCGGTCATTGAAATAGGAATAATGGAGATTTTTTTAGGAAGGCTATAGACTCCAACAATTGGAGTAAAAGGAGAAGGGGGTACGGGGAAAGGGGATGGAAAAGATAGAGATGTCTGTCTTTTTGTTATTGATTATAATTATATGACTTTATTTTTTTAAGGAAAAAAAAAAAAAAAACAATTGCCACCATAACCTCATTTAACAGATAGAATTTAATTGTCGTTAAAGGAAGAGACCATCCTTAAGGTTTTCATACCACAATGGCAATCCTATAATAAAAAAATAAAATAAAATAAAAAAGAAGAGTGAATTGTGGATTTGGTCCTCGTGCTTTGTTACTTTCTTTGACTACGATCCCTATGGTATGTTTATTGTGGATTTGGTTCCTGTGGTATTCAATTTATCTTGGTCATGGTCCCTCTGACTAACGCATCCGTTAACTCCATTAAATCAGGGACCATTTTAGTCATTTTGCCTAATTTGTGTCTTATTATGATAAGAAAAATAAAAAATATATTTTTAACACACACACACATAAATATATATATATATATATATATATATATCAAAATAAATAAAATAGGATATCATTGTATGACTTGATCCTTTAAATTTAAAAAAAATTAATTATATTAATTATATTAAATATGATTTATTTTAATTATTTTATTGTAATGGTGAAAAAAATATGATTTTATTGTTTTAATGTAATTAAAATTTTAATTTAAAAAACTAGATCTTAAAATTATATCTTATTTTATTTAGAGCGAATAAAATAAGATATGTTTTTATGATTTGATTTATTAAATTAAAACTTTAATTATGTTAAAGGCGATACAATTTTATTGTTATTTACTATCATTGCAACAAACAAGCTTATTATCGATATTTTGACACCAGAATCATTGAAAACCATTGATAAATGAACTCTAATTTTATCATCTTAAAATTAGAGGTTCCAATTTTCATATTGTTTTTCAATAAAAAAAACTCAAAACAAACCGTTTAGATTTTAACGAAATATCAATAATAAGCTTGTTTGTTATGATGATAGTAAAAGAACAATAAAATTATATCGTCTTTAACATAATTAAAGTTTTAATTTAATAAATCAAATCATAAAAACATATCTTATTTTATTGGTTCTAAATAAAATAAGATATAATTTTATGATCTAGTTTGTTTAAATTAAAATTTTAATTACATTAAAACAATAAAATCATATTTTTTTCACCATTACAATAAAATAATAAAATTAAATCATATTTAATATAATTAAAAAAAATTTAAATTTAAAGGATCAAGTCATACAATGATATCCTATTTTATTTATTTTGATATATATATATATATATATATATATATATATATTTGTGTGTGTGTGTGTTAAAAATATATTTTTTATTTTTTTATCATAATAAAACACAAATTAGGCAAAATGACTAAAATGGTCCATGATTTAATGGAGTTAACGGATGCGTTAGTCAGAGAGACCATGACCAAGATAAATTGAATACCACAGGGACCAAATCCACAATAAACATACTATAGGGACCGTAGTCAAAGAAAGTAACAAAGCACGAGGACCAAATCCACAACTCACTCTAAAAAAAAATTATGAGGGACCAAAATCACAATGTCCCAAAATATGTAATTTAATTCCTCTTTTACCTTTCTCAACAAAAATAACCATTGAAAAAAATTATGTCTTTCCTTGTGAGTCTGATCACTATACAAAAGACGAGTCGAATTTATTTGCCCATTCTTTGAATTCCTCAGTCAAGACATCCTTCATCCATGCAATGAAAAACATATACTAAATTGATATCAATATTTTATCCATTGGCCGTCGAAGATTAACATTTTATAAAAAGTTTGTTGGAATTTAATATTTATAAAAATTTGCTCCAAATTATCAATTTGTAAAGATTATATATTTTGTTTGAAAGTTTCTTAAAGTGATAAATATATTGAATATATCTATATTATATTATAAAGTACGGATAAAAAACTCTTAAATATAAATTATTAGGCACAAGGTACCAATATTTATGTAAAATTTTTAAAATCTCTTAATTTATAAGTATCAAAGCACAAGATACATATTACTACTGCAGACTTCTAACACCTACCAATTTGGTATGTGCAGGACATTCCTTTTATGCAGTCGTTTCCATATATCACTATTAATTAACATACTATATTATTGTAAATTTGTTTTAATTATATTATTAAATATGTAATTGGTTATTTTTTCTAGATGACATTAAAATATATAAGATAATCATTGAATTATAACAAAATACTTAATCTATACTATCTATACTATATTATAAAGATGACATAAAAAACTTTTAAAAACAAGTCTTAAAGCCTAATATACCGCTATTTAATGCTAATTACTTAAAAAAACAATCATTAAAGTTGTATGTACTACATTTAATGTTATTTATTAATTATCAATCATTATCTTTAACCATTTTAACTCTCCTAAAATCATTTTCCACTTTAACTCCTTTAAAATAACTCTCACCATAATTAAATATAGAATAATAATCAAATTTTAAATATAAAAATATAATCTATATCTATATCTATATCTATACTATATTATCTATCTATCTATCTATATCTATATTTACTATATTATAAAGATGGCATAAAAAACTCTTAAAAACAAGTCTTAAAGCTTAATGTACCGCTATTTAATGTTAATTACTTAAAAAAACAACCATTAAAGCTGTATGTACCACATTTAATGTTATTTATTAATTATCAATCATTATCTTTAACCATTTTAACTCTTCTAAAATCATATCCCACTTTAACTTTCTTAAAATAACTATCACCATAATTAAATATAGAATAAAAATTTTAACTATCCTAAAATCATTTCCCAATTTAACTTCCCTAAAATAACTTTCAGCATAATTAAGTATATAATAAAAATCAAATTTTAAATATAAAATTAAAAAATATAATTAAAAAAATCTAACAAAATATTTTATAAAAAAATTATATTATTAAACCAAAATAAATTACATTATATTATTAAGTCTAAATTAAACAAATTTATATAAAAAAAATCATTATCACTCTCTCACAACCAACCAAAATCGTAATGTAAATCGACAAAAAATAAAAAATAAAATGAAACATTAAAATCGTGATGTATCTAGCGGCATTGCGCGAGTACACTTCTATAAAGCACGGATAAAAAACTCTTAAAAAACAATTTTTAAAGCATAATGTACCGTTATTTAATGCTGATTACTCAAAATCTCTTAAAAACAATCATTAAAGTTTTATATACTACATTTAATGTTATTTATTAACTTTCAATCGTTATCCCTAACCACTTTAACTCCCTAAAATCACTCCCCATTTTAATCCCCTAAAATCACTCCCTGCATAATTAAATAAAAGATAAAATCAAATTTTAAATATAAAAAATCGAAAATCGAAAATATAATTAAGAAAATATAACAGAATATTTAATGTTTATTTAAAAAAACATTATATTATTAAATCTAAAATAAATTACATCTATATCTATACTATATTATAAAGATGGCATAAAAAACTCTTAAAAACAATTCTTAAAGCTTAATGTACTACTATTTAATGTTAATTACTTAAAAAACAATCATTAAAGCTGTATATACTACATTTAATGCTATTTATTAATTTTCAATCATTATCTCTAACCATTTTAACTCTCCTAAAGTCATTTCCCAATTTAACTCCCCTAAAATAACTCTCCGCCTAATTAAATATATAATAAAAATCAAATTTTAAATATAAAATTATAAAATATAATTAAAAAAATCTAACAAAATATTTTATAAAAAAATTATATTATTAAACCAAAATAAATTACATTATATTATTAAGTCTAAATTAAATAAATCATTATCACTCTCTCACAACCAACCAAAATCGTAATGTGAATCGACAAAAAATAAAAAATAAAATGAAACATTAAAATCGTGATGTATCTAGCGGCATTGCGCGAGTACACTTCTAGTATTATAAAACAGGGATAAAAAACTCTTAAATACAAATTATTAGACACAATGTATCATCATTTTATGCAAGATTTAAAAATATCTTAATTTATAAGTATCAAAACACAAAATACATATTACTACTGCAGGCTTATAACACCCACCAATTTGGTATGTACAAGACATTCCTTTTATGCACACATTTCCATGTATGACTATTAATTAATATATTATATTACTATAAATTTGTTCTAATTATATTATTAAATATGTAATTGATTATTTTTTCTAGATGTCATTAAAATATATAAGATAATAATTGAATTCTAACAAAATACTTAATTTTCTTATATAAAAACATTATATTATTAAGTCTAAATTAAACAAATTTATAAAAAAAACATTATCACTTTCTCAAAATCATCCAAAAGCGTACTGTAAATCAACAAAAAAACAAAAAAAATGAAATGAAACATTAAAATCGTGATATATCTCGCTACATTGTGCGAGTACGCTTCTAGTTTTTTTATATAAAAACATTATATTATTAAGTCTAAATTAAACAAATTTAAAAAAAAAAACGTTATCATTTTCTAAAACCATCCAAAATCATACTGTAAATCGACAAAAAAATAAAATGAAACATTAAAATCGTGATGTATCTCGCTGCATTGCGCGAGTACGCTTCTAGTTGTTAATAATTAATATTGAAATTTTCAAATTATAGTAATCATGGAATTTTAAAACTTATTAAATATATTTATAATAATTAATATTCAAATTATAGTAACTATTGAATTTAAAAACTTACTAAATATATTATTAATAATTAGAAGAGTGCTCGTGCAATGCAGCAAGATACATCACGATTGTAATGTTTTCTTTTATTTTCTGTTTTTTTATCGATTTATAGTACGATTTTGGATGGTTTTGAGAAAGTGATAATGGTTATTTTTATAAATGTGTTTAATTTAGGCTTAATAAAATAATGTTTTTTATATTAAAAAAAATTAAGTATTTTGTTAGAATTCAATGATTATCTTATATATTTTAAATTATTTATATTTAAATTGAGATGTTTATCATATTTTAATTATGTTTATCAGTTAGTTATGAATTCAAACATATAGCTTTAGAAATTTGTACTCATGCATCATAACTTTTAATTTTGAATTTTAAGTAATGTGTATCATTAAACAGTACTTAATGCATAAAAGCTTGTTTTTAAGAGTTTCTTCGATAGTTTAATAATAATGTAATTTATTTTAGGTTTAATAATATAATGTCTTTTTTTGTAAAATAAACATTAAATATTCTGTTATATTTTCTTAATTATATTTTAGATTTATTATATTTAAAATTTGATTTTTATTCTGTATTTAGTTATGTGATGAGTGAGTTGAAGTGGGAGTGATTTTAGAGGAGTTAAAGTGGTTAAAGATAATGATTGAAAGTTAATAAATAACATTAAATGTAGTATATTATGCTTTAATGATTGTTTTTAAGAGATTTTAAGTAATTAGCATTAAATAACAGTAAATTAAGTTTTAGTAATTGTTTTTAAGAGTTTTTTATAAATATTTTATAATATAGTATGGATAACTAATATTTAGATATTCACATTGAGAATTTGTGAAAATTTAAAATATACGTATAAAAATATAAATATAAAGAACAATTAGATATACAATAATTAGTTGTGCAAAAAAAGAAGTAATTTGTATCTACACCTATAATTGTCTCATGCTTATGCCTATCCATTTTCAGGAAACCATGATCCACCTTGAATAGAGTTTTTTACAATTTCTAGAAATTTGGAGTTTTATATGTTTTGGGAATAGTGAAGTGCCCCTTGGTCAATGCAAAATTTTGGTGACTCATTTGTCTTCTAGACTCACTTTGCTATAAAATATAGTCATTCAAAGATACACATTTTGAGTTCGGATTTTAGATATTTATTGAATAATAATGTCATAAATGCATTAATGTATAGGTAATAAATATATTGCTCTTTTTAAGACGACTCAGAGAGTTCTTTATCAAATATTTACCTTGTGTCAATTTTTTTTATCAGATGAATATGATAAGAATCGAAAAGGATAAAAGGTATAATAAACATAAAGAATTTTGCGAAGACTTATTCGATTAACTCTTACTCGATTAACGCTTAACGAGTAATAGACGCTTACCAACAATCTATTTTGATAGCCGAAAATGTTATGGTGACTTTTATCAATAACTGCTTACCCGATAAGCGTTTGGGAAATGGTAGGGGTGTTCATGGTCCGGTCAGTTCGGTTAGTAAGAAAAATGTGAACCGAACCACATGAGGTGGATACTTTGTAACACCCTCAAATTTAGTAAGAGCAACTAATTTAAAATTTCAATATAACCTCAAATGAGGGACAAAGCTTCCTCTTACTATTCAAAACTCAATACACCTCAATATAGAATTATATAGTTAACCTCGACAAATATAAACACCAATAAGACGCAAGGACTAAACCGAAGTCGGGTTGCTACATAACCCCAATACAAGTTGCTCTTCACAAAACTAACGCGGAAGACTTCACCAAGCTACTCACTTCACGAGCACACAACTAGCACTTCTCTCTTCATAATGTCACTAGAACTATTCTCCAACGAAGTCTGTTACACATGCCGACAAATAAAAAGGTTAGGCTAACGGCTAGTGAGTTCAAGAGTTTTCAACATTAATAAATACATCGTTGAAAAGAAATAATGCAATTTAAATCATAACCTTTCAAAATGATATGCTTCAAATATGAAAACGACTCGTTTTCCAACAACACACATTTTATAGATGAACTCCCCAAAGTAAAACATTCATTTATAAAGTGATGTAACCCATAACTCACTCAAAACGAGAATAGAGACCAAACTCCCAATTTATGAAACGTGGATAAAACTTTATATCCCGAAACACCCAAAACACGGGTGGGGCATAATACTCGACCCATAAATCATATATAAACTCTGTAAATGTAAAACGCCACCGAAAACATGGACACTAAAACAAAATACCCAAAACAACACCTTTCGTTGACGAGGGAGACTCGATTCCATAAAATGCGGCGGACACAAGGTAAGCCACACTATATGTTAGTAATGCTAAATGCATAATAAAGTACACGCAGGGCTTATACCTCATCCGATGTCTGATGCACTAGCACGCAGGGCTTATACCACATCCGATGCCTGATAGGGCTTATACCTCATCTGATGCCTAATAGGACTTATTCCACATCTGATGCCTAGTCGTGCCTTAATGGGGAGAACTAGTATTCCACCATTGGATCAAATGATTCCAAACGCAATGGATGTCACGCTCAGTAGCTTTAAACGTACACCTACGGAAGGTCAACTTCAACCATAAAAGGTCCTTACGTTGAGTTCCTCATCCAATATCGTTACCAAAGCTCTAAGTCGAGCTATCAAAACTGGACAAATGTCCCCAAAACCCAAATCATAAATAAATACCGAGCCACATGCTCAAGCCACCAAAATGACTCATTGTCAAAAGCAATAAAATGCAATAAAACGCACACGACCAACGTTTATGCAAACACGTGCTCCAAAGTACACGACCAAACTCCAACACAACTTAGGATAAGACATATCATTTTCCAAAACAAGGTTATACCATTGACCCATTTCAAAACGTCTCTAGACACGAACTATGCATATTTTCCAACAAACACAAAAAATGCACTTTCACCAAGAAATATCCATTTAAGCAAATAAATTATTAAAAACAAACGCCCATTTATTACTCATTTATCAAAATGCCCAAAAGTCCCAAATGTGGGGTTTTTACAAGGTTTATAAAACCAAACACCTTAAATAATTAAATCCACCAAATAACTCAACAAATAATAATTTCATGTAAATACATAAACGCTTTTAAAATAGATATTTTGGCATGTACAACGTTTTCCCAAATCTACTTGAACTCACCTTGCTAGGTTAAGTTAAACTTAGGTTCCAAATCCAACCATTAGCCTCCAATAATGTAGATTCCACCGTTTTCAAGTCATCACCAACAATAAGCTAGGGTTTTCAAATAACCCATTTCTTCAACTCTAGAAATGAACCAATAACAAGTAAAACCTTTAGATCTACAAAGATCCTTATACTAGAGCTTGGAATGTTCAAGGAAACTTACCACTTTAAGATATTGAGACTCTCCACCCAAAGCTATCCAAACAACCCATCCACTCTTCAACTCAAGCTTCCAAATACAGAACCCTTGAGCTTTCTTTGGACAAATCCACCATAGCTGCTCCCAAATATGAAACCCCAGTTCCCAAAATCGCACTAAAGAGGAGATAAAATGAGAGGGAAGGTGATAATGAGGAAAAACCCTAAAAATGGGATTTAAATCGTCAGACCGTCCCCGTGGCCTTGGCCGCGACCTTAAGTCGCGCATGCTTCTGAGTCGCGGATCACAGCGACTTACGCGGGCCTAACCGCGGCTTGAGGTCGTGGGCCAAGCCGCGCGTGTAGCCTGATGCGCCTTCTCACCCCTTGTGCCAAACTGTTCCCGACTGTTTCCTTCGGTCGGTCGCTGATAGTTTCCTTGGCCGATTATTGATCGTTATTTAGGAAATTACGGGTGTTACAATCCTCCCAACCTTAAAAGATTTTCGACCTCAAAATATGGCACCGACCAAACACCCAAATGTCGTGTTCAGCGAGACCATTTGATTTGGTTCTCTATCCAAAAGGGATGCCTTCACGATACCTTGCCTCCTATACGAAACCGATTACCTCCCATTTAAGGTTGTAACTGTATTTCTCTTAACGAGCCGTCACAAACTTAATTCCAAGGTTCAATATACCTTACCGATGACGGAATGAACATCGAGTTCTTATCAAATCATTTTCTTATCATAAAATTTTGGTTGCCTCCCAACCTTAGATAGAACATATCACCTCAGAAGTAACTTACGACCTTGACCAACCATTTCTCCCAAGGATACCCAAAGTGGACCTTACCCTTAAATACTTTTAAATTCAACAAGTCAAGGTCTCCTCAACAATCAATTTTTATTCAAGGTCCACCTCGATGTTCACACCAATTCCTCCAAAAAAAAAATACCATTAATGATTTATCGTCCTTTCCTTGACGAAATTCTTAGTGCTAGTTGGTCCGATTCAACATAATGATACTTCTGTTTCTCAAGCTGATACAAGCATAACATCTGTAAGGGTTCTCAAACTTCCCTTAAACAACGCATCGGTCTGGCGTTTCACCCAAAACGTACCATTACATTTACAGATAAACAATTATTCCCAAACTCCAAGGTCACACAACTCCCATAAAGCTTTCACTCGTCGGTTGATAAATCAGCGAAAGCCTTGCCACTTACCGGAATACCAATGATCGATCCCCTAATTACCAACATCTAATCTCCTTAAAGTTACCACTTAAATCGCAACCGCACAGGATTCATCGAAAGTGCACCGAATCACTCCAACGGTTATTATTCTCAAAAACGAATGTCAACACTTATCCTCAAAACAACTATCTGCGATGTGGATATACTACCAAATATTCCATTCCCGATTAGCAATGTCGATTCAAAGTTGACACCTACTCTTGGAAATAACGCCCCAAATCATACAACCTTACTAGCCAACCATAATGTCATCATTATTCACAAATACCCATTAAGGTGGTACACCATGGACACATAGAATGTTGCCATACCATTAACCAACAAATTCAAAACCATCCACACATAAGCAACCGCACAAGGTTTCAACCCAATGATTTATTGAAACAGAAAGATCATCACTTACTTAACTGGGAAAAGCATGAATCTAACGCCTCAAATACTGTTGCGTGAACCAGATCATGAAACTAAATTCAAATTTTGAAACTGGCCACCAGTCGTCTCATCCGACGCTTCAATTCCGAAGGACGTCTCTAATTCCTTTCATAAAGAGGGGTTTAAAACTATGGTTCTAATGAGTTCAAGGGTTTTCAAGCTAATATGTCAATTTAACATTTTATAAAAATTTCAAATACACAAGCTTTATAACAATTAATCATTCGAGTAAAAAATCCACTACCGTTTACTCGGTAGGTGTACAAAGGGGTCACAACGTCACACAGATAAGAAAACATTTCGAAAACATTTGATCACTATTCACGCTTAATAATGGCGATAATAAAAGATGCGCAACAAAGTTTTCAAATAGACCACTACGATATTAGTATTCATCAGATTATGTTGTGTACGTAAAATAGTTTTACGTACTAAAACAATGTGTGACAAATACTTGCACAAACTCCAGAAGAGGAACTTCATGATTTCGCGATTTGATCAAACAAAAATAATTTAAATCGACCTCAACTTTTAGCCGCATGGATAACGCTCTTTGACCCAAAATGGTGGTTAATATGTCATGCATACGAGTAAATCAATATAATGCATTGGTGAAATAATAATGATGAAACCGACAATCAAAGAATTCTCAATGCCTCAATTCAACCCGAACCATCCTAGGTTTTTCATAAGTTTGTGCATACTAAAAGTTTAAATCAACTTACCCACTAAGTTGTGCACGACGAGCTATACTTGCATAAAACTCAAAAGTGAACCCACACGACATTGAAACTCCCAAAACAGCACATGGAGTGACATCCACCAACAAAACTCTCATGAAATAAATTTCTCAATAACCCATAAACCAACGCACGCAAATAACTTAGTCTACGCATTTCAAGGTTCGCCCATGCGTCGCAAACGTCGTAAAATAAAACTCCATAAAACTTAACAAAACTCACACGGAATATAATTCCCAAGAAAACTCAAACACTAAAATAGTAGAAGGCAACTCTTCGTCCAAGGCCTTAACATATGTGGAGGAGATCCAATGTTAAGGTCATAAGTTGTATGAGCAAATTGCAATTTTGGTTCCTCTCAATTGTGGTTTTAGTGAAAAATGAAAAAAAAAAAAAGCAAAATGACCAAAATGTCAATTGTGGTTTTGGTGCCTTGCACATGAGGGGTTTAACGGAAGGTAATGTAACAGAGTTAGTCTGAGGGACTAAATTTGAGCACTTTTGCAAATCAGAGGGATTTTCTTGCAATAAAAATTTTGTAGGTACTAAATGTGAGAAAAACAACAAACAACAAGGACCAAATTTGCAATTCACTCGTGTGTATATATATATATATATATATATATAATTTTAAATTTTTGTAGTTAATATATTATATTATTTAATTTTTTTATTATTATTTTGTTTGTATTAGTTAACATATTATATTACTATAAATTTGTTTTAATCGTATTAAATATTGTAATTGATTGTTTTTTTAAAGATGTTTTTTTTGTCATTTACATACTTATAAGTTAGTTTTTGCTAAACGTGACTTATTAATTAATCAACTAGCTTATCAGTCATTAGCTAGCTTATCAGCTAAACATAACCTAAATTTCGAAACATTTTAAACCTATTAATGTTTTATTTTAACTCATTTTTAAATTTTACAACCCATTTAAATTTAATGTTAACAACCCTATTTTTTTACATCAACAACCCTTTTTTTAATCACTAAATTAACACTACAATATCATATATAAAATAATATAAATCAAACCATATCATCACACCGTCTAAACTGTCAAAAATGATTTTGTTTGGTCTCTTTTGACCGATTTTTGGTCCAACGATTTTTTCAACACCCATAATCATACATGCCGGCAAAAGTTTCCACATTTTTGTTGTGGTTTTGAATCCGACAAAGATCGTTGACTATGAATGCATGTTGATGGGGGCTTTTGTCAGAGAAAAACAAGTTCCGTCCGCAAAATCACTTTTCCAGGCATAAAAAAGCCAACGACAAAGTACAAGCTCAAATCATGATGCCATCTTTTACAGCAACTGCATGGCTTTTGTTGGTGGATAAAACGTCGACAAAACTATTTTCGTTAGTCTTTTGCTACTAAGAAAAAGCGTTGTCAAAAGTTTTAACTAGTTTGATCAATTTTTTACAACACATAAAAACACTAGCAAAAATTTGTTTTTGACAATTTTGTTAGGTTAAACTTTTGCTGACACATAAAAGCACTAACAAAATTTGATTTTAATAATATTAAATAAAAACATTAATTAATATATATCATCCATATAGCTAGAGGGTTTTGTCGATTTTAGAAGTATGTGGTAATAGCCCTTTAAACAATTATTCCATAAGTTGCAAAATTAATAACTCATAAAATTGTTAAAAGAAATGAACTCAAGTGACTAATCAAACTGTTGAATTTTGCATAAAAAACACAATAATTTTTATTGAGATATGAAATATTGGAATACCATACAATCGACAACTACATATTTTTCGAGAACATAAATCTCAAAATCAAACATATTTCCTCAAGACCTAGAAGCATTTGACAACCTATTGATATGATAATAATAATAAGCAAAAATATCAAAAGAGAAACACATGTTGATGAGAGATTTGCTGTTGAAACTGACGATGACGACGTGATGAGACTATACTGAGAGGACGACGAGGTGATGAGACAATATTAAAACTAAAAGCGAAAAAAGTGCTTTGAGAAAAATTAAAAATAGATTCTTTGTAGAGATCTCTCTGTCAAAGTCCTCTAATTCTACCTTCATATCGATATATTGAGTTGGTTTGATGCGAGATAAATCAAAAATCGACAAGGATTTTTGTTTTCTTATTTTATTAATAACAACATAAAACAAAGTTTGATGAAAATCGTCGTTAAAACTACATTTTTGCTAACTATGATATAGTCTTTTTTGGGATCAGTCGAATTTGTTTTTTTTAAAGATCCGTTAATTTTTTATACGGATCAAATTGAACTTTTTTAAATTAGACCATACTAGACCAAGCTGTATTTTTTTGGTTCTAGTCACTCTTTACATCATAATATCATCATAAAAAATCTAATGAATAAAATATATTGTGGTGTTTGTTTTTTCAAAATAAGCTCTTAATTATCACTTATGTCTGATTCGGTCAGATATAAGATAATTCAGACTGTTTGTTTTTTCTTTCTTTTCAGAGCCTCTTAACCCTTAATGTCCTCTGAATAATTAAGTGATAACCCAGCCACTTAATTACCTCTTATTTCCGTCCAACATCATTCTTTCGATTTCAACATCGGTTTTAGCCCAAATACACCTGAATTTGCAAAACGCAAAACATGAATATTGTAGATTTGTGTGTTTGCTCTTCGAAACATCTTGAATTGCTTAAATTGACGCTTTGGTGTTTGAAATATGATTAAAACTCTACAACCTCACAAATCTGTTAGCATCCTTCTTCTTCTTTTTTTCGTTCAATTCCATCCTTCGATCATCGATGCTCATTTCAATTGACGTATTTAAGTTGAATTTTTTAGGGATAAAATAGACAATTATACATATTCAGACATTTGTCAGTTTACAAAAACAAACAGTCTTGTTGATTCAGATTTCAGACTTCAGCATCACCTCTTAAAAATCAGAAGTGAAATCAGACTTCAGACTTCAGCACCTCTTAAAAAACAAACGCCACCAATTATTAACTCCATATACCATAGATCGTATTATTTTTTTTTTAAATATCTAGTCGAATATATTATTTTGTGAATATTTACCAAAAAAAAATTCAAATTAGACCACGGTTACACATTTTTCTCATAGCAACAATATTATTATAATAGCCAAAAGGGCAAATTGCATAAAAAGGTAACATACTTTGGTATGATTCCTATTTTAGGTAACTAGTTTCAAAATCTTTTCATTTTGGTACTTAGGATGTGATATATCAAACATTTAAGTACCTATTTCTTTAAATTAAGGGGCAATTTTGTCTTTTTATTATTTCTTTAATTTTCTTTAAAATTGAACTCTTATTGTACAATTGCTCAAAGCATTGGTACAAGTATTGAAGCATCAATAAATTAAAACCCTAACTTTTGTTTTCTCACAATAGCCGAACCGGTGACCTCCATTCCATCCCTTTGCATTATTTATTGGGTCAATTTGACTTTGAATTCTTTATATGGTTCGATCCCTTCGCGAATCACAAAATTAAATTCCCTCATGTTTCTTGCTCCACAGTTCAATAACTTTTCTAGGTTTCTTCCGGATCCGTGTGGCAATGGCGAAAATTGAGTCAAACCCATGTTCAAATCGTTGATTTTTGACCATAATTTCTTCTCTGAGACCTACCAATTTTTTTAAGCAAGTTGACTGAAATTGAAGAGGTTTCATTTAGTCATAATCGAATCAGTGGATGTGTACCATTTGAATTTGGTGGGCTTTTTAAGGTTAAACGTATTGCTTTTTCATATAACGAAATTAATGGAAGCATTCCAAGAAGTTTTTCAAATTTAACTTACAGTGACCTCTGCCCGTTAGTTTAATCACACACTCAAAGCTCCTCCACTAACGGTGACCTCCGCCGTCCACCTCTGCATTTGAAATCTTCATTGGTACCCAACTCCAGGAAGTAAAAGGAAAGCATAGATGCAACTTAGACATTTTTGCATCTCTCCATCAATAATGATTGGAATCTTTAGAGAATGAAGGTTGGAAAAAATGGGTTGCATTGGCAGGAGATAAACCCAATTAAAAGAGACTACAATTGTTGATTAAAAAAAGTTAGGGTTTTGATTTATTGATGCTTCAATACTTGTACCAATGCTTTGAGCAATTGTACAATAAGATTTCAGTTTTAAAGAAAAATAAAGAAATAATAAAAAGACAAAATTGCCCCTTAATTTAAATAAATAAGTACTTAAATGTTTGATATATCACATCTTAGGTACCAAAATGAATATTTTGAAACTGTTTTACCCAAAATAGGAATCATACCAAAGTATGTTGTTTTTTATGCAATTTTTGCCAAAATATAAGTTTAGATAGAGTAAATTACACTTTTGGTCCATGTGGTTGCCATTCATTATCAATTATAGCCCCATTTTAAACTAATTACAGGATTGGTCACTGTGGTTACGATTTTATTTCGGATTTAGTCCCTCTGACTAACTCCCATTAAAAGATTATGTTAACTCAGGGGCAATTTAGTTCTTTTATAATTTTATTTTATTAAAACCACAATACCCTCTCTCTCCTCTTTTTCTCTCACATTAACCTCGATACCTGCACCTGTGTGACACCCCCCCCCCTTTTTAAGGAATCACCCCACCCCTTTCTTTTTACCAATTTCTTAACTCTTCTTCATCTCCCCCATCCATACCCAATTAAGAAAATGCAATACATCTCATATCCCATAACATGTCCTATTCGCAAATCATTTAAGATTCATACCTTCAACGTTTTTGTCCAGATCATATCAACATTAGCGACGTTGCAGAAAATGACCCTGATCGGGAACCCAAAAAAGAAAAAAGAAGAGGAAGACCCTCTTCACGATCACTACGTTTCTTCTCAATTTTCAAAAATGTGGGTTTCCTTCGACGATCATAGACCACCCCAGATATGCTTTGTTCTCGCCCTCACGATCACAGGACCAATCGTCTCTCTCTCTCCCCTCACGCCCTCTTCTCCCCTACCCAAATCATATCTTGGGTTTTGTTCGACGATCGTGTAACACCCCTAAAATTCGAAAATAACAGACAATTTAAAACTTCCAAAAAAACTCTTAAATACATAACATTGAAATATCAAATATCTAAAGTTACAAGGAAGAATCACTACAACAACGTATCAGAGTTCTAACAAAACTATCTAGTCCCACAAACGGGGACAAAATTAGTCGGGTGTTACTAAAACCACCAAAGCTGCTATCTTCACCAAACCGGATGACATCACTAAAGCCATCTTACCGGAACTTCTACTAAGCTCCACTCGCCACTCAGATCCATCTAGGTACTGATATACATGTCGAAAAGAAAAAGTGTTAGGTTTAACGCCTAGTGAGTTAAAGCAGTTTTCATCATACAATCATAAAACATTTAAAACGAACATTTTACTCTGAATAAGGTCATTCCAAAAACACTGATTATAAAAAGGCTTTATTTACAAATCAAGTTACTTCTAATTTCCAAACACCAATTTTAAATAATTATTTAACATCCCAAATTTCCCCAAAACGCACCCACACGGTAACTCACCAAATCACTATTTGTATAATTAAAATGGTACGTTTCAACACCTAATGTATAGGTAAGGGAATACCCAAAAATAACACCTTTCGGTGACGAGGGAGACCCGATTCCATCGAATGTGGCGGGCACACAAAGTTAAGCCACTTATCAATGTTCTCGAGTTTCACATAGAGTCATGGATCCCCGTATACGGCTCCCAACTGAGCTACCACCGCAAGATACCCAAATGACCCTAGGGTCTACTCGACCTCTAGATGAGTGTCACCACAAAAGCCACAAGTCCCCGTATCCGGCTCACCATGGGCACCACAACAAGACTTAGCTCCGTATACGACTCTGCAGAGCACCACCGCAAGCTTACATAAAAACATGACTTGGGGACCACTCACTAGACTCAAACATGGACGTTAAAAGCTCCATGATGAACAACCCGACTTCTATGCCTATGGATCCATCGCATTACAGTCTAAACATTACATGACTCCATATGAATGAACTAAACATCCAAAACATGTAATAACTAACATTTGTATAATAATTGTATTTCCATAAAACGCTCCATAATGAGCCATTTAAACCGGACAACGTCCCAAAACTCGCTATGGTACAAATCAAGTCGTAAGGCATCATAAAATATTTGACACTCAAATAGAGCCAATATGGCTACATAAGCCGAAGTACAACTTTCCCAAATTTAGCACTTTCTTCAAATATAATTGGCCAAAGGCCCGAACCGTAAGGTCCACACTTTTCCCAAATATTCTCGAATTAAAAGATACCCGTTCCAACAACTCACACTTTTAAAGTCAAAGGAAAGTTTTCAAATATAAAACCCGTGGGTTGAGTAAAGCCCCAAATGACCATATTTCGATGATCGTTCTTAAAACTCCCCAACTCACACTATAATCCCATTTAAAATCATTTGTACTCCAAATCTTTCCATATTATGGACCCAAGCAACACAATACCCAAATTCTTCAAATGTTCAAGAAACATGTATGGTAGATCAAAATCCCCTTTTTGGTGACTCAAACACCTCATAAAATATTGTAACCCATTTTCAAAGATTTATAACTCAAATATGTGTAGTGTACAATTGTTCAAAAACTTATCAAAATGAAGTAAACTCGTGGATATACTTTTAAAACCCAAAATATGTGCATTTTGACATGTATATAGTTTTTCAAAGCAACTAGAACTCACCTTGCTAGATTTAGACTAAATCTAGGTTTTACGCACAAACTTGAGTTCCTTTGAAGAGGAGATCTTGGATCCTTCCACTAGCTCCAAGCTTTCTACAGATCCCTTACCACAAACATTCTCAAAGTTATACCAAACCCTAAGGATACAAAAACAAGATGAAGTACACCGAACCCTAACTTTTTAGATGGAAAGATGGGTAGATTACCTTAATCATAAACCCGTGTATTCACCCAATATCTTCAATCCCCTTCTTTCTCTACTTAAAAAGCTCCAAAAAACGAGACTCCAGGCTCAAGAATCACTCAAATCAGATTTAGGAGGAGAAAGTTATGAGAAAATGAAGTTAGATCCCAAAAATCGAGTTTAAAACTCTAAGATCGGTTCCCGCGGCCTTGCCCGCGACTTGCAAGTCGCGGGGCAAGCCGCCCGCTTCCCACAACTCGAATCCAGTGAGTTACGCGGCCTGGGCCACGGCCCAGGGTCGCGCACCAACCCGCGACACTCCAAAAGTCCTGTTTTCTCGCGTTTTTCGCGCCTGATTCGATTCCCGATGGTTCCATTGTAAAACTTACCTGATTTATTGATACCTTTACGTTCCAAGAGTCAAACGAATCCCGTATTACCATCGAGGAGAAATTCCAAAATTACGGGTGTTACAAATTGCAAAATGCAGAACCCAGATTTGTGGGTTTTATTCTCTAGAGTCTAGAGGATAGCTCTTGGGTTTCAGATTTAGTTTCCCTTCTCGATTTGATTGCAAAAACGGAACCGCACCTATGGGTTTTGTTCTCCAGATAATGTCTTGGGTTTCAGATTTGACTTCACTTCTCGGTTTGATTTGCCATGTTTGATAATAACTTTTTTTTTCTTTTTCTAAAAGCTAATCACGAAGAACAATATATTTGGTTTTTGATTTATTTTTATGAGCTAACAAAAGCATATTTATGTTTATTGATTTTGAGTTTTACATCACAAATCGGTCGGAGAAGATGACCAGATAAAAATGGGGTTGCCGGGAAAGTGAATATTCTGATTAAGGGATGTCATTAAAAAACAAAAAAGAAAAAAAAATTGATGAGTGAGGTTGGGACTTGAGATGTCTTCTTAATATATTATGTTTTATTATATTATTATTTCAATAAAAATATATATAATTTTACTTAAAATAAAATGAAATAGAGTAAAAAGACCGAAATACCCTCGAGTTAACAAATTTACTTAACAGTAGTTAGTGAGATGGACCAAAATCGAAATCAAATGACAACCATAATGACCAAAAATGAAACAAAATGGTAACCACGGTGACCAAAACTATAATTAATTTAAAAGAAGGACTATAATTGATAATGAGTGGCAACCATAGGGACCAAAAATGTTAGAAAATACAAAATAAGGGCAACTGATGACTTATATGTTGTTGTTTTTTTAATTTTCTACAAAAGCCAAACATTTAAATTTTCTCAATATACCAATTTCGAAATTTATGAGCATTTTTAAAATTTTAGAGTGTCAAATATACGAAATAGTGGTACAAATATCAATATTTAGGGTTGCAAACGAACAAAATGTTTAGCGAATTGTTCGTGAATAATTTGGTGAGAAGTTCGTTTATATTTGTTTATTTAGCAAATGAACAAACATAAATACATATTTTTTGTTCGTTTAGTTAAATGAAAGAACATGAATAATTGTCTCATTTGTTCGTTTACGTTTGTGAATGTTTATATATATATATATATATATATATATATATATATATATATATATATATATATATGTAGAGCCGTAGAGGGAGGATCATACGAGAAACAAACTAATTTGCGAGAAGGCGAGAAAGAATGTGGGTCACATAATTTATTAATTAAAAAAACCATATATAAAAAATAAAAAATAGTTTTAAAAATTAGGATAATTATCATTTTAAATTGGATAAATCTTTAAAATTCTCATTATATCTTTTAGATTTATTTATTTTGTAATTTCAATTATTTATTAATTTTTTTTCTAAATATACTTTTAATAAAAAAAATTCACAATTTTAACCAAATATCACACGTGATATCATTATATGAATATTTATTCATATCACATATCATATTATTACATGTGATAATTATATATATATATATATGTATATATTAGTTAATCATATGTGATTATGTATAATTTTATTTATAGATATTTTTGTGATGTAAATATTATCACATGTGATAATTATATATATTTTAGTTAATTATATGTGATTATGTATACTTCTATTTATAGATCTTTTTGTGATATAAATATTATCACATGTGATTATGCGTCATTTATATTCAGACATATATTATCATATGTGATATTTACAAAAATCCATCTAGTGGGATCATATGTGATACATAATAATATATCACATGTTAACGAAGTTAATCACATGTGATTAAAAACGTAAATCTAAAAAATAGAGAAAAAAATGGTGAAATAAATAATGAACTAGTTATGGATATCACATGTAATATTTGATGAAAATTATAATTTTATCTAAAAAATAATAATATAAATTTGATAAAAAAAATTATGAATTTATTAAAATTAAAAAATAAATAAATTTAAAAGATATTATGAGATTTTTAAGGATTTATCCAATTCAAATTGTAATTATCCTAATTTTTTAAAAAATAATTTATTTATGTTATTTTTTAATTAATAAATTATGTGGCTCTTATTCCTTCTCGCCTTCTCGCAAATTGACTACCTTCTCGTTTGAACATGCCCCTATATTTGTATGTATATATATAGGGGTAGTTTCATTGACAAACCGTCCTAATTTTGCAAAACGTGCAAATCATCGATTTCATTGGTTAAGTTAATGAAACTATTTCATGAAATTGTTTAATTTGATGAATTGTTTCATATAATTCTTTTCTTGATAAAATTATTTCATATATTTGTGTTTTTTATGTAAAATTAAAAAGTTTCATCAAAATGAGAAAACACATGAAACAATTTCATTTTTACGTAAAAAAAACACAATCATATGAAACAATTTCATCAAGAAAGAATTATATGAAACAATTTCATCAAATTGAACAATTTCATGAACCAATTTCATTAATTTAACCAACGAAATCGACGTTTTGCATGGTTTGCAAAATTATGGTGGCTTGCATTTGATTTTGATCCCTCGCCTACATATATATAATATAGGGTCAGGTTCAGGGAAAACTCTAAATAAATGGAAAACTAAAAAACCATGAAAAAAAAGGATAAAAAAGTATATCATGTCAAATTAACAAGAAAAATACGGCCGTCTTTTTGGTGTATTTTATTTCTCTCGAATTTTATTTATTTTTCGTCTTTTTTCAAATAAAAAATAGAGGGTGAGGTTTTTTAAGTTAAAAAAGTTTGTTGTAACCGTTCATTTAATCACATCCATTAGATCATCTAATATGACGGTTGATAAGATGTTTTCTTGTTTTTCATTTATTTAGAGTTTTCCTCTGAATCTCCATCTATATATATATATATATATGAGGAAGTTCATGGGAAAATCTCAAAAAAATAGAAAACTAAGAAACACCCTAGTAGTCTTTCATCCAACTTAATTTACTTGTATGCACAAGTGCATACCGTCCAGATGAAGGGCTACCAGATTGTTTTCTCAGTTTTCTTTTTTTTTTAGGTTTTCCATATATATATATATATATATATATATATATATATATATATATATATATATATATATATATATATATATATATATATATACTACTTTATAAAGCATTTGGGTTGCTTTTCCTAATTACAACCTTTTAAGCCTTATGTACTACTGCTTATTGTATAATTACTTAATTTTCAACTTTACAAATTTTTACAGCTAAGGTACAACCCAATTAATGCATACATATCAAGCCATTCTTTTCTCTTTATCCAAGATGTCGATTCAGACTCCCAAGCCGACGCATCGGCACCCTCCAAGACGATTCATACACAATCGAGGATGCAGATTTCAAATCGGTACTCTCGCAACTGTTCTTCATTCACCATTGAACTCTTTTCAGGTACTATTTTTCCATCGATTAGGTTTCTTTGTTTGAAATCAGGTACGATTTTTACACCATCGACTATTCTCATGTATGATTTCACCATCGATTTGGGTTTCTTTGTTTCCTTTCAACGGTTTCTTCAAATCAGGTACGGTTTCTTTGTTTCCTTTCACGGTTCATGTTTGCCATATCAGGAAGCACCACCATCATCATCAGGAAACCGTCAATTCGTCTTCTTCTTTTAAGGCCCGATTTGAAGCCTATAATCGTTTTCAGGCGGTCGCGGTTGCATTTGGCGAACAACTTCTTATTCCTGAGATTGTAGCCCTCCGATGGCAAGAGCTCACTTCTTGAAACAGTCCACTCCATGATCCTACTGCTCTCGATCATATGTGTGAAAATTTTGAGCAATCTATAGCTTGAACTATTGCTTTTGTTCCAATTTTTCGGTCGATAAGTTTATATGTATCAAAATTTGTAGTCCGTTCATTTACTTTTAATTTATTTTTCTTCATTTTCATCAAGGATGCTTTCTTAAACTATACAAGCATCAAAATATGTATTCCATGTTTGTAGTACATTGTTTAGGCCATCGTCCAGTGGTTAAGTTTTCAAGCATCAAAATTTGTATTTCAGTTCTAGAAATGCATCATCCGGTGGTTAAGTTTACATGAATCAAAATTTGTATTACATTTAATTAGATGTGTGTGTTTAATTTAAGATTCGTCCATCAATGTGTTTCTTGATTTTTAAGATTCGTTCTTGATAATTTATGATTCGTTAATAGAATTTTAAGGAATACCCATAATAAGTTATGAATGTGACGTGAAACAGATTTTACTTTTATTATCGGATAAGTCCAACAAAAATCTGCTGGAGAGGTCCAACAAGGGGATATAATCACTCTACCAATCACGGTATCTATGAAGGTAAGATAAATAATTTTTTTCTTATTAAGGGGATGGAATCCCTTTATAAGATTTTTAGTTGTTTCATGTGGTTTTTGATTCTATGTTGTTCTATGTGGCATACATTATAGCAAATCACCGTGCTGATTTGATACAAGTTTTGAGGTCAATTTGTTAAATATAACATGTTTAAGCAAATTGCATGTTTTGGACAATGGTGTAGTCTACAACCATACTAGAATGGTTTTTTTCTTACATGATAACTTGCTTTTGGATCAAAATAGATATTTGTCTGCTTTCATCAAATTGATTTGTAACTTTTACTTGTTGACAGGTCATGGACTCTTTGGTGATGGATTTTTTTTTTGTATAAATCAACATAGAGGCCATTTACCCAATTCTTACTAGGTAACCTTATAACTGGCAAAAGATTTACATTCATATACTTGTAACATCCTTGGCTATAAAACTGGATAGTTGGTAAACATCTTAAACATGGTAAGCGCTTACCGGTTAAGAGTCATTTCCCGCACTTGCTGGGTAAGACTCTGGGTTCTTGTCTTGTCTCTTACCGGGTATGCTTCTTGGTCTTTGCCATGCTCAGTCAATAAGGTCAATTATACAAGTAAGCACTTACTTGGTAAGCGTTTAGTAAACGGCCCCATAGTGAATGATTAAGAAGCCATCTCACTTGTAAGTGTTTATTTCTGGCATGTTGATGAAAAAAATGTCCCTTGAAAGTATTTCATGGCCTTTTGATGAAAAATGAACTAAAGAATCAATCTCTTCATTTGTAGAGGCATCTAAAATCTTAGTAACGAGTCTATATAACTAAACCATAGCTTTATTTATGCATTTGAAGAGATAAAGACATGTTTTGTAAGTCTTATTCCCATTTCTCAGCTTGTTTAATTGAATTCATTTTTCTTTCAAGAATGGAATTATGAGTTTTAGGGTCAAAGGTAGGTGGCATAGTGCTGACCCTTTAATGATAGACTCCTCTATGAATCTTTTAGCCATGGTTCCTGGACAAGCTTCGATTGCGATCTGGGGTACAATTGGTTTCTATTTCAGGAGCTTCAAATATCTGGTCAGAAGATGAAACATGTTTTTGTTTCAGATACCTACATTTTCTTTCATATGTCCTAAAATAGATTCCTTCAGTTTTATTGTTTTGCCAAAGAACGTGTATGTATGTAAGTATGTTTATGTGGAGTGTACATTTTGCTTTTGAGCTAGAACATTTGGTGAAATTGGCAAAATTTGCCTACATAATATCTATTCTTGGTTGATCATTGATGTAAATAAAAATCACTTGACATTCATAATAGTTGATCCCTGTTTTGGCAAAATCTTTTCAAATGTTGTCTGTCTGTTGTGCTGTGGGTAATATTTATTTTAGTAAAGATTGGAGAATTACGTTACATTTTAAAACGACAAAGCCGCCTTTTCAATGTTGCTTTTGATGTGTATATGCACATACCATACAAGTCAATATACATATTATCCTTATAGCAAGAAGAAATCAAGAAATACATCTTGTTGGTTGCATAACTTTTTCCTTGGTGGTAAATGCTTCCTCAAGATGTTCATATTAAGTTTATGTTTTTTGATTTTTTTGGTCTTCTTGAAGGATTCTAAGGAATGTGGTTGTCTTATAATGTTAGCATCAGTAGTTGCAGACACCATCAATTCAAGAACTGATGCACCGTTGAATCAAGTGCTTGTGATATTACATAGAATCATATATGTACTAGAATATATAGAATACGTTTTGGAAAGTGATGGTATCTATCTATCTATCTATCTATCTATCTATCTATCTATATATATATATATATATATATATATATATAATATCTAATAAATATGAAACACAAGGATGCTTTAACGAGAATGGTAGTTGTCTGTATATATATATATATATATATATATATATATATATATATATATATATATATATATATATATATTGATGTATATTTTTCTATTACTTATTTTTCCCTTTAAAAATTGATTATAATTCGTAAAGAAATCACTCATATGAGTGTTGTATGCATAGGTTGTTATAAGTTATAGTTAGTAAACAACCAAAACTCTTTTCACAGTGGTATCTTATTTTCTGTGAAATCTCTCTCAAATATGCAGGGCTTTTTATTTTTGGTTATCACATCTCGACTATTAGCTTCTCTTGCTCATCTTGCTCTTTTACACAAATCAGGTAGGCCATCAAATTGTAGATAGACTTTGAGATTTTCGTTTCTAATTAATCAACTCATTATGGATGTTTAGTCTTTAATTTCTTGAACAATTGGGTTCTTTTATGTCTTAGCTGCTATATTTGTTGTTCACCTTACAACATTACAGACATGAGAAGATAACTAAAATTGCTTACACTTTTATGTCCTATCTGCTATATATGTTCTTCATCTTAGGCAGTGAAGTTAAGTTCTGAGGAGACGTACATGTAAATCCGTAATCGTTATGTCCGCTTTCATTTATCTAAATTTCACCACCCGCTGCATTGCACGGGCACATAGCTAGTGTATATATATATATATAGAGAGAGAGAGAGGTGGGTTCAAACGAGGACGCTAACTATTTAAGAAAACAAGAAAAACAACAATCATGTACAAAATCACATGTGATTCACGTACAAAATCACATGTGATTCACGCGACCATGCACGCGACCTATGAGTCGCGCTGCACATCGCCCGCGTCCCCGAATTTCTCGGGTAGTGCAAAATCACATGTGATTTTGTACATGATTGTTGTTTTTCTTGTTTTCTTAAATAGTTAGCGTTCTCGTTTGAACCTTCCTCTCTATATATATATATTGACATTAATATTTAAAATAATTAATTAAATTAAATCTTTATAATTCCTTTTTTATTCCTCACAAGTTACCCAGTTTTTCATTTTGTTATGTTATTTTTTAGAAACGAAATAGTGAGTAATATGATGGTGTTTGTTTGTTGTTCATTTGTGTTTGTTCGTTTATGTTCTTTTGTTTACGTTCGTTTAACATCTTAACGAACGAACACAAACAAACTCAATTTCTTAACGAACGAACATTAACACAAAAGGTTTTGCTCGTTTATCGTTCATGTTCTTTGTTCGGTTAAATTAAACGAACACGAACAAGTCTTGGTTCGTGTTCGTTCGGTTCGATTACAGCCCTACCAAATCCTAAAGTGTAAGGGCGTTTCTATTTTTGACAAAAAATGAATTATCCAAAACTCAAGGGGGGCTATTTTGCAATTTACTAGAAAATATAATATAATCTAAAAATAAATAAATAAATAAGCATCACGGGGCGGGACGGGATGAGGCTGGTCGCTTGGTCGAGATTCCAAACCCGACCATCTTGTTTAAATCCATCGTGCCCACCCCCAAAAATCCTTTTCAACAAAACCTAATTCCACATAATTGCAACAACCATTTTTTACGATTCCTATCAAGTTTTAGCTCGATTTAAGTCTGTCTTTATTCTTTTTGCACCACTCATAAATCAAGTTATTAGCTACATTTTGAAAAAAAACTCAATAAGTTTCACAAATTATAGCGTCCCACTTTTTATTTTAAGATTTTGGTTTCAAACCAAAACCCATGAAACTTTAATATTCAAAATTGAAGCCTATATCGATGTTTTTAGTGCCGATACCTAAGTTTGTTATAACACTTAAAAACAAACACAAATATATAAAAGATTCAAATTTGATTAGAAATTATTGTTCTTGTTTAACAGAAAACCTAAAAATATGATTTTATACTTCAAACACCGTTTTACAAATATTTTGTAGGGTTAGGTTCGTTTAATGGCATTCATATATATATATCCCTTGATTTTGACGCATTTGGTAGAAAAAGTAGTCAATCGCCATTCCACCACCCCTTGTCGCTTTCAACCAATGTTTTAAATGGTGTGAGGTGTGGCTTGGCATTCATATTTATATCCCTTGTTTTTGACGTGTTTGGTAGAAAAAGTAGTCAATCGTCATTTCACCACCCCTTGTCGCTTTCAACCAATGTTCTAAATGGTGTGAGGTGTGGCTTGGCAGTGATACCAAGCCTCAAGCTTTAGGAGTCAAAGCGATGTCACAACGTTTTTCAAGACGTGACTTATGGCAGGAAATCTCTATTTTATAAATAATATTTTGTATAAAAACATATGTTTTGTATTATTACTCAATGAGTCAATGATAATAAACAAGTTAAATTATGTTATATATTAAAAACTAACAAATAAAATATTAAAAACGTAAAAAAATCAAGTATTAGGTTACATAAGCCGCACATTAGGCCATGATGTGCCACAAACTTAATATGTGGTGCGACACAAGCGTTGAGCCATGACGCGCCATGACGACTGTTGCAACGAGCATTTTAGAACAGTACCTTCAGCTAGTGTACCTAAAGGTGTAGTTTAAACAAAACATGCTCTTAACTTTGAGGGATTTGATGTCAGCTTTTTCAATTTTCAAAACGACTTGACAAGTTTTCACATTCTACCTCTAGTTTGACATATTATTTCTTGGAATGGTAAAAAGAAAAACTCGCATTGCCTTTTAATTTAGCCAGTATAGACATCTTATGAACGTTCTGAGCAATTTTAAACAGTATTTTATATCTAAGATTTAATCGGGATTTTGTAGATACCGTCTTGTTACCAAATTATTAAAATAACATATTGAAGTTGAAAACACGCCATGGAAAAGTCGAAAACAAACTCTAAACAGTGGCAGGCCCTGAAATTTTGCCGAGCGGGTGGATCAAAGTCCCGCAAGTCGTCCGATGTGTTTTTGGTTGAATTCTGCCGTTTTGACAATTTTTTAAAGTTTATTTTGGATGATTTCGATAGATTTTTTAGGTTTTTTCGTTGATTTCGACCTTTCAAAAAACTTCTTCGGCTTTTCTAGTTGATTTCGAGGAACTTTTTTCGGAGTTTTTAGTTGATGTTCCATGTATTTTCCAATATCCCAGAACACCCCTCAAGGTTCAATGAGCACACTTATCATACCCCCAAAAAATTCTACTTACGTAAATAGGTTTAGGGGTGTGCAGAAAGTCAACCGATCCAATAGGAACCGACCGACCATAATTGGATATCCAATTGGAATTGGATCGTATCGGATTGAAAATCTCATCATTCAATCTGGATCGGTCGGTTCTTGGATGACAGTCCAGAACCGACCGAACCGAACCGACCAACATCCAATTAACCATCCAATTACCATCCAGTTTTCCATCCAACTATCATCCAATTTTCTTTTTGCAATTTGCTTAAATCTAAATTGTTTTATGTTGGTTTTTGAATTCTTAGTCTCTCTTGTGTTGATTTTAACACAAATTAAAAGTGATTAATTAATTTCTTTCATTGTTAGAAAATTGCATTAAATTAACACATTGGATGGATTCGATCCGATCATCCATTGGACGTCGGATAGATCCAATCCGATCCAATGGATATCCAATAAGAACATCCAATGGATGGAACCGAACCGATTCAAGCATCCATTGGATTGGAAACATCCAACATCCAATGGATGATTGGATCAGTTCGGTTGAAAAAAATCCAACATCTAATGGATAATTGGATCGGTTCGGTTCGGTTTCCCTCACATCCATTGGATGTCAACCGATGAACACCCCTAAATAGGTTGAACCAATGTACAAGACCCTCTCAAACCTTCATAGGTCCGCCCCTACCTCTAAACATCTATAAAAGCTATTATATGGATTATATCTTTTTCACCCCGACTAAATTCGTGTTGATGCAAAATTTCGAAGTCATAAAGTCCTACTCAAAAGTTAAAAATAAAAATAAAAATAAAAACAAAATTAATAGGCCCAAACTAAGCCCAATACAAAAAGCCCAAAATATGAATAATAGCAAAAACCCAAAAGAGGTAATAGAAGGCCCAAACTGTAAGCCCAAAAAGAGGAAACTCGTAGGTCACCGCCTCTTTCTCTCACACCGTTTATTTATATCGTTAAGCAAACATTATTTTAGGGCAAACAAAGAAATAGATCTGGGGCGGCCGGCGTTGAACGATAAGGTTGCGATCGTGTTTGAATCTTGATCCAGATCCATCGTTCATTTCTTTGAACCACCGTCGTAGTTCATCGGAATCTGAAGATTCGTCTTCCGGTAAGAACTATCATCGCCTTTGATTGATTTTCGGCCTCAAAATAAGAATTTTTTTTCTAATTTGAGGTTCGAAAGAACGAAGATCGTCACCGATTGACTGTTTAATTTCAAATATCGCATAATCAATTGATCGATCCCTGCAATATTCATATTGATCTGTTATTTTCAGTTTCCGTATTGTGTGTTCTGTATTTGAATCGGAAAATATCGTGTTGCTTTTTACGACGGGATTTTGTTTGGGCATGTGAATTAGGGTTTCTTGTTACGAAATTGCTGCTGTATGTGTTTTCAAAAGAAAAGCGATTGAACTTGCTGATTTTTTAGGGTTCTTGGCGATAATTGGGGTTTTTTCTAGGTCGTCGTTAGGGTTTCGTCTTTTTTTTTTAATCTCTTTTGTTCTGTTATTTGGATTGGATTGTTGGTTGCTGAAAATCAGTTGTTGGTGTTACTAATTATGGCGGCAGGACGACAGAACATCTCGAGGAAAAGATACTCGAATCATTCTGAGGAAGAAAACCCCTCTTGTAAAATTCGATACAATCAGAGAACTTCTGCTAGTGGTCCTGATTTATCTAAACACAATATTAGTCCAGGTGGCAGAACCAATGACCATAGAAGGAACGGATACGTTGATGGTGATCTGGGTAGGGAGTGTTGTGAGGCAAACGGTGCTAGACGGTCTGTGCTCCCATTTGATTATGAGTTGCAAGACAGAAACAAGGAAGAGTCGGTTTCTGAAAATGGTTCGAGGTCAGGCTCTACCAAGAAAAGGAAATTTTCCCCAATTGTGTGGGATAGAGTCGAGAAGCAGGTGAGGATCTCCTCTAAGAACAGAATTCTTCCCACCAGTTCTGTTCTTACTCGATCTTCCCCACCCAAGTCGTTGAAAGATTTTGGGAAGTTGCAAGTTGTCGAAAATGGAAGGATTGAAAGATGTTCCGTTGATGCATACAGTGAGCTGCAAATTTCTCCTGTCGAGTCTCTTGTGTCTAATGTCTCTGATGGGCAGGGAGTGTCTTGCTCTTTGGCTACAAGTACTCGTGAAGAGCATGATCAGGAGGTCGAGAACGAAGATGGAGAATATGTGGAGGAACGGAACCTGTCCAAATCAAAATGGGCATTTAATGATTCACCAAGAATGGCATCAGATATCAACAATTCCAGTCCTGAAAGTGGGGAGTTCAAGCGAGAAGGCTTTGAAGCGATGGAAGAGGTCTCATCTCTGTCTACTGAAACCGACCATTTAGTAGCTCAAGCCAGTGGGGATGAGCAGGCGATGAAATGTGATGATAAGGTTCCTAGCATGGGTTACGCAAGCTCAGAGGGTGATAACGATGAATGTCACATAACTGATGCAGCTGAAGTCCCAGTATGTACCGTGTTAGGCCCGATGCCATCCTGTAGAAATGTGTTCGAGTATGAAAGGCTTGGTAAGATCAGCGAAGGCACGTATGGTGTCGTTTACAAAGCTAGGGATAAGAAAACCGGAGATATTGTGGCATTGAAGAAGGTGAAGATGGGAAAGGAGAGAGAAGGTTTCCCTGTGACGGCATTGAGGGAGATCAACATTCTTGGGTCTTTACAACACCCATCCATTGTGGAAGTCAAGGAAGTTGTTATGGACGACTTCAATGGCGTTTATATGGTTATGGAATACATTGATCATGAACTCAAAGGATACATGGAGCGAATGAAGCAGCCGTTTAGTCAGAGCGAGGTTAAATGCCTTATGCTGCAACTCTTGGAGGGGCTGTCTTATCTTCATGATAACTGGGTGATTCACAGGGATTTGAAGACGTCAAACTTGCTCTTGAACGACAAAGGTGGGTTAAAGATCTGTGACTTTGGGATGTCACGGCGGTATGGGAGTCCTATAAAGCCCTATACTTCCTTGGTGGTGACCCTTTGGTACAGGGCTCCTGAAATTCTTCTGGGGATGAAAAATTACACGACCGCCGTAGATATGTGGTCGGTGGGTTGTATAATGGCGGAGTTGTTGGCCAAGAAGCCGCTTTTTGATGGCAACAGGGAACTTGAGCAGATTGACAAGATTTTCAGAACTTTAGGGACACCGAACGAGACGATATGGCCCGGGTATTCGAAGCTGCCAGGAGTGAAACCCAACTTTGTGAAGCAGCAGTATAATAGTTTGCGGAAAAAGTTTCCTGTGGCTACGTTTACAGGTTCGCCGGTTCTTACGGAGCTGGGATTTGATTTGTTGAACAAGCTTCTGACATATGATCCAAAGAAGAGGATAACAGCAGAAGAAGTCCTTAATCATGGATGGTTCCGTGAGTCTCCTCTCCCAGCTGAAAATGTGAGGATTTGTAAATAAATTTTTTTTAGCAAGTGTTTGAAGTTGAAAACATATTTCATGATCTTCATAATGCACTTTGATAAATTTGTTGTTCAAATGTTTGTGGCTTCTAGAAAAGACTTTAGATTTAAAATGACACTAAAAGAAGTGTTTACAAATTTACTGTGGAGTATGCGTCTATAATCTATTTGTGTATTATTTCTGATGAGGATCAACCGAAGCTTATTTGGTCAAGCTACATGAATTTGCAAGTTGGTTGCCAGGACAATGCAAAAAAGCCACACCAAATCTCCAAATTGATGCTACAGTGATAAGAAACATATCAATGCAATAGGTCTTGTTAAATTTCTAGCAAGAGATATCATGTTCTAATGAGCAAAATGTGAATAATAATGAAAAGTTATGAACACTATTAACAAAACTCTGTTCAATTAAGTACTAAAATGACACCACCTATATGTAGGGGCAGAGTCAGAGTCAGGATTTGGGTCTAGAGGGAGCATCAACATATATAGTCGGAGGTTCAAATATGATGCTAAATAGGTAAGAAGGAACGTTAAGGAAAAGTTCATATGTAAATCATTCAAAAAATCCAATTGAAGATGCATATGTGAACATATATGAATAATTCGTAACAAAAAATTCACATGTGAATTTTCACATAGATTTTTTTCCGGATTTTTGCAATAGATTTACATATGAACCTTTCCTTCTCGCATTCTCATGATATTTAACTTTTTTATTTGAACCAACTCCTAAATTAGCTATCACAATATTTGTTCTTTATGACTTTATCTGTATAATATCTTTGTTCTTTATCTGCATAATCTGATGACTGACATTGGTGCATAATTTGTTTAGCAATTGATTAAAATTTGTTTGTTCTGTTACTAAGAGGTCGTTTACCAAACACTTACAATGTGTCACTTACCTTCCGGATAAGCATGATAAAGACCTAGAAACTTACCTGATAAGAGACATAGCAAGAACCAAGAATCTTACCCGGTAACAGTTATCCAATAAAATATGTTTTTACCAAAAATCTATTTTGATGGCAAAAAATGTTACATGATAAGGTAAATAGAGGTAGTGCTCTTGCCGATAAACGCATACTAGTTAAATGTTTGGTAAACCACATAATCCTTAAATCGAAGCCACAAAATCCTAACATCTTAAAGAGAGATTAAGGCTTGGGGCATGAGACGTTACGAGGAGCCAAACCCATTTTAAATGTCTAAATCATTGGTCTCCACTATTACATAAAAATAGCTACAAATATATTTTTTGTAAAAATCAAAACCATAGGGGGAGCCATTACGCCTCCTGGTGGCCTTGGTGGCTTCACCACTACCTGTTTGAACAAACAAACTTTTCAGAATTATTTCACCTAATCAATCATGGTGAAGTCAGTAATGGATTCGATGGATTATACAGGTCACGAATTGGATGGCGGGCCCAATTCTAACTAGTTCTCCACACTACTTTTCTGCAGTTGAATACTATCATGCCTATTTTGTGAAAAAAACTGGTTGGCTCTCTCTGACTATCTTGTGGAGCTAACAAAAGATCCCCAAATCACATTGCCTATATAAACAAACAAGCTTTGTTCACGTGAAAAAGATTTCATATTCTATGCCAATGGACTTGTGACATCCATGTATTGAGTCGTTAAATGAGCCACGTTAAGAAAGCCCGAGCTTATACGCATTGGCCGACACCCCAACTTAAGAAAAAAGATGTTAACATCACTCTTTTTTTTAGCATTGCTCAAGAAGTTTCTTGTGTAAAAGGAAGATCATCAAGCAAAAGATGTGGATCTATAATTCAAATTTGTTTGGGCTACTAATTCTAAGACAAGTGTACAACATTGGACAACTACGACTGAAAGTGATCGTTGACGAGTTAAGATTTTCAATTGTCAAAACTTGAAGAGATTATAGATTCACTGGTCACAACGTGATGAATAGGACAACATTTTAAGATGACTGAGGAGCAAGAAACTGTAATTCTGCATACAAGGTTACCAATTTAGACTCATGAGCTACAATATTCAACAATTTTTTTATTAACATTTCAAATCATAATGCATAAACAAATTCTGGGTATATTAATTCAATAATTTAGACACTCTTAAACATTTATTTATGATTCATTTCATTTATGCTAAAAACATATTTAAACATCACATCACTTGATCATAATAAAAACATATACCATTGAATCAAGAAAAAAGAAGACCGTTTTGGTTAGCACTTACCGGAAAAATTGTTCCATACAATACCGTTTTGGTGGACTAAAATCTTACTCGGTAAGTAAGTAAAAATGTTGAATTTTACTGAAACCGCCTCTTAGTGTACACTGATTTAAGATTCCTAACCAGCAAGATATTGGTTTTGTCCTAAATATAAATTGTTTATATTTAATCAACCATTGTTTATGACCAAAGTATCTAATAGCCAAGTAGAAATAATCAAACATCAAAATTAGAGAAGGATCAAAAGGGCCAGACAAATCGTTTTGGAAAATATCTGGAGTTATGATAGTTCATAGAACATTTACATCCTTAGTAGCATTAAGATTGTCTACAGAATTGCTAATATCTGCTGGCCAATTAGATTGAGAAGAAGAACTTGTATGCATTTAGTTTATTCTAAATAACATGGTCAATGGTTATGTTTAAATTAACTTTCATAACAACAATAAAGAACAAAATGTATAACTATTTTGAGAAGATGACTAAAATTCAGAATTTGAAATCGATAAAACCTTACCTGAGATGGAGGGATGAGAATCGAACCCGGAGAAGATGGAGATGAAAGAAAGAATGAAGAACCCTAACGGTATAATTATACGGCATATTGGACCGTCATCTGGGGAAGATGGATTTGTGTGAATGGTCACTTTTGGGGAACTGGTATGCAGCGCGCTCTCGTTTGTCGCCCGGTTAACAACCTAAAATCGGTTTGATATGAACCATCACATTAATTGAAGGAATTGATGGATTCACCATGAATAGTTTTAATTGGATGTTGAAAGAAGAAAGAAAATGAAGTTTTGTGATTATTGAATATTCCATTGAAAACCAATTCCCTCTTTATAGTTGGTATATAGAATAATAACTGATTATCAACTGTAACAAAACCTTTTCTCTATGAAACAAGAATTTAAAAATAAATAAAAAAATAAATAACTATAGTTTAGATCCAGCAGATGCAGTAGCATGCTTCACCAACTCCCTTCTCAGTATCTTTCCTGCTGGGGTTTTTGGAATTGCCTTTATAAATGCAACTCTTCTAATCCTTTTGTATGGTGATACCTGCAATTCAAACATTCCACAATTAACTCTACTTTGCATATAACATAACTTTCTTCCCTTTTTTGCCTAGAATTATATGATCGCAGGGTTTTCTCAAATACGATACCAAATGAGGTAGAATACACATGCCTGTTTTGCAATTATCTCCATTATTTCGGCCTCGTTGATGTTGCTTCCATCTCTTCTCACTACATACGCCATCGGAATCTGCCCAGCTGCTTCATCCGGATACCTGATGCATGCCAGATGTGTGAAACAATTTATTAAACGTCTTCCAACGACAATAAAGATTGGCTTATAAGATCTTTTACAAATACTTACGGAATCACAGCAGCATCTGCAACTTGTGGAATTGATTGAAGGTAACGCTCCAATTCAGCTGGTGCAACCTGCAACGTATTCCGTTGTTATCATCAGATGGAACAAGAATAGCTGCTTAGAAATCAAGAAAGTTGGAAGCAAAACCATCATCACCTGATAAGCCTTATATTTGATAAGTTCTTTTAATCGATCAACGATATAAAGGAAACCATCCGAATCAAAATAACCAAGGTCACCAGTCTTTAACCAGCCCTCAGAATCCAAGGTTGCAGCAGTTGCTTCCTTGTCTCCAACATAACCTGTTCCATTTCCCTTGTCAGCTACCCAATTTAAGTGGCAAAATTCGCAAATTTGTATCGAATTTAAACATTTTCGAAGCATCAAATAAGGACATAACAAGACTACTATAAGTTCAAAACATTTTCAATGAATCACCTTTCATGATCATGGGACCTCGTAGCCACAGTTCTCCTTGTTGCATGGGAGATAAAGCCTCACCAGTTTCGGGATCAACTATCTTAGCTTCTATATTGGCGGCTAAACGACCAGCAGATCCATAGCGTTGACACTCATCCGGCCCGTTCATTCCTGTAATCCCTCCCCCAGTCTCGGTCATACCGAATCCCTTTAAGATATATATAATAAAAATACAAGAAAATCAGAATTCAAGATTATCTTGAAGACACTATACAAGTGACCATCTTACTCTGCCATGACCAATCTGAATGTTGACTATAACATGGTTTCAAAGATTAATTAGGCTTCTTCAATCACGAACTTCGAGTAGCTATAAGACCCTAAAACTATGTACGATTTGTGTTTTAGGTTCTTCATCATGCTTTGTATCGCACATTATATCTTTTACTAAATTCATAATGTGCATACGTTTTAAAGAAACTGAAGGATTCTTATGCTGTAATCAAGATCACCAACTCATAGTATGACAAGAAAGATTCAAAGCAATATCAGAATCATGTAGAACACAATGATAAGAGAATAATTTAAAAAAATAAATACAATTTGACCAATCTTGTGGTGCCTAGATCTTCTGAAAGAACACATCACATTCATTTTTAGTTTTTCTTTAATTTGTTTGGGAAAAGGGTCATTCACCCGGTGATACACAGGTTACTGATACAGCCCAGTCTTTCAAAAGGTCAAGAATTCAAAACTCACCAAAGAGGATAAGTGTGCGTGAGTATTGACGAATAAAAAAGAAATGGTAAACTACCAACACTAGGAGGGTCTCTAATCATTGATCACTCCAATTGTTAGAAGAATATGGGCCTCCCTTCCCTACAAGGACTGAATAATTAAAGCTCAGTCATGAATTTGATCCTTCAGAAATTATACATCCCTTTCATATGATGTGATTTTTTCAATTTATTTGTAAGTCTATGTATCCTACTAACTTTGTATCAACTCAAATGATAAATATTTTGTTCTGAAAAGGGTTTATTTCTTATTTATATACAAGGCAGGTTCAATTGCAAACTTAAGTTCCTTGTGAACCGGGGGAAAGGAGAGCATGCCACGTGTCCCTAACATTCGTGCGATGTGTCCCTGACATTCAAGGGATATTCATCATGAATGGTGTATCATTCATCCTGAATGGTATTAAAAAATTCACGTTTATAGTTCATGATTTAATGGGGTTCATCATTCATTTATGAATGGGAACAAACGGGAGCACGTGTTGCGCTCTCCTTCGTCTCCAAGTTCACAACGCAAAACAAGTTTGCAACTGAACTTTCCTCTATCTCTCTCTATATATATTCAAACCCACTCATCTTCAACTCCAAATTCGACACAACCTCTTCTTAGCAATCTTGAAAACATACATGTTGGTGGATGATGTAGTTATTAATATTTCTAACAATTAATACTTTTGAGGTCCCAAAGTAAGTAAAAAACACTTTAACTCTCAAAAGTCAGAACTTGGACTTTCTTTGTCTCGTGAAAACCATATCATGGTTAAATCTCACCAAATATGGCAGTGTGCGTGAGTATTTGTCTTATAAAAAGAAAAGAAAAAAACACACACAAGTGTTCTTCTTGGAGATAGTGCAAGAAGGTACTTGGACTTTTTGCTAGCTACGGGGCCGATAGTGCACCACAGGTAAATCATAGGCAACCAACAACACTAGAGGATATTTTCATACTACTTGCAACATCATATGTCTTCAAGACGCCTTTACTTTTCAAACTATCTTATTTGTAGTTTAATTTATCACAGACTAATCTCTAAGAGCATCTACAACAGAATAAGCAAAATGGGAAAAATTGGAGATTTTGTGATTTTTCTTGTTCCAACAGATATTCCAAATCATTCTCCAAAATGGAGAAAAGGCACAAGGAATTTTTGGGCTAAACAAACATACATATGACGAAGGAGAATTTTTCTCAAAATATGGAGAGAAACAGTTTTCCTGAATTAAATTTTGGAGGAAAGATAGTATTTTAATTATTTTTTGTTTATTTTAAGCAGAGAGAAGAAAAAAAAATTACTAATATTTTATAAAAAGTTTGTTGGGACATTAATGTATTTAATATTTTAATAATATAATTAACGTCGGAATTTCAACCCAAGAAATTGTTAAGAGTGCAGAAAGTTTATCAGAAAATTTATGATTTCCTTTAAGAGCATCTCCAATCCATAAGTTATTAAAAGACTTTACTTTTGCCGCATCAACTTTCCACTAATATTTTTAACAAAAACATATTGTTACAAATCTTCTCTAATGCAAAAGCTTTTTCATCAATTTCTTCATAATCTACCTTATCTAAGTAAAATGTTTTATAAAAGCTCCTAATTTAATTTGTCATTTTAAAGTTCACATCATATCTTTCAAAAACAAAAATTACATAACATGAAATTTCAAATATTTAAAAGCATTACAACAAGTGATATTCAAAAATTACTTAGACATTTTATTTCCTTTTGAAATAAAGTTTGTATTTTATTAAAAAAAGGTAAACAATAAAACTCATTGATACAAAAATATAATGATAAGGACATACAAAAATCAATTCGTTAAAAAAATGAAAGACGATGAATAGATTATATGATTTATATATTTTTAAGGTATTTGATATTGATGTCATTTCGATCGTCTTGAAGAAAGATTTTTAATAATGTAATTTGTTATAAAATAAATTTGAGTTTATTATAGATATTTAATGAATTAAATTAACTAATCAAAGTGTGTTAAAGTTTAAAATGAAAATTATATTGAAAGTGTTGATAAAACGAAAGACTTTTTAAATAGTAAAAAGCTATACATAACTTATGTATTGGGATGCTCTAAAAGATGCATTTTTCTAAATATTTATCCATAGATAATAGTTGGACATAAACAAAATAATTGTCTTCATTTATATGACCAACTGGATAAGCATACAAAAAAAATAATTGAAGATACATAGAAATTATCATAAAAAAAATAAAAATTGATGTGGTTGATTTATATCCACCAAATTTTTTGGCAATTTTAAAGAAAGAAAAAGAAGATTTGGTATGAATACATCAATACACAGAGTTTGAGGGGTAGTAGAGCTGTAGTGCTAATAGAGTTTGGGCCTATATCCAAACCTTTTTGTTTACAAGTTTGAGGGAGGCCTTGTCCCTTTCTGGCCATGGTGGCTCTGCCACTGTGAGTTGGATGAGATTTTGAGTTTTTAGTTTCTATTTGAGAGAAATTAAAGAGAAGTTCTTGGATGAGGTTTTTAGTTTTTCGTTTTTATTTGAGAGAAATTAAAGAGAAGTTGTTGGAGATCTTCAAACTTTGTGGTCTAATATGAAAATTAAGACGTGTGTAACCTGACCTTGGACACCAACGGTTACTAAAAAATCAGTGGTTGTGATATTCTTAAGTTATTTATCTATATATTTTAACAGGATTAATAATTGGTTTATAATGGAACTCTAAGGTCGCGTTTGGTTTGCGGGATTGGAATGGATTTTGAGGGATTTGGATTTCAAATCCATTCCAATCCTGCGTTTGGTTTGTAGGAAAGGATTTCGTTCACCGGATTTCAAATCCGTTGACCATTTTAAAATCCCTCATATGATGGATTTGGAAATCCTTGGCATTGAGCATGGATTTGAAATCCAAATCCTATGGATTCTAAAGCGCGATGTTTTAAAAACCGGTTTTTTGGTTGACCGGGTCACGGTTCAAACACCGGGTCAACCCGGTTTCAAGAATTTTTTTTTGTAATTTTCATTTTCCTACATACATACATACATATATATATACATATAAAACCAAAAATTTGATGTTCACAAATTAAAACATTAAAAATACACATAACAACAAGTTTTACATCATTAAAAAAACACATAACAACAGGTTTTACATCAATCCAAAAACATCAAAACGAAATATAACGATCAAACCAAATCATGGATCTTGAGACATTGAAGTGTTGGTTTTTAATGCTACTACGTATTGCCTATTGGATTATTGGTTTTTAACTTTTGTTACCGGGTCAACCGGTTCGATACTGGTTCGTTATGACCGATTCAATCGGTTTTTTAATAGAACCGGCCGGTTCAAATCCGGGTCATAAAATGGCATCAACCCAATCACAATTGACCCGGTCTCTTCACGGTTCCCGGCTCAACCAGTTCGACCGGTCGGGTCGACCCGGTTTTTAAAACATTGCTAAAGCAACAATTAATTGATGATTAAATATATAATTTTAGAAAAATCGATAAAAAAAATTAATTTACCAACAAAAATAAATTATTTATAAAACGAACAAATAATTAAAAAAAAATGCAATCCAAATCCTAGAAACCAAACAAGACTTGTAAAACAATGGATTTGAAATCCATTCCAAATCCTACAAACCAAACACATGAAGGGATTTCAAATCCCCCCAAATCAAAATCCCTCCAAATCCAAATCCCTTCTTGAAATCCAATCCATTCCATTCCATTCCATTCCCGCAAACCAAACGTGCCCTAAGATCTTCTTTGGTTTGTAGGATTGGATGAGATTAAGAGGGATTTGGATTTCAATTCCAATCCACTGTTTGGTTCGAAAGATTACTTGAATTTGAAATCCCGGATTTAGAAATCCCACAAAAATAGAATTTAGATTTCCAATGGGGTTGTTGACACAGGATTTCATAGAATTTGTTAGTAATAATGTTTTAAAATATGTTGAAAACATTTGTTTTATAATTAATTAATTAATAAAAAGGTAATTTAATTTTTTATAATTTGTCTTTATAAATTATTTATAAAATGAAATTCAATTGTATTCCAAATTCTGCAAACCAAACCGGCCGCTAAGGTGAATAGTTAAAAACATATTGACCTTTCCCATTAGTGATGGGCTGATGGCCATCTCGGCCCGGCCCGGCCCGGTCGGTTAACCGAGCCCGGCCCGCTTGAAAGTCCGGCCCGGCCCGGCCCGGCCCGGTGGAAAACCGGTTTGGGGTCCGAAAACATAAACCGGTTCATGTTTTTGGAGGATTTGGCGGCCCGGCCCGGCTCGGCCCGGTTCACGGACCGGTTTTTGGCCCGCCCCGCCCCGATTCTTATTTTTCAAAAAAAAAAAAAGAGCCGTTATGTTACCGTTTATATACGTTTTTTTTTTACTTTTTTTGTATTTTTTACCTCCCCAAACCCCTATAAATACTTGTATTATAAGTTTGTAACTTAAAATTATATATAAAACGTATTTTTAAAGTGTATTTTAGTGATTTATTATAAATAAAACGCATTTTTAAAGTGTGTTTTAGTGAGCCAATCCAATTTTTATTTTTTAAAGCTTAGTAATTAATTATTATATAAAGAAATTATTTTTTTTGAAAAAAATACGAAAAAAATGTTCGGCCCGATCACGGCCCGGTTTTCCTATAACCGGTTTTTTCCAACATTAAACGGGTCACACATATTCGGGTGTAACCCGGCCCGGCCCGAAGCCCAATTGGCCCGGTTTTTGAGCTTACTATTTGGACCCGAAGGGCCGGGCCCGATTTTTGGCCATCACTATTTCCCATCACCTAAAACTTTTAAGGCCAATTTGACGTCCACTGTCTATCATTATTGCTTGCATTCAAAAAAATTACTCCATTATTTATACCATTTTCAACAGATTCTAAAAAAATATATAAATCAAAACTCAAAACGTTTGAAAAAAAATATTTTCAACTTCAATAACTTCTCTATTTTGAAGATCATAACATTAATTATAATATTAAAATATTTCAAATATTTAATCAAATACTATATCTCTCGTCCATAACATTTAATTTCAAGGTTTCTTGTTAGTAGAAATATAATAAAAAATATATTTCTCTTTCATATAATCATTTTAAAAGAATTTGAAGAATTTCTCTCTCCATTTTAGAGATAGGCTTCAAAGAATGTATTAAAACAAAATATTTACCCAAAATGTCATTTATCTCTACATTCAGGAGAAAACATTTGAAGATGCTCTTGTAAAAATGAATTAAAAATACAAAAAAAAAAAAAAAAAAAAAAATTTGGAAGACTTGACCATTGGAGTAGTAATTTGAAAATGACTTTTTGGTGACGTGTCAAATAGATCAAGTCTTTTTTAAAAGACTTGACCATTACGGATATCCTTAGAATTACATATATTTTGGTAAAAAGAATATTTTGATCATCCATAAGATATCCCAAATTTTCAGAAAAAGATTGTCCTTTTATTTCTCAACTCAACAGCTCAACTCGGCAACTCCAATCTTTTAGTTAATTATTTTTTTATATGGCCCCATCAATTATTTTTTTTTGATCCGTCACCGCTATTTTAGTCCCAAGGGTGGAGTCATAGAGGATTGAAAGATTTGAGCATCTCGACATCTATGTCATAATTTTTTAAAATAGAGTATCAAAAGTCAAAATTTATAATAAAAATTATATCTAATTTCAATCGCTACTCTATTTTGATCAATTCTAACACTAACTATGTTATTAAAATATTTTATGCATTTAATAAAAATTATAAAATATTATTATTCTTTTCTAAACATCTATTTTTAATAGATCTTATTGGTGAAAAAAAAATAAAATTCTCTCTCTCTTATATATATTTTTAGAGATTTCTCTAAATTCATACATTTTTACATTCTCTCTCTCTCTCTTTACAATACCATATAGCATAGTTGTATGAGCACAAATATCTCCTAAATAACTAAAATTTCTATTATAACATGATTGTTCGAGATAATCTTACTTTTTTGAGTCAAAAGGTTGAGAGTAAAGTCTCGAATGGAAGATTGTTAACACTAATCAAATACTGTAATCAATACCCTATTACTCATATGTGACTACAAAACGATAAATATGTCGTTTTAATATAAGTTCATAAATGCGTAATGCTAAATAAAGCATATAAATTTAAACGAATACCTTAAAAAAATGAGTTTGATTTGGTGAAATTTCAAAGGGGGTTATTTTAATATTTTATGAGACCGTGACATCAATTAATAATACGGAGCAAATAATCAAAAGCGCTACATAGGAGAGTGGGCGGCACGTACCTGAACAATCTCCACATTGGGAAACCTCGCCGTGAAACTCTTCGCAACTTCCTTCCCCAGCGGAGCCCCACCGGAGCCGATCAACACAAGTGAACTCAGGTCGTATTTCCGAACAACGTCCGATTTTGCCATCGCCACCACAAGCGGCGGCGAAACCGGCATGTACGTAACCTTATACTTCTCCACAGCCATCAACATGTTCTCGAAATCAAACCTCTCCATGAGCACCAGCGTCTCGCCAAACGACGCCGCCCTGATCAGCATAAAAAATCCAAACACATGAAACAAAGGTAGAGGAAACAACGACACAGGGTGAGGGGCATTCTCGTCTTTCACGAATTTATCCTGATGTGAGGCGGAAGTTATCGCGATAAAATTCCGGTGAGATAACTCCACTCCCTTGATCTTCCCCGTCGTACCGGAGGAGTACAAAATTCCGGCCGTATCTGACTGTTTAACTTCTCGAAAACCGAAACTAGATCGAGGATTTTGCAACATGGAGAGAAATTGAGGTGAATCGATGATGATTGTGCCTAGGGGAAATGACGATGACGGAAGTTTAGAAGCGACGGAGGCGGTTGCGAAGGCGATGACCGGATTACTGAGACGAACGAGGTCGGATAACTCCGATTCGGTGGAGATCGGATTGACCGGAGAGACGGTGACGCCGATGGAGAGAAGAGAGAAGTAGAGTACAGGAATGTGAAAGGAGGTTGGGGATACAATCAAGGCAACTTGATTTTTGGCAAGTGAAGGGAATTTGGTTACGAGTGCGGCGGAGAGGGATTGTAATTGACGGAGGAAGTCGGAGTAGGAGAGACGGTGGCCGGTGGCGCTGTCGATGAGGAAAGGAGTGGTGGCGGGTGAGAATGTAGGGTTAGATCGGAGGAGGGAGAGGGTGTAGTCGGTGATGGAGAGTGGTTGTGAAGGTGGAGGGAGAGTAGCCGGTGATCGGAGGCTTTGGAAGGTTTTGGTCTTTGAACAGAATCCATTTTGGGGATTCACAGAACTCGCATCCGCCATGGAAATCTCGCCGAGAACCACAGAGAAAAACAGATTTGATTTGTGCACTTCAACCGGAAAATTTGGACCCTAAAATGTATGTATGTATGTATATGTGTGTGTGATATATGTATATATATACGTGGATGTATGTATGTATGTTACTCTAAAAATATTATATGAAAATACGATTTTTGATAAATGTATTTGGTAATTGATTAAATGTTTGACATTAAACATATTACTTCTTTTAGAATTGGACGAAATTAGTTATGTTTTAAAAAAATGAAATTATGAGTTTTTAGACATGTGTTAAACTCTATCTTGTAATAGCATCTTTAAAAGATACTTCAAAAAAATTTGAAATGGGGAAATAATAGTTAAAAAAAATTTAAAAAATTATAATTTGTTGTAAGATAATTGTGTCATCGTCTAAAGGATATGACGATAGAGATAAATATATCAGAGTTAGATTATAACTGAAATATCTCCTAACTATCTACTTGTAACTCTTTCCTATTTAAAGGGCTTATAATTAATGAGAATTATAGACTTCTTCTCTATGTCTTATTATTATTCTCTCCATATTGTTGTTTCATTTGTTTTTCACTTTAACACAATTCTTATTTTGGAGATGAAATATTTATTATATCATTAAAATATTTTATATATTTAATAAAATATTATTTATTTCATATAAATATTTTATTTTAAATTTTCTCATTGATGGGATATAATAAAAAATTATTTTTCTCTTTTGATAATCATTTTTTGAGATATCTCTAAATTTACCTCTCTCTCTCTCTCTCTCACTCTCCCCCCCCCCCCTCTCTCTCTCTCTCTCTCTCTCTCCTATTTTCTTCATTTTGAAGAAAGCTTTTGATAAATTGTTGTAGCAAAAAATTGCTCAAAATGTTCATGTTCTCCATTTTGAAGAAGCTCTTGAAGATGTTGTATGAATAACTTTAATATTAAATAATAGTAAATTAATGGGAAGTTAATTAAACTAGTCATTTCAGAAAATCGGTTTTAACTCCTAACCAATCTCTCCCTCAATTTATTAAAATAGCTCATAAATTCGTGAAAGGTGTTCGTATATACGAACACATCCCTAAATCTGATAAATTTGACATATGTTCATAATATACGTTCGTATTTCACGAACATAATTTAAAAACTCAACAATTTTTATTAACTTCGTGAAATGGTTTCTGAGAAATTAAATCAGTTTAAAACAATTACATTTATGGCTCCTGTTCGTATTTCACGAACCAAACTTACCTTTTTGGCCCCTGATCGTAAATTGGATGAGTTAAAAGAAATATTACAAATTTACAATTTTGGCCCATGTTCGTATATATCATGTGAGTGATACGAATATACCGAATTTACAAGTTTGGCCCCTGGTTCGTATATATCATGTGAGTATTACGAAGTTGAAAATCTACGTTTGTTTCCTTTTATTCGTTAAAAGAAATATTACAAATACTTTGATTATTGGACCAAAGTTGAGGGGCCATAATTATAACTTTCCATTTATTTGAAAATCTATGTTCGTGATACACGAACACATGATACGAACATGTGCCAAAATTGTAAATATTTTGATAATTGGGCCAAAGTTGAGGAGCCATAATTGTAACTTGCTTCTTTATTTGAAAATCTATTTTCTTGCCCCACGAACACATGCTACGAACATGTGCCAAAATTGTAAATATTTTGATAATTGAGCCAAAGTTGAGGGGCCATAATTGTAACTTGCTTTTTTATTTAAACGATTTACTTTGTATCACATAATATATACAAACCAGGGGCCAAACTTGTAATTCGATATATTCGTATCACTCACATGATATATACGAACAGGGGCCAAAATTGTAAATTTGTAATATTTCTTTTAACTCGTCCAATTTACTATTAGGGGCCAAAAAGGTAAGTTTGGTTCGTGAAATACGAACAGGGGCCATAAATGTAATTGTTTTAAACTGATTTAATTTCTCAGAAACCATTTCACGAAGTTAATAAAAATTGTTGAGTTTTTAAATTATGTTCATGAAATACGAACGTATATTACGAACATATGTCAAATTTATCAGATTTAGGGATGTGTTCGTATATACGAACACCTTTCACGAACTTATGGGCTATTTTAATAAATTGAGGGAGAGATTGGTTAGGAGATAAAGTCGATTTTCTGAAATGACTAGTTTAATTAATTTCTGTAACACCCTAAATTCTGGAAAAAACAACTTAATTAAAATTTTCTAAATACATCAATAACTGGATCATCTACAACCACAATTTAGATTCAACCTCAATACGCGTACACAATCTATACATACAGACTAAAAAGGACGGGTGCTACTAATACCCAATAGCAATCGCTATCTCCAACTTGCGAAAGACTTTACCAAGTACTTACTTTTGCGTCTAGCTAAGACTCCCTATCTTCATAGCATTGCTAGAACCCAACCCCCAACTGGAATCCTGATCCACATGCCGACAAATAAAAAGGTTAGACTTAATGCCTAGTGAGCTCAAGAGTTTTCAACATATATAAATAAATCGTTTAAAATGTAAGAATGCAATTAAAGTCATAATCTTTCAAAATGATATGATTTGCTTACGAAACAACTCATTTACCAATAAACATGTATTTTAAACGAAAGAGACACCACGTTGATCGCTAACCAAACCAAGATGTTTTACAGAAAGATTCCAATATAAAACGTCTTTCGTAAACTTATATTTAACCCAAAACTCACGCAACCATAAAATGAAAGGAAACCAAATACTGAAAACGTAGGAATGACGCATTCCATTCAAGCCTTAATATACGTGGGGGAAACCAAATATTAAAGCTATCATTTATCGTCGACCACATAAAAACCCAATTTGGTAAAATACGACATTACCATATAAAATATCACGAATCAACGATGATGAGACCCGTATACACTGAGAATAGAGTAACGCGCAAGTAGGTCGTTCACGCGACTTCCTTGTATGTCATCTAAACGTTTCCATCTTGGGTGACGAGAACACGTGAATGGGGCCACCCGCGATGTTATTGGATTTCACCAACGTGCCCCGGTTCTAGTTCCCATGCCATAACAGACATCACAATCCTCGAACCTGTTGCTGCCCCTTGCCATACTCCGTCGAGTTCTGCCCTACGGTCTTCCGAGCAACCGGGTGCCTAATCCAATCTAGACGAGTTCCAACTCTGCGGCTCAAACCACATATTCCTACTCGCTAGCAAACCCGAGCGGTCACTAAAAGTAACCCAAAACCTCAGGCCTTACATAACCGACAGACTTACGTGCCTATGGATCCATTACGACACTATCTATCATTACATGACTCCAAAAGAATGACCAAAGCACCCAAAGCATGTAACTCACCAATGACACGAATTAATCGTCAACACTTAAAACCCACGACGGTTATAAATCCGGACAAATGTCCACACGACTCATTTAGTCAAAACCGAGCCAAGGGCCCAACACTTTACTTAAATTTCCAACGAAAGCCTTTGTAAACATTAAAACACGTTTAACCGATTGACGAAGACACAACGACCCAAAAGTATAATTATCTCAAACTCAACATCAGTTGAGGCAAACCATTTTCCAAATGACTCTCACCCTTATATTTCCAAAATGCCTCATAACGCGATAATATACATTTTTCGAAAAGGTTTATAAGCTCAAATACACCAAACGACACTTACGTCAAATGAACTCCAATTATATATGTAAAATCATCAAATAAACCTTTCAACATGATTTATTTATCAAAATTCTCAAAGACCCCAAAATGGGTGTTTCACCATGTTTATAAAACTAAACATTTCAAAATAACCGAAACTTATCAGGTGATCAACAGTTAAGATATTTGATGAAAAGCATAAACACTTTAAAATAAACATTTTGGCATGTACACCGTTTTCATAAATCATCTTGAACTCACCTTGCTAGATTTAGTCTAAATCTATATTTCACCCAACGAGCTCTTTTGAAGACCACTCGAATCCTCAAGCCGGAAACTTCCAAGACCTAGATCCAAATATTTCAAACCATAAATACCCATACTCAACAATTTAGAAGTATTTCCCCCAAATAATATACCAAAACCCCAAACGAGATCAAAACCCTAGTTTTCTCCAAAGCTTACCAAATCTGAGATTTGAGAAACCAAACACTAAGAAACCATCAATGGAGCATTTATAACCTTATTACAAGAAAACTTACCCTTGAAGACAAAGAGACTTCCGAGAACACCCAATCCAACACTTCAACCCGAGCTCCCAACCGTTGAACTTGATGAGGAAGATAAAGATGAAGGTTTTGTGTGTTATCATCCCAACTAGCTAGAGGATTAAGAATCATGTGGTATGAAAAAGAAAAGCCTCTAAAAAAGGGGTTAGGGTTCGGTTTTAGGGTTTGGGAGAGAAAAGGAAAGAAGATAGAAGTGAGAAATGAGGAGAATGGTGAGAAATTCGGATATAACAACCTCTCAGCCCCCGTCCGCGACATTGCCACGGCAACTATGCCCTTGGCATAGTCGCGGGGCATAGTCGCCCGCTCCACATGGGCCGCGGTACCTCTCCCGCAAGAGTGACACGGCGACAGTGACACTTGTCACTGTCGCGGGCAATGTCGCCCAAACTTCCTCGAGTCCCAAAACTTGACTTCTTTCATGCCAACACTCTCGAAACCCTTAGGAACTTTAAACAAAGCATTTCCCAACAAAACCCCAAGGTTTACGAGTCACAGAAACGTCCGGTGACAATTACTTACCGAAAAAATCACGGGTGTTACAATTTCCCTAAAATAATATATATTTATTATTATATTATTTTTTAAAACATAATAGTTATAATATATAATTAATTTTTATAATTAAATAAATAATTATCACTTGATAGTTAATATACTTTATTTAATAAAACATCAATAATTAAAATTGACAACTAAATTGTTTAAATATAGTTTAATAAAACTTACAAACTTAATACAAAATTTACTTATTATATTAAATATTAATCAATATATATATATATATATATATATATATATATATTTAGTCCCTTCAAATGTTGGTACCTCCACAGTAGCAATCAGTAAAGAATCTGGTAGGACGACATAAAAACAAAAGATGAAGAAAACAGAGTCAATGGGGTTTGGGAGGGGCAAAATGAGTTTCCATCTATTTAAACGAAAGGCAAGGGAAAAATATCAGAAGGAGGGGCTGAAACGAGGGTCGAGGGACGGTGCAATCGGTAGGACAGAAAAAGCAAGCCGGAAATCGCGGTCTGGAGGATCGATAGAAAGTCGCAACTCGATATCAAACGAATTAAAGAGTAATTTTGAACCAAAGGATCTAGAGAAGTTTGGAGAAAAACTTGGTCTGGCTTGGGACGGCGATGACGCGTCAGGCAATGTTGGAGCATAAAAATCAGGTTCGACTTAGCTCGTTAACTTCTTGTTTTGATGAAGATTTTATCAATAAATGTTAGGGGTATGGGATCGATGGAGAAGAGAATTTGGATCAGAGAAATGTGTGTGAAAAATAATGTGGATATGGTGGGAATTCAGGAAACAAAACAAAGAAATTGGGAAAAGACACAGGTAAATAGGATGTGGGGTAATGATGAAGGTGATTACATTCAGTCGCAAGCGTTGGGGAATTCGGGAGGACTAATTCTCATTTGGGATAGGAGAATTTTCAATTGTGAGTTTTTCGTAGTGGAAAAAAATTTTGTGGCGGCTATCGGGACTTGGAAAGGGATGAATGGGCAATTTGGCTTTGTGAATGTATACGGACCGAGAGAACAAAAGGAGAGGGAAGAAATATGGAAAAACATCGAGATTTTGTGCGGTAAAGAGGAAGTAAATTGGTGTGTCTTTGGAGATTTTAACGAGGTTCGAGGGGATCATGAACGGTTAAATTCCATAACGAACGAAAGGGGGGCGACATGCTTCAACACTTTTATTAATAATTGCGGCTTGATGGAAGTTCCGCTGGGTGGACAAAAGTTTACAAGAGTAAGCGACGATGGGAAAAAGTTCAGTAAATTAGACCGCTTCCTAGTCTCCGCTACCTTCAATATGGTGTGGAGAAACTTGGGAGCATCGGCACTAGAAAGAAGATGGTATGATCACTACCCGATTTTGTTGGGGTATTCGAATCGGGATTTTGGACCTAAACCAATCAAAATTTTTGACACGTGGCTAGCGGACAGGGACACGGAAGAGTTAGTAAAACGGGAGTGTGACAAGATGGAGATCAAAAGGAGACCGGACTGTTTGTTAAGAGAAAATTTTAAAAAAGTAAAAAGAGTCTTGAAAGATAGATGTTCCGTGAAGTTAAAGAATCTTGATAATGAATTGAAAAAAAATAAAGAAGAGGCTGCAAAGCTAGAAAGAGAAATTGGATCGAGACGCTTTGATGAAGCTGAGAGGAATAGGTGGGTAGAGGCAAGAAAGAAGTGGCTTGAAGCGGAAAAGAAGAAAGTAGAGATGGCATCTCAAAAAGCGAAAGTCAAGTGGATAAAAGAGGGCGGCGAAAATTCAAAATTCTTCCATGCGGCTATACGAAATAGAGAAAGAAAGAACGGTATCCGTGGGATGAATATAAACGCGGTCTGGACGGAAGAACCGGAAAAAATTAAAGAGTATGTATGGGAATTTTTTAAAGAGAAATTTAAATCTACTGTGGGTCGTGGTCCGAAGGTGGTGAGCAGCAAATTAAAAAAGTTGGCTCCATTCGACGCGGAAAACCTGGAAAGACCGGTCTCAGAGGACGAAGTTTGGGAAGCAGTTCAAATGTGTGGAAATGACAAATCTCCGGGTCAATGGAATTACGTTCGGGTTTGTGAAGAAATTTTGGGCTATCATAAAAAATGATTTTATGAAGGCAATTGAGAATTTTTGGGATCGGGCAGAAATAAGCAATGGGTGTAATGCATCGTTTATAACTTTAATTCCAAAAAATTCAAATTCGACGACCCTCAATGAGTATCGGCTGATCAGTCTGATTGGTGTCTTCTACAAAGTAGTGGCAAATATTTTGGCTGAAAGAATTAAGAAAGTAATGGGAACTTTAATCGGAGAAACCCAAACGGATTTTATCAAAGGTAGGTATATTTTAGATGGCGTGTTAATTGCGAACGAGCTGGTGGAATCAATTCGAAGATCAAGGAGAAAAGGATTGGTTTTTAAGGTGGATTTTGAAAAAGCTTATGATAGTGTTGAGTGGCGTTTCTTACTAGATCTATTAGCCTCGATGGGATTTGGCCCGAAATGGTGCAAGTGGATTAAAGCATGCCTAGAGACGGCGACGGTATCGATCCTTGTCAATGGGTCTCCGACCAAAGAGTTTAAAATGGAAAAAGGACTCCGACAAAGTGACCCTTTAGCCCCATTTCTATTCCTAATAGTAGCGGAATGTTTAAACATAATGATGTTGGAAGCAAGCGACAAAGGAATTTTCGAAGGAATAGCAATCGGTAAGGATGGTTTAGTGCTGTCACATCTTCAATATGCCGATGACGTAATTTTCTTCGGCAATTGGAATGTCAACAACATCCAAAATCTCTTGAAAATCCTTCATTGTTTTCAAGCCGCATCCGGGTTGAAGATAAACTTGTGCAAAAGCAAACTTTTCGTAGTGGGAGTGGGAAAAGAAGAAATAAAAGCTTGGGCCTCTAGCTTGGGCTGCGCGTACGGAGAATTACCATTTACCTACCTCGGACTACCGGTAGGAAGGGGTAATGAACAAAGCTGAAAGTTAGAAGGAGGTCATAAAGAAGGTGGAGAACAAATTAGCGGAATGGAAAGCGAAGTTGATCTCGATTGGCGGTCGATTGACTTTGGTTAAATCGGTGTTAGGTAGTCTCTCGTTGTACTATTTCTCGCTTTTTCGTGTCTCGTGTGGAGTGATTCGAGAGCTCGAGAGCGTGAGAATTCGTTTTTTTTAGGGGGGAACGGTTCAAATCCAAAGAGGGGGGTGGCATGGGTAAAATGGGAGAGGGTGGTGAGGAATCTCAAAAGGGGTGGTCTAAATATGGGAAGTTTGCAATCATCGAATTGGGGTTTGTTAGGTAAATGGTGGTGGAGATTTGTTACGGAAAAGGACGCTCTTTGGGTAAAGGTAATTAAGAGTGTGTATGGGAGGGATGGGGGAATTGGTGATGATGAAGGAAAGTGGAAGGGGTCGATCGGTGTGGGGAAACATTTCAAGAGTAAGTAAGGATGTAGAGAAATTGGGAATCAATTTTAAATCGTTGTTTGTGAAAGAAGTGGGGAGAGGGGATGAGACGAGATTTTGGAAAGATAGGTGGATGGGTAACGAGGTGTTAGGAAGTAGGTTCAAGAGACTCTTTCAATTAGATATTAGAAAAAAAGATATGATTGTCGAAAAGGGAGGGTAGGTGGATGGAAGTTGGGAGTGGGGGTGGTCGTGGAGGAGGGAACCGAGAGGTAGGGAGGCTGGGGAGTTCGAAGAATTGAAGGAATTGATCCACAATTGGAGTCCGAAGATTGATGCAAGGGATCATATCAAGTGGCGGGGAGGGGGGTGAAGGTTTATTTTCGGTTAAAGACTTCAAGGAGATAATAGACGAGAGAGTGGCGGAATTAGGGGATTGATATAGCGAAACTAGTTGGTCGAAGGTGATTCCAAAGAAAGTGTGTATCTTTCATTGGAAGGCAAAACTAGGAAGGCTTCCGTGTAGAAAGGTCATAGAGAGGAGGGGGTGGATCTTGATTCGGTATTATGCTCGCGCTGTGGAAAAGAAGTTGAAACGGTAAATCACGCGTTGGTGACATGTCAAGAGGTAGAAAAAGTTTGGAGATTGGTGTTGCGTTGGTGGGATCTCAATGAAGAAAATATATCATCTCTTCAAGACTTAGAGGAGCTGGCACAACGTTCGACACATAATGGATCGAGGTGCAAATTTTGGACAGAAACGGTGTGGAGTATGGCGTATCTGATCTGGGGCCATCGAAATCAAATTGTGTTCAAAAACGATAAAAGGAAGCTGGATGAAAGATTTTTGGAGGCTCAACGGACGTGTTTCGAGTGGATCGGTAAGAGGAGTAACGGTGCAAAACTCGAATGGGTCAAGTGGCTAGTCGATCCACCTTCCTGCCCATGAGACAGAAGCTGATCGTTTGCGTCAATGGGGGTTAAAACCGGGCTCAAATCTGCCGCTTGGCTTGATCGGGACAGATCGGGGTCATCAAGGTTGCAGCGTTGTTAATGGCGGGTGGCAGTCTGTTCTTCTCGATGGATCTGTGCAGAGTGTTCGGTGCACTTTTGGGCCTGTGCAGGGGGCTACACTAAAGCAAAGCTGTTGTTTTGAAGTTTCGGCTCGCGGTCGGTTTTTGATGAAAATAGTCTAGGACAACATGGTCATTAGCTAGGAGCTGCTTCCTCGGCTTAGTTGGGTTGTGGCCTTGGTCTATTTGGTGATGTTCGATTAAGTTCGGGGCTGTTATCGGTAGGATGTCTCGTCGATTTTTTGGCTCTTGCGGTGGTTTGTTGCTCGCAAACCCCGCAGTCACCTTTTCTTTATTGATTGTTTATTAGTTGGTTCTTGGGTATGTGCTACCGTTTTCGGTTGTCTTGCTCCTGTTCTGGGTTGGTCCCCAGCTGCTTGTATCTTGGTACTCTTTCTTGTGGTAATAAATGCTTCTGCCGTTCAATATATATATAAACTCTCATTATAATATTAATATAAAAAATAGAGACATCTTATATATATATATATATATATATATATAAACTCTCATTATAATATTAATATAAAAAATAGAGACATCTTTATTTGACCTCCAAATACAGTGACTTAGGGTTGTTTGTTTTTTAAAAAACCTTTTAATGACTTTTAAGTCTGAATCGTTCAAATTTTTTTACACATCACCTCTTATTAATCATAACTAAAATAAGACTTCAGACTTTAGACCTCTTAAAAAACAAACGGCACATTTCTTTTTTTGCCTCTACTTTTTTTGGGGTATTTTAGACCATCTCCAACCCAACACAAAAAATATAAAAGTAAAAGTATTTTTATTTTCAATCCAACACTAAAACACTAAAGGGATGGAGATAAAAATGTTGGTCTATATTTGAACGTCAATAAAATAGACCTCTATAACCAAAACATTTAAAACATTATTTTTTGAGTGAATTACACTCGTGGTTCCTATGGTTTGCTCAAATTTTGGATTTGGTCCTAAAACAAACTATCTACACTGATGGTCCCTAACTTTTCATTCTTATAACGCTAGTGGTCCTCCAAGTTAACAGACGTTAAGTTAGTCTGTTAAGACCAATTAAGTTAGGGACTTTTTGGACATTTTACCATTGATCTTGTTTTATAATTACTTTTTTTTTCTTTTGTTGCATCTTCATTTTCTCTATATTAATCCATCAAGAACATTTGATTAAACATCAAAAAAACATAAACAACAAATTGATTTAAAAAATGATTAAACAAAATCCCTATAAAAGAGAAGGAAGAAAACACCACCGATCATCATCATCTCTATAAAAAAGAAGGAAAAAGACCCAAAATCCATCCACCAAACATATCTTCATCCAAGAAAAAAGCTATCACCGCTTATCATTCTTTATCTTCCCTCGATGTTTGCTCCCTCTACAAGATACAATCCATAACCCACCTCCATCATCATCCGCAAATACATTAAAAAAACTTTGAGCTTTGAAGTGTTCGATTTAGGTTGTCAATACCTCTATCTGCAACCTTCATCAGCCAAAGCACAATTGATCATCATCATCTCTGCCATAGCACCTTCCATCATCGCCCCTTCACTCTTCAACAAGAAATTGGATTCATCTGGTCATCGTCGCACGCCCTCTTCTACACTTCTTCAACATTCAGAGATAGGAGGTGACCCTTGATGAACTTGTTCTATGATTCATGGAGTGAATCTTATGGCCACCTAAAAAATCTCATTTTTTGGTCGACACAAACATGGGTTTTCTACAAGATCTGTTTTTTCCCTTTAAATTTAATTCTAGGATTCATGGAAAAGATTATATGGATTTTCTGGTCCAAATCTAGACATTTGAAACAACTTTGTTGGATTTCTACGCTTTCTTCCAAATTCATTCTTTTTATAATTTCTTTTTTTTTTCCAGAATTCCCAATTGCAAGTGGGGGTTCTGTTATATCTTTCCCAATTGAAATATCCATTGTTGTTATATTCATGTCTTAGGATTTCTTGGATTCTGGGTCTTTTTAGGTGGATTTTTCTAAGGTTTATGAAGATGGGTTCTTTTCCCAAAATGCAATGACTTTGATCCGAGTGATTTTGTGTGTTTTCATGCTGTTTTCAAATGAATTCAAAACTTGAAAACTGTTATTTTACAATGTTGAAGCAGCTTCTAGGTAAGCTTCCCAGAAGATCAATCAAGTCTGATTCCTTTGAAGATCAATCAAAACTTTAAAAAAATTGTTATCCATTTCTTTTGGGTTTTTCCCCTTCTTTTTATAGAGTTTTTCGTTTACAAAACGTTTTATGTATTTGGATTTAGGTTTTTGATTTATAGGGATTTTGTTTGATCATTTTTAAATCAATTTGTTGTTTATGTGTTTTTGATGTTCAATCAAATGTTCTTAATGGATTAACTTGGAGAAGATGAAGATGCAACAAAAGAAAAATAAAGTAATTATAAAATAAGATCAACAGTAAAATGTCCAAAAAGTCCCTAACTTAATTGGTCTTAACAGACTAACTTAACGTCTGTTAACTTGGAGGATCACCACTTCACCAGTGTTATTAAAATGAAAAGTTATGGACCATCAATGTAGATAATTCATTTTAGGGATCAAATCCAAAATTTGAGCAAACCACATGATCACTAGTGTAATTCACTCTTTTTTTTTTCTTTAATCGTGTGTCTTAAAAGAAATATGATGATTTTTTTTCCTTGGAATGATTCCAATTCAAGGTACCGATATGTCCGTTAATTAATGATTATTGTAATGTATTCATAAAGATTGATCATGTTCTATAATTGTTTTAATTAAAATTTAATTGAAGTACTAACTAAAAGATAAACATAATTAAAAGAATATTCATCAATGATATTAAATAATAACATCCATAAATAACTTTTTAGAGTTCTTTACAATTATTTAAAAACAAAAACAAAAATAAAAATTATAATCATATCCTTGTCAGCCATGAGCAACACATGTTTAAAATACATATATAACCAATTCTAAGAATCTTAACATGTAACCAATTAAAATATAACTGGTTGCTAGCTTTTATATATATATATATATATATATATATATATATATATATAAAACACCCAAAAAATGAGGATAATAAAAATTTCCGAAAAATAGAAATGTGGTAATATAATAATGTCATAACATGAGCCTCCCAAAATGGGAAAAATACAAGCACTTGTTTAATTACAGTTTGTAATTATACGGAAATAAACAAAAACATATTAATCTAATTCCTTAAATAGAAATAAGATTACAAAAGGGGTGTCGCTTTTAATCCATCAAAAGTTTTCACAAAAAATGCACCCACTTGCACTCCCCAAGCTCACACGGATCCGCCTAAACCTTCTTAGATGCGGCACCACTAGAATCTGTGATACACATAGACACCAAACAAGTGTTAGGCCAAAAAGCCTAGTGAGGTTGAACGACAAGCAATAAATACATGAATGATAGTTACATAACTTTTTACCAAGAAACATATCTACAAATGGAATCAATGGGGGAGACCCATAACACCAATCAAGTTCCACCCAAGAGCCGAGATACCCTAGTGCCCACTTCCATGAGTGACACCACAAGGTCCGGCGTATCCGGGGGTACAACATAGGCATTGCCCCTGTTATCCCAGTTTAATCTAGTTGATAAACAATCAATCAAGTAATCAAGCAACACAATAAAGATCAAGAGATATAAAGATTAAGAATAACATACCAATCCCTTGAATAAACAATGAAACCCTTGAGTGTTCTTGATACCCTTTGAATACAGAGAATATGTACGGCTACTATTTAGAAAATCATCAGAGTTCTAACCTAAAACTAAACTAAACATAACTTTAAATACCCAGGCCATATGGGCTTTAACCTTAATGGGCTTTCTAATGGGCTTGGGCCCAATAGCTAATAACTATTAACTTATTACATAATAAACCCTCTAAATAACTTTGACACAATTGCAGTTTAAACCCTTAACTTTAACTTTAATCTTGAATACAATTTATGATCCAACAATCTCCCCCTTTGGATTCAAGATTAAAAAAAAAATTGCAATTATCTTCGGGTCTTCATTTGTATTCTCTTTTCTTCAGATATGTCGTTGATCACTTCAAAACTTGATATCTTTAAAAACTTTAAAATCTTTGAAAATCTTTAGATCTTCAGATTGTATTCTCCCTTTTTGTATCTTCTCCCCCCTTTTTGATGAATGGTGAGAAGCATCATCATCAAAACTTTTCAAAACAATCTTCCCCTATTCAAGACAATCTCCCCCATTGTGTATGATCATGTAAGCACAGTCTTCATGTAACGAGCCCTGTATGAAAATAAGAGCAGTCTTCCCAGATGGAAAGAGTGATTATTTCAATCTTTTCAGATTAAAATAGAAAGTAGGAACCGTTTAAATCTTTGCAAATTCAAACAGTTTAAGAGTTGTAACCCTGAATCAACAAATGACTCAGTTAGAATGTCTGTCAGTAACACAAAGTTACTGAGTAACACAAAGTTACTATATAAGGAGCTGGTTTGATGTAGACTCCCCAGGTCTTCCATTCAATCATCGAATAACACATGGTTATCTATGAACGTTCTGACAGAAAACAAAATTTTGTGTGCTCGTGCATGTGTATGAAAGAAATTAAGCATAGATGATTGCTTTTTCATATGTAGGCTCAAAGTATGTAAACTTGTTGAGACATCAACAAATTATACAAAGACTCAATGTGCATGAGAAAGGGTTCGAAGGTGGGGCAACCTTCCTTCTTTTTCAATATTAGTATCTTCCAAATGAAGAACCAATAGCATATGTGCTGCGTCCCCAGAAAATGTGAAACATTCTCTTTTTGAGAAAAGAATGAGTAGCTGGTGGGGTTGTATGCAAGAGATGGCATGGGCTAGGTGCCTTTTTCAATGATGGTCACCAAAGAATGTGAACCAATCAGATTATGTGGCTGCCCGGCTCAGAAAGAATTTGGTGTAGAGTTTAATATTCTTTTACTCTGTTCTCTCACCCTCTTTCTTTTAATGCTCACGTCTAACCAATCTCTCCTTTTCATTTTACCTCTTCACACACCATCACTCAATTCTTTTTACCCCTCTCCCCTCAATCACTCAGGGAATACTTCCTGGGTAGGAAACACTGGTTATCGTGAATCCATGGAAGTTCTGTTAAGTTCTCACACTGAATCCCATGTATTTTCCTAAAAGAACATGTTGTTCAACAGTCTTTTGTACATGTAAGCACAAATACCACTTGTTACATGAAGAATATAATATTCGGATATGTCAAAACAGAAGATGTTTGACGATGCAATTCTCTCCCTCAAACTAAAAGAGTTTGACAATTAAGCTCATATCATTTTATCATGAAGAATAATATTTTGGAGAATCAAAAGCGAATGTTGTTTATATGAACAATATATAAACATATTTTCAATGAAAGCACATGAAATGACGTTTGATTCAATCAACAGTGAATACAAATAATGTGAGTATTACCATAGAAAGATTTTACTTTTGATACATGGTAATAACAATTGTTATCCCAGATTCTGATACCAATTGTTATCCCAGTTTAATCTAGTTGATAATTAAACACACAAACACAAATTTAATCCTAAAACTTGATTCTTTAGGCTCTGATACCAATTGTTATCCCAGTTTAATCTACTTGATAAACAATCAATCAAGTAATCAAGCAACACAATAAAGATCAAGAGATATAAAGATTAAGAATAACATACCAATCCCTTGAATAAACAATGAAACCCTTGAGTGTTCTTGATACCCTTTGAATACAGAGAATACGTACGGCTACTATTTAGAAAATCATCAGAGTTCTAACCTAAAACTAAACTAAACATAACTTTAAATACCCATGCCATATGGGCTTTAACCTTAATGGGCTTTCTAATGGGCTTGGGCTAAATAACTAATAACTATTAACTTATTACATAATAAACCCTCTAAATAACTTTGACACAATTGCAGTTTAAACCCTTAACTTTAACTTTAATCTTGAATACAATTTATGATCCAACAGCCCCAAATGGCGGAGGTCTAGGCACACGCCCACATAGCGGCGCCCAAGACTATGTCCTCCTAGTGTTTATTGACTCGATTCATCCACTCAAAGCATTTGTGACCAAAAAGCATAATAGCTCTCATATGATGTATGTAATACCAACGTGGTAACTTGGTCCAAATATCCATATCCGTTTTACAAAGAGGTGCAAGAACACAACTTCACACACACCATACTCATCTATGCATATACCATATAGAAGGGCTTACCCACATGTTGTGAAATTCTCAATGCTTTGAGTAATCCAAATATAGACTTACTTATGAATAAATATTGTTTGTCAACAAACTCATACCCTAAAATAGATGTATTTCTACCTTCCAAAACGTAACCCTTCATACCCAAAACACAATCATATCAAATAGACAAATATGGAGAAAACCCCATTTTCATTTAACAAGGAAGATCAATATATAAGCGAGTAATAACATGTATCTCATTTAAAAAGGTTTAGAACACTCACAATCTAGATTTTTAGAGTAAAACCTAGAAAGTCACAAAACCCTAGCTTAAAGATGATGGATATGAGAATGTGGAGCTTGACTCCTTGTTCTTGATGTTCCCCAATAAAACCTTTAATGATCCCAATAAAGAACCACTAAACCCTAGATGACAATTAATGAGAAATGGGGGTAGATAGAGAGGAAAATTGTCTTAAATGCTTCCAAAAACGAGTCTCCAAGATTGAGAAGTGATATAAATGAATCAAGGAATCGGATGCCTGAGATATAGGCCTAGAGGATGCGGGCGACTATGCCCGGGCGACAATGCCCAGGGCATTGTCGCGAGTCAAGGTCGCTGACCTTGTACCAAGACTCGTCCCAACTCTGCGACTATTCCCAAGCGACTATGCCCAAGGCATTGTCGCTAAGGGTGTACCGAGACCCAAGGCATTTGAATTTAGATTTGTTGATTTAGTTCGTATTCATAACATGTCCACAAGTTATATATCTCGTAGATTTAAAGTGTGTGTACATTTAATTATGCGTGTATACGTATATGTTAAGAAGAGATGAGAGAGAAGATAGGAGAGATGAGAGGTTTTTTTAATTAAACCATATTTTATTTTTTAACGACTTTTCAATTATCTAAATTGAATCTTACCAATTAATAAGTTTTTAAAAGAAATATTCCTTTAATTAATAAAAGGTGAAATGAAATGAAGTAACATAAAATCAAAATCAAATCGAAACAAAAGGACTTGAAAAGAAATATGCAGGTATTTGTGTACTTAATTTTTTAGTATAATAAAGCACGAAACTACTGTTTTTGTTCTTAAATTAAAATTAATACAATAATAATTTTGCTATTGTTTATTTAGGCATTTGTGTCTCCGGTATCCTGAATTATACTATATAAGGAACGATTTCACTGTTTATGAACAGTAATTTACAGCTTTGGTCCTTGAGGTTTTTAGTAACTTACAGATTTGGTCCTTGAGCTTTTAATTTTTTTTCTATGTTTGTAGAGTTACAGATTTGGTCCCTATAGTTTTATTTTCCTCTTGGATTTAGTCCCCATAATTTGTTGATTCCAAAATAGACTTTCGATTTTGCATTTGCGTAACGTTTTGGTCCTCGAAACTAAAAGTTGTTAGCTCCTGACCGTTAAGTAAATGACATTTCGATCATTTATAACTTTTTCATTTTCTAATTTAAATAAATAAAAGTTATATTATAAAAATTATTTTTATTATATAAGCATAAAATAAAGATCCCTTAACATGCATCGCACCTCAATGACTGTGTCTTCTCCAACCCAAAACCTATGTAAAATTTGTTTAATTCATATTTTTATTATAATTTAATTTAGGTTTAATAACAATGTAACTTTTTTTTAAGTTTAATGATGTAATGTACCATTTGCCAATTTATTTTCGCTTCCTATCATACACACACATCATCCTCATAGAGCATTTTGTAAATTATAGTGATGCTGCTAACAAACACAAAATGTTTTGTTCTCATAATTGGTGATGCTCAAATTTATGGTCTTAATATTTCTTTCCATCCGCAGCAACGCGCGGGCATTAATCCCACCTCGTTCTAGTGATTTCTATGGCGGTTGTTTAAGTCGAGTTGTATCAATTATCATTTTGCATTTTATAATTCATTTTAGGGAAAAGTTCAAAAAACCCCAATAAACTATCCCATTTTGAATGATTAAGTCCATAAACTATTTTTTTGAATGAAAAAACCATTAAACATTCTAATTTTGAATGATTAAGTCACTAAACATTTTTTTTAATAAATAAACCATCAAACTTCTAAAATTTGGTTACCTTTTTCAAAGGTATCTGGAACTGACTATAAATGTTTTAAATTAAAAACAAATCTAAATCATTTTTACCATTTTCAAACTCTACGCCATTAAAATCCCTCACAAACAATTGTATCGCTCCGCCTCGTCACTCTCCGTTGCCTGAAAGTTGTCCGTTCACCATATCGCCTAACACGTTGTTGCCCCTGCCATCGATCTCTCTCTTTTTATTTTATTTTTTTATTATTCAAAAGAGGAAGAATTAAAAGATAAACGTTTACAGATAGTTTTTTTTTGTTAAAATGATGTAAGTAACCAATTTTAAAAAGTTTCGATGATTTAATTTATTAAAAAAAATGTTCAGGGACTTAATTATTCAAAATGGAAAAATTTAATGGTTTTCTCATTCGAAATGGAAAAGTTTAATGGTTTTTTCATTCAAAAAAATAGTTCAGGGACTTAATCATTTAAAATGAGAAAGTTTAATGGTTTTTTCATTCAAAACATTAGTTTAGGGACTTAATCATTCAAAATGGAATAGTTTGTTCGGTTTTTATGAACAATCCCCTTCATTTTATATTGCATATGTGCAACCCTTGAATTTTGGATTTACTCCTTCATTAAATATATATTACTTGCTCTCTATTTAGCCATTTCTTCAAAAGATCAACTATATTTTCTTTTGATTTCATATAATCAATGGATATAATTCCATTCTTTAGCAACCCTCGTATTGTGTTGTGACGACGTCTTATATGTCTAGATTTAGCATTGTTGTATATCTGATTCTTTGCTCTTGTAAGAACTGCCATACTGTCACAATGTATACAAATGGCAGTTACAGGCTTTGGCCAGTAGGGAATACCTTCTACGAAGCTTTTAAGCCATTCAACTTCTTCAGCTGCTTTGTCTAAAGCCACGAACTATGCTTCCATTGTTGATCATGTATTCACTATCTGTTTTCATGATTTCCAAGACACTGGTGCTCCACCAAGTGGAAAGACATACCCACTTATGGACTTGATTTCCGAATTGTTGGAAATCCAATTGGCGTCATAATATCCTTCTAAAACGGGAGGATATTTTGTGTAGTTCAATGTATGTTTGAGATAATGGAGCGCTCTTACTAGTGCAAACTAATGATCTCTACCAGGATTATGTGAATAGAGACTAAGTCTACTCATCGAGTATGCTAGATCTGGTCTAATACAATTCCTAATATACATAAAGCTGCCAGGTACTTGAGTATATTCTAACTGGGACACATTATCTCCTTGATTTTTCTTTAGTTGACTAGACAGGTCAAATAGAGTGACCACTGGTCTATCGTCATAGTGTCCATATTTTCTAAGAAATTTCTCAATATAATGGGATTGAGAAAGGATATACTTATTAGAATTTCATTGAAATTCTAATACCAAAGATAACGTCAGCTACTCCCATATCTTTCATATCAAATTTGGAACCATCAAAGTTCATACAGGAAACAACATTATGAACTTCAACCAAAAATCATTGTTTCCTATATGAACTTTGTTTAATAACTTCCCCAACAACTATGTGATAACTTTTCTATATTAGAGTCATTGTTCTAAAAAAAAAAAACTCGTTGCACAGTCGCCATGGTGCACCATGGCACAAGACTTGTGTCTCACGCCATGTTAAGCCTGTGGCATGTCATGGCCTTATGCGCAGTTTTCGTAATGCGATATTTGATTTTCTTTACATTTTTAATGTCTTATTTGCTAGTTTTTAATATATAATCTAATTTAACTTGCTTATTACTATTGACCCATTAAGTAACAAAGCAAAATATATGTTTTTATATATAATATTATATATGGATTTGAAATTTGACGTCGTAAGTCATGCCTTGAAAACGCCATATATCATATCATATATCTTAAGTATTTAGTAAATCTAGACCATAAGTATCACATACATCATATCTAGCATATAGTGTAACTCTTATGGTTGTGTTCATTTGGGTCTTGAACGTATCCTTTCTTCATGAGATTTGATCGGTTGTTAACTTTTACTTTATTTTCTCGTCAATCGCCCTCAATTAATGCATAAAAAATGGTAAAACCGAACTACATTGATGCATTTTTATATTTTTATAGGTTCGGAACAATTTGGAGCGAAAAAGAACAAAACGAGGATTTTTGACAGATTTGCGCGATTGTGGCGTTTCGAGCATATCTCACTCGTCCGAGCTCCGTTTAAGGTGATTCAAGATGATCTGGAAACCTAACAAACGGACCTACGACTTTGAAGTTTCGAGATTTCACAAATTCGGAATGCATCTGGGCAGAAACTAATCTCGAAGTCGGAATTAGTATGCTGGACAACAAAACAAGTAATGTACAAGAAACGAAGCATGAGGTACAAAACAACAAAATGGGAGAATCTATTATTAATTTAGGTGGATTAAGAAAAAGGAAAATAGAAATAGAGAGATATGAGGCCACGGTTAAAAAAAAGGAGAAGAAGAAAGATTAAAAAAAAGGAAAGAATCAAAAGGGTTTTGGTTTTCTTGTGGGATTTAAAAAGGGATGCGATTGGGAGAGGAACCGTGAGGCAGCCGTGGAAGGAAAAATATTTATTAAATTTGATGGGTTTGGGAATGATGATCGAAGATTGAAGATGGTTGAGCCCGTTGATGATGATTTGAAGATTCGAGTCGATGATTTTATTAAAGATGTAATTGAGGTTTCAGGTTTCTTTTAAATAATTCTTTTTATATTTGTTCATTTTAGTTCGGTTTTAGAAAAATGTTTGAGTTGTTTATTCTTGATATTGTTGGTTATTGAAAACATTGGATTTGATTTCTTGGATAAAGTTCGTGGCTTTTTATTCAAATATTGGTTATTGAGATGATCTTGATTTTCTAGTTTTTAATAAAGTTTCTTTGAATTTTTTATGGCGAACGATATGTGACAGGTATTGTTAACTTTGATTAATTTCGTTTTCGCGTTATTTCGTTAGTCAAAAAGTTTTAATTTTAGTCATTTAATAGTTTAATTCAACTCTCAATCCAAACATTTTGAAGTAGTGTTATTTGTAATAACTAGATTTCGGTTTTTAGTTAGATTTTTTTTAGCTTAATTGATAAATTGAGTAGTCAATCTTTGTGACACGCGTGCATTCGGTTTTAACACAATCAATTGATTTAACCACTGACTACTTGAGAAGAACGATACCCGACTTACCATCTTTACTGATATAAGTAAGGTTTATAAATTTAAACCTTGTTGTGCGTTTAACGACACGTGCAACAAGATTCTTAGAGAATGTAGCCATCCCGGTCCTCATAGATGCGACCACACATCATATCACACATGTAATGTCAATCTAGAACATTTTGTGGTGTTCCACTGTCAAAGCTATTAGCATTATTAAGAATCAGTATTCAAACCATAATCATCAACGAAAACACACTAAGATTATCTTAGGAATGAGCATGCCTATATGTTATGCTTCTTGAGTGTTCCCCAACTAATTTGCCTTTTGAACCAAGACCATGGGATCTCCAATGTTGCTAGTTAGGTTTCCGCCGAGTAATAACTCATTGAGTTGGCTTTAAACGCATTCCCCTCGATGTGTATATAACCTGCTCTCTGTTTAGCCCTTTCTTCAAAGGGTCAACTATATTTTCTTTTGACTTCACATAATCAATGGATATAATTCCATTCTTTAGCAAGTCTCGTATTGTGTTGTGATGACGCTTTATATGTCTAGATTTAGCATTGTTGTATATATGATTATTTGCTCTTGTAAGAGCTGCCATACTGTCACAATGTATACAAATGGCAGTTACAGGCTTTGGCCATTAGGGAATACCTTCTATGTATATTAGGAATTGTATTAGCCACACTGTCATTTGTATTTCTCTATAGTGTCATCGGGTCTCAACTTCCTTTTGAAGATCCGTTTATAACTAATGACCTTATGACCCTGATGTGTGTCAACCAATTTCCAGTGATAGCCTTTTACAAGAGAGGTTCTCCTTCAATGTTAAAAGCCACAAAGTCTGGTCCATATTCTTTAGGGACTCTTCCCCTTTTGTTTCCCCTTAGTTCCACCTCTTCTTGAACCTTGGAGGTTTCATCATTCCTTGATTTATCACCCTTATTTGATTCAACTTGAGAGTGTATATCATCAATCAATCGTTTCCTCTGGATTAGAGGTATTACCCTCATGTTCCTTATATGGGAAGATAGCCTCAAAGAACTATGCTTCTGCAGATTTTGTAACCGTATTATTACTTATGCCATCTACATTAGATTTGTATACTAAGAACCTATATGAAACACTATTATGAGCTGAACCAATATATACACAATCTACTGTTTTAGGTCCAAGTTTAATCCTTTTTGGTAAAAGGGACTTGAACATTGGCAAGGCAACCCACAGTTTCATCTTTTTATAGGAATGTTGTCTCCTTTTCCATAGTTCATAGGGAGACTTATCATTTTTCTTGTGGGGGATCCGATTTAGGATCATGTTTGCAGTAAGGCACGCCTCACCCTATAATGGTATGGAGCTCCAGATGTGATCAACATTGAATTTATCATATTTTTCAATGTTCTACTCTCGGCCACACCATTTTGTTGAGGGGTGTATGGAGTGGTAGTTTGATTTACCACGCCATGTATAGCACAACATTCTGCAAAGTCATTGGATTCATATGCTCCTCCTCGATCCGATCTTAGAATTTTGATTTTCTTGTCGAGTTGGTTCTCAACTCCAACTTTGTAGTTTTTAAACATACTTAAGGCCTCGTCCTTTGTATGGACTAGGTACACATAATAGTACTTACTGCAATCATCAATGAAAGAAATGTATTATTTCTTTCTTCCTCTTGTAGGAGTCATCTTGAAATCGCACAAATCACTAAGGATTAATCCAAGAATTTCATTTGATTTCTCCATTGATCTATGTGGATGATTTGTTTATTTAGCTTCTACACAAATCTCACACTTCGTCATTTTATCAATAGAGCACTTAGGGATGTTAAGTTTGATCATTATTTATAATGGTCTAAAGTTGATATGTCCTCATTTAAAATGCCAAAGGAAAGTAGGATTCACAATATACATGGAAGTAGTGCTTGTGCCTGCCTTATTTATTTACAGAGTTATTTGCAGCACATAATTTGAAGAGCCCCTTATGGAGGTTACCCTTCCCAACATATGCACCACCCTTAGTGATGACAAATTTGTCCGACTCAGATACAACTTTGAACCCTTTCTTAATAAGAATAGGGACATAAATAAAATTCTTAGTCAATGATCACACATGCAACACATCGAACAAAACGAGATCCTTTTTGGAAGTCAACCTTAGAGTGGCCTTCCCCTTTCCTTCAATTCTTGTTGTAGACGCATTACCCATGAAAATCGGCTCCTTTTCCTCCACCTTTTGATAAGTCTCAAACAAGCTTATTGAATTGCATCGAGTTACCCCAGTGTCGACCCACCAATCTGTAACACCCTAAAAATAGGGATAACAAAATTCCGGAAAATCGGACATGTGGTATATAAAATTGCCATAGCAAGAGCCTCCCAAAAATGGAGAAATATTTAAACCTATTTAAATACAGTTGTAATATAGCGGGAAATAGACAACAACCAACTAATCTAGTTTCTATGCTGGAAAGAAGATTACAAAAAGAGTGTCATCTATAGACCCAAAACGTCTTCACAAAAAGTGTGTCCAAGTGCACCTTCCCCAAGCTCTCACCCATGGGCAACTATACCTGCTTAGAAGTGGCACCACTAGAACCTGAGATACAGATCGACACCAAACAAGTGTTAGGCCAAAAATCCTAGTGAGTTTGTACAAGAAATATCATATAAATCCAATTACAATTCTTATCAGCAGTTAACCAAAGTTCATTAAATGTGGAGTCAATAGGGGAGACCCATAGCACCAATCAAGTTTCACCCAAAGAGTCGATATACCTTGATGTCAACTACCACGAGTGACATCCGAAAGGCCTGGCACATCCGAGGACTACAACCATGGCATTACCCCAAATGGCGGAGGTCTAGGTACATACCATTATGATGGCACCCAAGACTACATCCTCCTAGTATCTACTGACTTGGTTCGTCCAACATAATTTATAGTAAGTCTTAAGGCACATTGTGAACAAGAATCTTCTCAATACCAACCATGGGTACAATATTACTATCCCAATTAATATAATGCCCATAACAAGACTAGTATGACCACAATTTTAACCATGTAGTTGTGATTCCACCAAATGGTGTCTTAAGTAAGAAATCATCTCAATAACAAGATATGTATTCCATCAAGTCATGGTAAGTTACATATAAACATGTATTCAAAAGGAATCCCCAAGAACTTAAGCATTAAGAGTGGTCATTTCAAGTTAAGATGCAAGATAATAACTAGTAGATTATGATGTGTATCTAGTTTTAACAAAGGTTTAGTAAACTCACTATCTAGGTTTTGATTAAAACCTAGAAAATAGAAACCCTAGATGAAGATGAATGAATCTTTGGTTGAGAAGAGTGATGATCTTGATGGAGATCTTCAATAAATGAGCTTGAAAGAGTCTTGAATGCTTCAATAAGTGCTATCACCAACCAAACCCTAGAAGTAAAGGAGGAGGGTGTTTGTTTGCCTAAAAATCGCAGGTTCAAAGTGTTTTGGGGTGAGATGTGATCAAAATCGGGATAGAAGGGGGTTTAGGGACCTGCAGGTGGCCCCGTGGCTTAGGCTGTTGCCAGGAGGCCGTGCCATAAGCCGCACGCTTACTCTCAAGCCTGCACTCCAGTGTGTTACGCGACTTGAACCGCGGCTTGGATCCCGCGCAGTAAGCCACACAACTCCCTGATCCAGAGCTAAACAATGCATGAATGATAAGAAATGCTCACACCAACACACGGTAAACACATATACATCTATATAGGCAAGTTCTAAGAGGGAAAAATACGTGCATTACACAATCCACCACATTGGTTACCATGGTACTTCAACGAATCCAATGAATTCATTTGGGGAGTGAGTGAGGTTTGCATGACTGGTTGAACCACCAGCTCCTACACCTCCACTTCCTCCGGCACCTTCATGATCACGTTTATGTCGACAATCCTTGGCTTTATGTTTCGACTTCTTACAGACGCAATAGTGCATGACTTTCTTGAATGCTTTCTTTTGTGGGGCTAAAGGTCATTTTCCCAATGAGAAAGGCCTTTTAATGGCAACATTTTTCCCTTTGAACTTGGAGAACTTTTGCTCCGAATAGCTGCTTTCTATCACGTTGGCTTGCGGCTCCAAGGTGTTGGCATCAGCCTTTTCATTTAGTCTATTATCTTCCTCCATTCGTATCTTGAGGAGTAGTTGTTCAAATGTCATATCCTCTGTCAAATGCTTTAAGTAGAGCTTGAAGTTTTTCCATGAGTGAGGCAATTTGTCTATTATCGACCCAACCAAGAAGTTGGTGTTATGCCTATGCTTCCACCTCTAGCTCGTGGGTAAGAACTTGCAATTCCTTAACGTGTTTCACCACCAACTTTGAGTCAACCATCTGGTAGTTCAAAAATTTTCCTACAGCGAATCTTTTGGAGCACGTAACCTCAGTCTTGTACTTTGTAACACTCGTAATTTTCGATAAGAAAAGGTCACCCGGACGTTTTTGGAACTCGTAAATGGTGGGACTTATGTTGGGAAAAAAATATTTGAAGTCCTTAAGAGTATCGGGGGTCTTGATGTTGAAAAAGTCGAGTATCGGGGCTTGGTACGAGTCCGGCTACAATGCCCGACGACTATGACATGTCATAATCGCACCTGGCATTGTAGCACACAAGTGACAGTAGCTGGGACATGGTTGGCGACTATGTCAGGCGACATTTCCATGGCATAGTCGCATAGAAGGGGCAGGGAGCTTTTAAAATCGGGTTTCAGCCTCTTTCTTCATTCCTCACTTCCCATTTCTTCCCAAACTCTCTCTAGAACAAATCTAAATCGTATATGGTAATTTTAGGTCATCTTTGGCTCATATATTTGGGTATTATGGTGGTAAACCGTCATCAAATTAAGGATTGGAAGCTAGGATCAAGAGTCTCCATCTTCATCTTCAACCTCCAGCTCCATTTTAGGGTTTTCTAGGTTTTCACCAAAACCTATGTGGTAAGTTCATTCCCCCCATTTCCAAATTTCTTTATGAGTTATAAATGCCCTATTGTTGACAACCTAGGGGTCGTTTACCAAACGCTTACCTGGATAAGCGCTTACCCATAAAATTTAACACTATCACTTACTTAGCGGGTAAGATTTTAGTCCACCAAAACGGTATCGTATGCAACAATTTTCCTGATAAACGCTTACCGGTAAAATTTAACACTATCACTTACTTACCGGGTAAGATTTTAGTCCACCAAAACGGTATCGTATGCAACAATTTTCCCGGTAAGCGCTAACCGTGGTAAGAGTCTTCGTCATCACTTACCAGGGTAAGACTCTTGGTCCTTGCCTTAGCTCTTACCGGGTAAGATTCTTGGTCATTACCATATTCATCCATAAGGTAATATGACTTGATAAGCGTTTACCCGAGTAAGCGTTTGGTAAACAACCCCCTAGTGTTTTATTTTCCCAATTTCGGTTTGGAAGATTTTGGGGAAATTAGGTCAAATTAGGGTTTTTTTTTGCCAAAATGGAGATTTTCATATAAGATGTTTGGGGAATGATTCTAAACACTTGGATACGTGTATTTATGGTTGGAAATTTATGGATCTAGGTTTTTGGGAGTTTTGGCTTGAAGATTTGAATTTCTTCAAAAGGAGATCAAGTTAGGGAGAATCTAGTTTTACCCTAAATCTAGCAAGGTGAGTTCAAGTTGATTTGTGAAAACTATGTACATGCCAAAATGTCAGTTTTAAAGTTTTTATGTGTTTTACTTGCTAATCAGTGGTGGATCTAGGATTTTTTTTCCTGGTGGGAGCACCTTTTAAGGTAGATTAAATGCCCGTAAAGTTGTCCGGTGCATTTTAGCCTAAATTCACCGTTTCAAGAGATTTTTAAAGTTTTTTTTGATTGATTTCAAGAGATTTTTAAGTTTTTTTTGTCAATTTCGAGGGAATTTTTTCAGGTTTTTAGTTGATTTCGAGAATGTTTTTTGATTTTTTGATTGGTTTCGAGGCATTTTTTTGATTGATGGGGTCCCTGACAAAAAAGTTACTGGGGAGATTGAAGGTATAAAAAATAAAAAATAAAACTTATTTTTACCTAAAAAAATCCAATTTTTTCCCATTTTAATGGGACCCCCCTAATTATACCATACATCCGTCCCTGCACAAATGTATAATACACATGTGCATAAAAACCAAAAAATAACTTAATTTATTTGTATGCACAAGTGCATATCGTTCGGATGAAGGGCTAACAAGGTGTTCCCTAGTTTTCTATTTTTTTTTTTTGAGGTTTTCTCGTAAACCTCCCTCTATAGATATAATGAAATTGTATGTGGAATTTAGGGGTGTTTGGGATTGCTTATTTGAGGGGCTTTTTAGCTTATTGCGATTTGGCATCGGAGATAAGTCATTTTGAGTGTTTGGATGGAACAAAAAAAAGAGCTTATAGCGGTGCCAAACCGCTGAAAAGCCATTTTTGATAAGTCATTTTGTTCTGACTTATCAACATATTTGAAAAGTGCTTATTATTTTTTTGGTTATTTTGTATGTATAAGCAATCCCAAACACTTTTAAATAACAACTTATTAGCTTATTACGTTTTGGTACCACAATAAGCTAATCCAAACACTTTTTTAAAAACTCCGGTTTGACACCGCATAAATTAATAAGCACTTTTCAAAATAAGTATAAGTTGTTTTAAATAAGCAATTCCAAACACCCCCTTAGATGTTATCTAAAAAGAAAGTGTTAAAATATATCCATATTAAAATAGCGAAATCTTTAGTCCAAATCAAGTAAATGTGTTCGGCCGAAGAATCCGACAAGTAACTAAAATGCAGGGACTAATTTGTAATTTTACTCCGATAGATTAGTTCTCCGTCACAACTCACAACACAAGTAAGGATGGTAATGGGGCGGGGACCCCAATCCCCGTCCCCGTCCCCGATCCTAATTTCTATCCCCATCCCCGTCCCCGCCGGGGAATATGAACACATCCCCATCCCCGTCCCCACCGGGGAACGGGGATCCCCAACGGGTAATCGGGGATTTTTCCCCCTTATTTGATATATTTTAAATTAAATGTATTGAGCACTATATATACTCGATCGATAATAGTCGATGTCTAAATCTCACATATTTCCAAAATATGTTTCTACGTACTACCAAATATTGATGTGAACAAAGTCACAACGTCATACGTAATTATTTGATCAAACGCTTTCGACTCTCCATTTTTCTTATCTAAAAAAGTAACACAAGTAAAAAAAAATGTAATAAAAAATATCAAAATACCATTCTAAATATGAAAGTTATATCTAAATCTTTATAAATAATATATTTAGAAATAGACATACAATATATTTAGTAATAAATATACATAATATTTAGTGATAATTATATAATATATTTAATATGCGGGGACGGGGCGGGGCGGGGATCACGTTACCCGTCCCCGTCCCCATCCCCGGTTTTTAACTTTCGGGGATCCCCGTCCCCATCCCCGATCCCCGGTTTTGCGGGGAATCCCCGTCCCCGCCGGGGCGGGTACACCGGGTTCCCCAATGGGGCGGGTCTCATTCCCATCCCTAAACACAAGGTGGGCTTTCCAATGTCCTACCAATTCTTTTGATCAAAGTCGCCGTCTCCACTTCATCGGCGTTTATCTCCGGCGACGGTTTAATTTTCCGATTCTCTGTTCATATTTATTCACCGCTATTTTCACTTGTACGAGGCATCCGATTGTCAATTCTCTTTGAAAATTAAGGTTAGTAATTTCGATTTTGTACTCGTAACTTGCAAATTCGATATAGATTTGTAGGGGTGGGTTCAAACGAGAACATAGTGTGTTTAAAAGAATAAAGAGACAATTCTCAGCCAATCATTTTTTAAATTAATTCCAAAAATAATAGTTTCTAAAATTAAGAGTAAAAGGGCAATAAATCCATATTACGTTATGGATAATTTAGGACAATATTAACTTCCAAAAAAAAGGGGATTATAATATTTAATTCAAATAAAAAAAAATCCTTCAAAATTCGTTTATCATGGTAAGCACAAGTGATTCGCTGCTATAATGAAGTCAAATTTGGTTTATCATGTTAATCACAAGTGATCTGCTGCTATAAAATTCAAAATTCGTTTATCATGGTAATCATAAGTGATTCGTTGCTATAATGAATTCAAAATTGGTTTATCATGTTAATCACAAGTGATTTCGTACTAAATAACTTGGTTATAATATTTGACACCCAAAATCACATGTGATTTTGTTCTAAATACTTAACACCAAATTAATAATTAACACCAAATTAATAATTAACACCAAAATCATATATGATTTCGTACTAAATAACTTGGCTATAATAATTAACACCAAATTTATACTTAACACCAAAATCATATATGATTTGTACTAAATAGGAAGAAAAGTTGATTAGTTAAAATACGAACTATACATAATTAATATACATATGAAAAAATTGTGGCCACTATAGTAATTGGCACATAGTATAAGCAGCACCGGCAACCGGCGGCAGCAAAGCAACACCGTAGTCAGCAGCACCGGCCACCGGCGGCAGCATCGCAGCACCGTAGTCAACAGCACCGGCCACCCACGACATCGAAGGAGCACAGCAGTAGGTTTCTCGAATTCACCTGAATGATAATGATGATGATTAGTGTTGTTGTAATTCTTCGATTTCCACACGTCCGACGAGATTTGGAAGAACATCTTCTTTACCACTGGATAACACCACATGTTGGTGGTGGTGTTGGTGTTGGTGCGGTGGTGGTGAGTATAACCCACTGCCGCTGACAGTCACATGTTGGTGCGGTGGTGGTGGTGGTGCGGTTTTGCAGCGGCTGTGGCGAAGACACATGTTGGTGGTGGTGCGGTGGTGGTGAGTATATCCCACCGCCGCTGACAGTCACATGTTGGTGCGGTGGTGGTGGTGGTGGTGCGGTTTTGCAGCGGCTGTGGCGAAGAAGACGATGTCGGAGACGTCAAATTCACCATTCCCGCCGGGTAATTTTGATGGAGGATTGAAGGGTGAAGAGGATTGAAGGGTTGAGAGAAATATGGAAGGGATGAAGCGAGAATCCCATTAAATTAGGACTTGATTTTACTAATTTCTTAAAATAAAAATTACTAATGAAAAATGACATTTATACCCATTTTTTACTAAAATAAACAATTATTAATTTCTTAATTATGATTGGTCCAGAATTGTCCCTTTATTCCTTTAAATCGTTATCATTCTCGTATGAATCTATCTCTAGATTTATATATATATATATATATATATATATATATATATATATATATAGCTTAACAACGCTTAGATTAGGAACGAATTTCTCCGGTTAACTATGTTCCAGACTTGAGATTTATCTGGATGAACTTTTAATGATGAGGGGTTAGATGTATGAACTAGGTAATATATATAGCTTCCTGTTGAAATAATTTAAGATATGATCACATATGCAGTGCTATAGTATCTGGGATTGTGGTGAGAAATCTATGTCAAAAACTCAGATTCATACTTCATTCTCTAGCAATATCTATATGTTAGAAGTCATGCATGAACTCATCAATTGTGTTACCATTGAAACGGTTATTATAAGCAACTAATATTGGCACATGTAACTTGAAGAATTTAGAACCCTACTGAATTCGAATTTGAAATTGTAGGGCTATTTGTCATCTAATGTTGGGCTGAGCATCGGACGGGTCGGGTCGGGTCTAAAATCCCGAAACCCGATCGGATATTCGGGTGAGAAGTGAGCCCCCGAAATCCGACCGAAAATAGTTCGGGTAGTTCGGGTTCGGTGGGTCGGGTCTGGGCCTGCTTTGGGCTGCTTTTTTTGGGCCTGTTATAACTTAAAACTTAAACAAAAACAAACTAAAGATTAGGAGTTTTAGGACTGAAAAACAAAAACATATGGCCGATAACAGAAACAAACTAAAGATTAGGAGTTTTAGGGTATTTAGAAATTAGAAATTTAGAATTAGGATTATAAAAATAAAATAAAACTGATTTTTTTAAAATTTTAAAAATATTCGGATTTTTTTGGGTCGGATCGGGTTTGGTTTGGATACCCAACCCGATCCTATATTATCCGATAATATAAATGGATCGGGTTATATCGGGTTTTTGGGTTTCGGATTTTGTTGCTTTTCGATTCGGGTCGGGTCGGGTTTTTCGGGTTGGGCGGGTTTTGCTCACCCCTAATCTAATGTTGTTTTAATGATTATCAACGGTTACAGTCAGAGGCGGATCTAGAAAAATATTCTTGTGGTTGCACTGTCGCACACAACCAAACAAAATTATAGTATCCTTAAGGGCCATATGCAAAATTACACTACACCTTGAAATATACCTAAATATAAACAAATTAACCTGCATACTTCATTATTAACCAAAAAAATCTAAAAATTAAACCAAATTAACTCTAAACAAATAACTCCAAAGTCTACAGAGAGGGTCAAATATATGCAAAATAACTCTAACGAGTTGCTTAACATGTTATTATGTAACAATATTACATTAGTATAAACAAATTAACTTTAACAAAAAAGACGCTAATACAAAATTGTATTCATGTTAAATTGTACGAAAACAATAGTTTCACCTTATTATTCACGTTAAATTTTATTCGAAAAATTCAAAAAAAAAAACAATCAACAACAAACATCCAGTCAAATGTGTATTTAATAACGATTAAATATTGCAAATGCACTCATTATATTCAATATTGGACTCATTTCGAAGCTATCGACGAAACATTTTCAACGGTGCAATGTGTAAAGAAAAAATACGTATTTTTAAGTGTATTTTAGGTAAAAATTTAATTAATTAACTAATACGATATGGGTATAAAATAAAAAAATGAAAATGAAAGGATGTAAACTGAAAACATTAAAGTCTTTAAAGGGTAACAACCGTAACTTATCTTCAACCATTATATTCAATTTGCCAAACATTGAGTTTTATCTATTAAATTTTCATATATAACCCATAAAAGTTTTAAAGTTTATGGTTTCATCCAAAGAAATTTTATGATTTCACCCCAAGAAATTTATGGTTTCACATGTAAGGACCTTAAAAAATTACACTTAACACCCACAATTTTATGGTTGCACATGCAACCAAACCCTAAAGCATAGATCCACCCATATTGCTAATTATCAAACATTGGATTATTTTATGAAATTTATTTATCTGGGATATTTGATTTGATAAATCTTGTGAAACACCGATCTTTGGGATTTTTGGGAATTTTTGATAAATGTATCATAATGAAAATGTTTTAATGACTTATTTGCATACATGGAGATTATTGGTAAAAATGCATTTTAGTGTTTGTTGGTAATATGTGTATTTCGTGTTGTGGAATGTTTTGAAAATACCAACGTGTGGGTCATTACCTTGCCAACATTTCAAAAATCGTAAACCATTTGGTTTTGGAGAAAGATGTATTTCAAGTATTTTGATGAGTAAATCTTTGATATTGATATTTTAACGATTTATCGTACGAGTGTAAACCCTTTGGAGTAATTGTACTTTTAATGTGTGTTATGGGAAATGTTTGATCTTTGTCGGTTCTTGGGGACATTTGTTCGGTTTTAGTAACTTAATGTGGAGCTTTGGGTGTGAGTTGCATTTATTGCACTTTATTTTGAAGAATACATGTTTTGAGTGCGTGTGTCATTCATTTGGAGTCATGTATTTTAGACTGTAATGCAATGGATCCCCATACATGTAAGTAAGTCATATTTAATGATGAGGAGTCTTGATATTCTCACTTTGGAAAATATGACGTGTTGACATTGTTGTTGTCCCGGTCTTTTGTGGAGATGAACCTTTATGGGGTTGTACTTCGGGACCATGTGTTTTGTGGTTTTGATGCTCTAATTCTTGTGCACGAGGGTTAGACATCGTGGATTATCAAGTAACGAGTTGAGGCTCCTATCTTGAATGCTAGGGAGTAGGCACTAGGGGTCGAATGAGAACCTCGAGGTTGAAACTCTACTAGAGAACAAACAGACAATAAGATCGCGTATCCTTGAGGTGTAGCTTGGCAAAGCAGACAATGGGGGATACGGTGTAATTGGGACTTGAGGTGTAGCTTTTTTAAAGCAGGCAATAAAGTCCGACTGGAGGTGTAGCTTTTTAAAGCAGGCAATACAATCACGATATGAGGTGTAGTTCGACAACATGGTTATGTGGCTTAACTTTGTGTTCCGCCACGTACAATGGAATCGGGTCTCCCCCGTCACCGAAAGATGTTATTTGGGTATTAAATTTTACTATCCATGTTTTCGGTGACATTTTATATATATGGATTTTTATTTATGATTTATGGGTTGAGATTATGCCCCACCCGTGTTTTGGGTGTTTCGGAAAATAAAGTTTTATCTGCGCTTTATAGATTGAGAGTTCATTTTCTATTCACGTTTTGAGTGAGTTTTTGTGTTGAATATATTTTACGAAGGAATGTCTATGTTGGGGTACTTGTCATTAAAAATGTAGGTTATTGGAAAACGAGTCGTTTAATATTTAAAGTAAATTCTTTTAAAATATTATGATTTAAACTGTATTCTTTCCTTTAACAAATATATTTATTCATGTTGAAAACTCTTAAACTCACTAGGCGTTAGCCTAACCTTTTTATTTGTCGGCATGTGCATCAGGTTTCGGTTGAGGAATAGTACTAGCGACTTTGTGGAGAGATGAGTGCTAGTCATATGCACGAGAGAGAGAGAGTAACTTGGTGAAGCCTTCCCCATTTTGGATATAGCGATTGTTGTTGTTTTTTTAGTAACACCCTTCCCTATTATAGACCTTGTATAAGGTTTGAATTGTGTTATTTGAAGTTAAACCTTAAATTGGTAGTGTAGGTGAATCAGTTATCGATGTATTTAGAAAATTTTAAATTAGTTGCTATTTCCAGATTTGAGGGTGTTACATACTTTGTGTCCAAAGAATCCCAAATTTCCCTTTGTTCCAAAGGTTGAATACATGTCACATAGGGAATCATCGAGTGCATTCAGAATATAGTTTCGACAACTATACTAATTTGATTTCCATGCTTGATTGCTTTATGATGTACATACACTTGAATTTGAGTGGGTGCCGATCCATCTTGTCCAACCGATGGATTTGACAATGGTTCTTCCTCTGTGAAGACGTTGGAAATTCAAAGTGTTGTCAAGTAAAACAACATTTTCTATTGCCAACGACGGAAATCCGATCCTTTAAACTTCTCAGGTTTCTCCACGTGATTTTTCAACACATTTGATTGATCCATCGCTCCTTAATCCGGTTGTTGGTCAAGATATTGCAATCCACTACATTTACTCTACACGGACAAAATGGATGCTCGTAGTTAGCTTATGGCGAGAAATAGGCCTTCATCCCAATGAAGGATTGATGAAGAAAGCGATATGTGCCTTGCCTTTCCTCGAAAGGTGGTTGCAACGGGCTCTTTATGAATCTCATTTGAGAAGTAAAGCCCAATCCATTTAAGGTGGGGACCCTAAAAAAGTGGGTAGGGTTAGAGTATGTGGAACCCCTTTGAATCTTTTTTCTTCGTTAATTTAATTTTAATTGGTAGGTTAGGAAGTTTTTCTTGGGAAGAACAAAAAAAATCATTTTCTCGTCCTTCATTTAGTTTATTTGGAGTCATCAAATTTTCACTCTCTTCCTAGGTTTTGGAAAAAGTGAGAAAATGTAGTGCAAAAAGAGGTCTAAAAACTCCAAAATCTCTTTCTTCTCCACTTTGGAAGAGTCGTTGGAGATGTTCTATCCTGGGTACCACCTACCATACAAAAACTACTTGGAGAGATTTAAACTACATATAATTCACACGATTGATACAAATTACAAAACCAAAACAACAACTAGAGTGTCGAAGGATTGAACTCACTAAGATATAACGTATAAGATGTATTCATATACATTTGTATGGTTCCTCGCATATATAAAGTGAAGCTTGAAGAATTCCTTTTAGGAACAACCATTGATGGGGACAAGGGCGATCAACTACAACAAGGATTACAGAGAACAGATTCTAGAAAGGTGCTCAGTAGCATGTAAGAGCACTAAAAGTTCACAAAATCAAAGTAATGAAAAGCATGTTGGTGCTTCTGAGTTCATTACTGATTCAGTTCGATCTTATCTATAGGCAGTTGTAACTGCTATACAATTGCACGTTAACCGCCTAACCGTCGATCTCTCTTATCAATACATAAACGGTTAATCTAGTGCAAATTTTAAATACTCGAGTTTATGCCTTAAACTGGAGTGAATTATTGTATTATCTCAATACTTATTTCGTGCAACCTAAAGCATATAAGGGTCGAAATATAGTATTTGGAAAGTGCAATACATACACGATCCAAGAATTATCAAGTGATAATAACTCAGATTCCCTACAAAACATTAATAGCAATTTAAATTGTTAGATAAACTAGAAATGGAGAAAAAAGAATTACTATAAATGATCATATGAAAAATCACATTCAAAGTGAATCAAGATACATAGCGTGCAGTTGCCCACATATATTTTGAGAAATCGTAAAGTGCACTAAATTAAGCTTTAGATTTACAGTAAAACCGAAATAACTACCCCAGTAAAAAATCCAGCAAGGGAGAAGAAAAACAGTCTGAAGTCAAGTTGAGGGTGTGTTATCTTCCTTCTGCTGCAAATACCTTTCACAAGGAAACAAAATAAGCATTTTGTGCATATCAAGGTGGTATGCAGAAAAAATGTGAGAATTGAAGACAGTTTATTTATGTTGAGATGCTTTGAAGTTTGAACCCTAGCCTGCTTGCTTGTTTCTTTTAAATATATAATATATATTGCTTTACAAGTCTAGGGTCTAAACGAAAACAGTCTATTTAATTACCCGTTGGGATAATTAAAGGTCTACGTACATCCTACCTTTAGACTCCACCTTTGAGTGGAATTTAATGGGTTAGTTGAGTTAAAAGACTAGACATTAGATTGCAAGGGAAATGTGATGGTATGTTATTAGTATCACATCCAATGTAGCTTACCCTTGACCTTTTGCCCAACGTGAAAGTTGAAAGAGCTGCACTGTTTCGTTTGAAGCATGGCATACAAGAAGTAGATGGTTCCTAGGCCGCACCATCCACGCAAATCTCATGCATAAGGCCGAATATACACACATCACTGCATCCAAAACTTATGGGTTTATACAATGATAACCTCGCTCACTACGGCTACCTGTATTTAAACATGCGACTACCAACCTGATGTCATGTTGCCTGATAACATCTCTGGAGGTTTATGGATGTCGGCTAGAGCCTGCCACATTTCAGCAACAATAACTTCTTAACACAAAATGATATTCGGTTTCAAGGTCCATATAATCTGTAACAAAAAGTACTGAAAAAAAGTAGTGGAAAAGCATACCGCGGCAACGAATCCCCAGTTGGCTATAGGACCCCAGAAATGAGTAGTCTTAGGTCCAATAGGACTGTTCAAGAATGTCCTGAAGAACTCCATAGATAATTTTGCAGTTAACAACACCACTGCAAAGATATCATTTACATCATTGCCTGAGACTTGCATCATAAAAAATACATAGATAGATAAACAATAGAACAAGATGACAATTATAATTGCAGTTATGCACGAAACACTTCCTTGAAAGTTGAAATAAAATAGTGGATGCCTATTTCACATAGGAAACATAAGATGTTGGGTAAATTATCAAGATCAAAGCAACAATACAAATGTAAAAACTAGTGGCAGTCTAGTTTATATGTAAAGTCAATGAAAGACCAAACTGCTCTGATACAACAAAACAGGGAAAATGGCATGTTTCACCCAATTTTATGTGTTAATCAATTATAAATTGTTAAATGAAGATCCTGATAAAATACTTCTTGCAATTCAACAATCTCAAATCAAATCACCTTGTAGATTAGTGTATTTCTTATTCTACTGTAACCGTGGATAATCATTAAAACAGCATTAGATGACAAATCCCTACAATCTCAATTCGAATTCAGTAGAGTTCTAAATTCTTCAAGTTATATGTGCCAATATTAGTTGCTTATAATAACCGTTTTAATGGTAACACAATTGATGAGTCCATGCATGACTTTAACATATAGATATTGCTAGAGAATCAAGTATGAATCTGAGTTTTTGACATAGATTTCTCACCACAATCACAGATACTATAGCACTGCATATGTGATCATATCTTAAATTATTTCAACAGGAAGCTATATATATTACCTAGTTCATACATCTAACCGTTCATCATTAAAAGTTCATCCAGATAAATCTCAAGTTTCGAACATAGTTAACCGGAGAAATTCGTTCCTAATCTAAGCGTTGTTAAGCTATATATATATATACAAATCTATATCGAATTTGCAAGTTACGAGTACAAAATCGGAATTACTAACCTTAATTTCCAAAGAGAATTGACAATCGGATGCCTCGTACAAGTGAAAATAGCGGTGAATGAATATGAACAGATAATCGGAAAATCAAACCGTCGGCGGAGATAAACCGCCGAAGAACCGGAGACGGCGACTTTGATCAGAAGAATTGGTGGGACATTGGAAAGCCCACCTTGTGTTGTGACGGATAACTAATCTATCGGAGTAAAATTACAAATTAGTCCCTGCATTTTAGTTACTTATCAGATTCTTCGGCCGAACACGTCTACTGGATTTGGACTATGGATTTCGCCTATTTTAATATTGATATTTGACATTTTCTTTTTAAGATAACATCTAAATTCCAGCAACAATTTCCTTATATCTATATATTGAAAACAAATGTTGTTATATATTTTATAACTACTCACACAATACAGTGATATAAATCACGATTTTAATGTTTCATTTTATTTTTTGTTGATTTACAGTACGATTTTGGATGGTTTTGAGAAAGTGATAATGTTTTTTTATAAATTTGTTTAATTTAGTCTTAATAATATAATGTTTTTTTATATAAAAAAATTAAGTATTTTATTAGAATTCAATGATTATCTTATATATTTTAATGACATCTAGAAAAAATTACCAATTACATATTTAATAATATAATTAAAACAAAATTATAGTAATATAATATATTAATTAATAGTGATACATGAAAATGTTTGCATAAAAGAAATGTCCTGCACATACCAAATTGGTGGGTGTTAGAAATCTGCAATAGTAATATGTTTTTTGTGCTTTGATACTTGTAAATTAAGAGATTTTTAAAACCTTATATAAAATGATGGTACCTTGTGCCTAATAATTTGTATTTAAGAGTTTTTTATACCGTTTTTATAATATAGTATAGATATAGATAATTATTATTTTTACTGATGCATTTAGATTCAGGCATGCTGCAGTTTTTTATGATATTATATTATATTTTTTAATAGATAGTGTGTATAAATTTAAAAACTTGATTAAAGATGAAATGGGTTTAAAAAAATTATTTAGGTGTCCATAATATTTTTAAATTGTTTTATTTTAAAACTATTAGTTTATTGTACTAATAATGTGATTTTTGTTCATGTCTAATCTCAAAAAAAAAAAAAAAAAACTCAAAACAATTATAGCCCAACGGTTACCCAACTCATCATTTATTTTGCTACATCTTATCATGATGAAGGTAAATCAGTGCATACATTCCATTGATAAAGGAACATTTCTCATACTCGAACCTAAAACCTCACTCATATGGATTACATCCACACATCTAACAGGAACTTCGTTTATTTTAGAAGATACCATGTTCCTTCGTTTTGGACAATTTTAAACCCAATTTACTTTTTCATAAATCGAATCTCATGTTTTTTAAAAGATTTGTGTAAATAAATATGATTGGTTGAGATTTATACCTTAAATCTTCGGGCTGAATACCACCGTAGTTGATTGAGACTTCCACCAAATTCGACCCTTCCCACACGGGTTTTCTTATGATTTGTTGTGTGTTAAACTTTCGAGCATGATTTCTTTTTATGGGCGTCGAAGATGACATTTTTTGACGGTCATTTTGCATGTTCTACCTTTAATAAGTCATCATGAAAGTGGGCTACAAGCCTAAACCCCTAAACTATAAATGAATGGCAAAAAGGTCAAGGTGGTGAGGCGATATGGAATAAATAAACCGTAGACGGTTAAAATTAGAAGGGGTCTAGTATGCAAAGTTCGGTTCACTTTTGGTGTCAATGAGTCAAACGAGCAAGATATTGTATGGTATTCGATGGTTAAAAGAGAATTTGACCTTGGAAAATGGGGCTTGCTTAACTTCCAAATGGCAGTTTCATGCTCGGAACTTTCAAGCTTGCTTTCAGTCAACCAAAAAAGAGTCCATCCTTCTTTTCGTCCAGACGGACTTTAGGGTTGAAAAAAGGCTTGACCAGGCATTTTCAAGCAGGGCTTTAATTTGGTCTTGAAAAAAGAAAATTGCGTAATCGGGCTTTAAGGCCTGGGTTTGGGCTTTTTTACATAGTACTATAAGCGTACTCGCTCAATGCAGCGAAATACATCATGATTTTAATGTTTCATTTTATTTTTTGTTGATTTACGGTACGATTTTGGATGGTTTTGAGAGAGTGATAATGTTTTTTTTTTATAAATTTGTTTAATTTAGGCTTAATAATATAATGTTTTTTATATAAAAAATTAAGTATTTTGTTAGAAATTCAATGATTATCTTATATATTTTAAATTATTTATATTTAAATTGAGATGTTTATCCTGTTTTGATTATGTTTATTAGTTAGTTATGAATTCAAACATATAGCTTTAGAAAATTATACTCATGCATCATTACTTGTAATCTTGAATTTTAAGTATGTGTATCAATAAACAGTACTTAATACATAAAAACTTGTTTTTAAGAGTTTTTCTTCGATAGTTTAATAATAATGTAATTTATTTTAGATTAAACATTAAATATTCTGTTAGATTTTCTTAATTATATTTTATATTTTTTATATTTAAAATTTGATTTTTATCATTATTTAATTATGCAGGGGAGTGATTTTAGGGGATTGAAGTGAGGAGTAATTTTAGGGGAGTTAAATTGGTTAGAGATAATGATTGAAAGTTAATAAATAACATTAAATGTAGTACATAAAACTTTAATGGTTGTTTTTAAGAGATTTTAAGTAATTAATATTAAATAACGGTACATTAAGCTTTAACAATTGTTTTTAAGAGTTTTTTATCCGTGCGTTAGAAATTTGTATTTTGTTGGGTGTTAGAAATCTGCAGTAGTAAATGTAATATGCTATACTATATTATAAAAAAACTAAATGTACTCTTAAAAACTCTTAAAAATAATTGTTAAAGTTTGGTGGGTGTTAGAAATCTGTAATTGTTAAAAACTAAATCTATACTATACAATTGGTGGGTGTTAGAAATCTGCAGTAGTAATATGCACATACCAATATGTTTTCTATCGTGATTGGTTATGTCTTTGAAGGGTGATCGTGCATACTTAGGGAACAATAAACTCGTAGCAAGGGAAATGAATTTCAAAGGGGCAAATGAAGTTGAGGCTAAGAGCTGATACATATACGTAATAGCCTGTTTCCCCAGAATATATGTGTACACACTAACCGTGGACTTATTTTGGTCAAAACATTGGCTTCCTTAAACCCATTTGGTACTTGTAGCACGATTTCCATATGGTATCGATCTTCGACTTGGGATAAACAAATATAAGATTTCATATTTATTCCAGGTTAATGATCGATACAGTATGAAAATCATGCTACAAATCGCAGATGGGTTCAAAATCGAAGGCCCATACGTAGCCCTGCATCTCAGGCTCGAGAAGGACGTGTGGGCAATAACACGATGTCTCAAAGACTTAGGTGTTGTTTGTCTTAAAAAAAAACCTCTTAAAGGCTCTTAAGTCTGAATCGTTCAGACCTTATTACACACCACCTCTTATTAATCATAACTAAAATAAGAGTTCAGACTTTAGACCTCTTAAAAAACAAACGACACCTTAGGCCCTGTATGACATGATTATTAATGCAAAAAAGGAAGTTTCATCCCGAGTTTCTTGCTACATTATCAAACATAACTTGCCCTCTAAACGCGTTAGAATCAAACAATTTTCTTGCTAGGTTTTGAGCTTATTTGCTTGAAATCACTGTGTATTCGATCCTAATGGCTTAAAGTTGGAACAAATACAGTCTCCTTAGAGAATTAAGGGCACCCGCGAATGCTCAAAGTGTACATTGCACGCGGAGAGTCATTTGGGGGTGATCGAGCCATCATTCCATTAAACGGAGAGTTCAATAACGTGGTAACAAAGGAAATGTTGGTTCGAGGTGGCGAACTCAACACCTACAAATACATGACTTCTATTTTGGCAGTAATTGATTATATTGCCTTGTAGGTATGTATTTTCTTGATTTCGACAAGTTTATGACTTATAGTGAACTTGATTTTATGACGATTCGGTTTGTCTTTCATGGTTATGTGACATCAATACACAATTGGTTCCAAAGGTGATCCAAAACAAGCAATCTCTATATTCGAAAAAAAGTTATAACAATGGTAAAAAGTACAAAAAATTCTTATTTTCTTGAATCGGTTAACCCAAATGTGTTCAAGAAAAGCCAACATTCAGTAAAAAATAAGCCTATGGCTAATGTTTACACATACACTCGGGTACCGGAAAGGCTACCACGTCTCGATCCCTCCGCTTAGCCCTCGGCTCCGGCTGCCCCTTGAAACTCATGTTCGTTGTCACGAATTTCCTGTGCCCCACATATGCACGATGACCCTTGAAACACGAAACGATAAAGAATCAAGTTTACGATAAGCCATAAACGTGTAGAAATCAAGAAAATACATACCTGCAAGGCTCGGACCATGTGGCCATCGTAGGACGGCAGAAAAACGTCGCTACTTAGTGATACAATATAGTCAATTGCCGCCAATACAGAAGTTCTGTTTCTGTAGGGGTTGAGTTCGCCATCTCGAGCCAACATATGCTTTGTCACCACGTTATTGAACTCCTTTTTCAATGGTAGAATGGCTCGATCACCCCCAAATGGCTCTCCGCCTGCAATGTACACTCGGGCATTCGCTGGTGCCCCTAATTCTTTAAGTAGCCTGCACTTTGTTCCAAATTCAAGCAATTAGAATCGATAGAAACAGTGGTTTTCGAGCAATTTGCCAAGAAAACGGTCTGGAATTGTACCTTGCTGCTTCTAACGCGTTGAGAGGGCAAGTTATGTTTGATTTTGTAGCAAGAAACTCGGGATGAGACTCCCGTTCATCGTTTATAACCATGTCGTATTCAGGGCCTAAGCCTGTGAGGCATCCTGTTCTTACCCATACGTCCTTTTCGAGCCCGAGATGGAGGGCTACGTATGGGCCTTCGATCCACATCCTTCTTGCAATCCGGTTACCAAGTTCTCGAATTGGAGCCGCGAATTTCAGCGCATGAAATGCAACCTGCAACAAGAAAATGTGATCACATTACTTTAATGATCTCCACATCGAAAACTCGAAAGTGTGATCATGTTAAGCACCTTGCATCGAAGCTTTTGAAGATCTGGTGGGAGGTTCTTTGAAAGCTTCGATTCTAACCCCGTTAGCACCAGAGATCCTTCTTCATTGAGCTGCAAAACACGAAGGTTTCGAAGGTCGTTAATGGTGGTTTGATCCTAGAACTGGAACTGAATAGATCTTGTGTATGTTCCTTACTTTCTTGAAGAATCTTGCACGGATCCAAAATGGAGGAACGTTGTGTGGAATTTGATTCTGTGATAATTGCCATGAAACTAAATGTGTAGATGGAAGAGATGATACTACTCGAATGTCTGCTTTTAAGTTCTTCTTAAAGTGTTCTACATCGAAAATTTCTGAAAATTCACTGCACAATCAACAATTAAGAACACAATCATATACATCAATTATGAACCCTAAATCAACAATCATGAACACAATCATATGCAGCAATTATAACAATCATGAACACAATCATATGCAGCAATTATGAACCCTAAATCAACAATCATGAACACAATCATATGCAGCAATTATGAACCCTAAATCAACAATTAAGAACACAATCATATGCAGCGATTATGAACCCTAAATCAACAATTACGAACACAAACATATGAGCGATTATGAACCCTGAATCAACAATTAAGAACACAAATCATAAATTCCTAAACCCTAAGATCAATTATGTTACGATTTTTACCTCTCGTCTCCCTGTAAAACTGGCAAAACCAGAGCAGCTTCGAGAATTCTAGCGATAACAACAGCATCAACAATCTGATTCCTAATCTGAAACAATCCTCCCGAAACCACAACCACTAGAAACCTCTTCTTCTCATTAGCAATCTTACGAGATCTCCTCCGATACTTCAAACTGAAATCCAAACACGGCCTAAATCCTTCACCATCCGGCTGCTCCCAAAACTCCGACGAAATTCCGGCCACCGTACGAGGCGGCAACGGCACCATTGCAGTGGTGGAGAGACTTACAGGAGCATCGTTGTTATCACCGGAACTTGGATCTTGAAAGACGGAGGACAGTGAGGCCAGAAAAAGAGGCGAGTAGGAAGCCGTATGAGCGATTATGGAGACCTGCGGTGTGTTCAGAAACTGATTGATTGCTACAAAACACAGAATCGAAGTCAGCAAAAGAGTGAAGAAGAAGAGTACACGTATGGAAGTTGCTAATGATAATTGGGGGTTTCTAGGGTGAATTTTGGGGGAGAAGAGATAGAGAAATTGGGGGAAAAGATGAGGATTAAAGGTTAAAATTGAGTTCTTGATGGATTTAGTTTTCGCCATTAGAGCTGATTGAGTGAAAAAGAAAGAGAGCTGTGATTATAACTGAATCAATTGCCATTTTATGGCGATCTTCAACTGTTCATCTCAGAATCCGTTGATTTTGGCGCCAAATTTCCTAACGATCAGATTGGCGATTGTTTACTGCAACTGCATCAAATTATACGCTCTTTATATGAAGTCCTTCAACTTTATAATATTTGTAATTCTAACCCTGTCTTTTAGAAGTCTTTTCAGAAACAAGTATCTATGAACCCTGTTAAGACACAGTCTCATTGAATTCAAGATCATCCAAACTGAAGATCACAATCTGAAGCTAAAGCCAAAACGTCGACCATCGATATTAAAGTCTATGTCATTTGTAATAAATGTCAATGTAATTGTTTGTTTATTATATTAGTTAACTTAGTTTAAATATATATTTCTAATAAATATTAGATCTAGTAACTTAGTTAGTTTCTATTTAGTTAGTTAGTTAGTTATATAATATCTATTTGTTAGATATTATGTAGGTTTATAGTTTTATAATGCAACTTGTTGTTACAAGTTGATTAGGTAGTGTGTTAGACACACTAGCTAGATATCTTTGTGATATCTCTCAATCTCTCTAACTATATCACAATACACACATACAAACATACACTTAAAGGTGTAATAGAGAGAAAAACAGAGAACACAAATCCAAGCCTTAATCGATCAACCTTGTAACTCATTTGTTATAATCAATACATGTTGGTAATCTTGTTGTTGTTTCTATAAAACTTGATATTAGTATTGTTGTGGACCGACAATTGGTATCAGAGCCTGATTAAGATCAAAAATCAAGTTTTTGTGAAAAACGTCTCTGTGTTCTGTGTTCAAAATCATTTTCGAGATTTAAACTGTTTTAGGTGTTAAAATCGATCAGGTTGTGATCGATTAGCATGCTAGATAGAGTTGTGAGTGTTTGATTTCACTTTTAAGCGTTTATCGAGTTCCAATTTGTGGATTTTGTGTGAAAACAGTCGAAGTGGGTAAGTTTACTGTGCCATCAAATTTTATTCAAAAGGTGTGTTTTATTAAGATCGAGTGCTTACATTCAGTTCTAGAAGTGATTCTAGACATAAGGATAGAGTTTGGTATTGCTAAATCGTTACAGGAACAGATTTCAGACGATTTTTAGAAGTTCAGGATGAACACACGCAAAGCAGAGGAAGAACAAAATGCAAAGTCCAACTTTGCGCTTCCAACCTCAATCGCAAACTTCAACTTTGCGGCTCCCACATCAAACGCAAAGTCCTACTTTGCGCTTCTCAAAGGAAACGCAAGCCTTACTTTACGGTTCTAACTTCAGTCGCAAACCTTACTTCTCGGGTCCTCAAGCAAACACAAAGCAACACTTATCGGTTCCAAAAGAAACGCAAAACTCAACTTTGCGCATCTCAAGACCCGCAAACCTCAGTTTGCGCTTCCAACTAGACCCGCAAACCTTACTTTGCGCTTCCCACTTGAAACGCAAACCTGAATTTTGCTCAAATTTCACACTTAGACAAATTTTTGAAAACTGTAATAGGGTCTTTATTTGTCATAAAAAAAAATTCTAGGGGCGCTGCCCCCATACCTCCGCAAGGGCGTTGCCCCTTGACCCCACCCGCTAACCGGGTAGCGGGACTCCCGTGCTAAGTCTGCCTAGGGGGACAAAATTTCTTGTGTGATCAAATTTTATCTAGGTTAACGATCATATTCAAGTTTTATATATCAATACAGGATGACATCCAGAGAAGCCCTTGCAATAGGAACTGACACCAAGCCATCAGTTCTCTTTAAAGGAGAATACGAACAGTGGAAGGATCGGTTTCTGAGCTTCATTGACAGACATGAGCTGGGTGATTTCATCAGAACATCTATTGAAGAAGGGGTTATGAAACCAATCATAACGACTCGTGTAGTTGGAAATGTGTCGACTGAAGTTGAACTTAAGTTTCATGAGCTACAAGATGATAACCTTAGAAGAGCCAAATGCGACAGATTAGCTAAGCCATACATCTTACAAGGAATCCCAAATTAAATATACGTAAAGATTGACAGCTACAAGGCCTCCGACAAAGAAATGTGGGATCAGCTTGAAAAGATGATGCTGAGTTCAAAAGTTGGAAATCAGCTGAAAATCTCCAACTGCCTAAATAACTATGAAGAATTTAGAGGCAGAGTGGGAGAAACTTTAGAAGAAACCTATGACAGGTTTGTGACTTTGCTGAACGAACTTAGCAAGAACAAAGTCCACAAATCTCAAATTGAGCTGAATGTCAAGTTCCTGAGCATTCTTCAACCAGAATGGAAAAGATTTGCAAGACAGATGAAGCAGATCAAAGACTTGAATGAGATTCCACTTCACGAGGTGTATGAAACCCTCCGTCAGAATGAAGAAGAGGTGGATGAAATTCTAGCTGAGAATAGACAGAGAGGAAAGACAGTTGATGACACAGTCGCTCTTGTTGTTAGGAAGAAGAAAAATAAGACGATTGTGTACGAATCAGATGAAGATAAAGCTTATGAAAACTCTGACACAGATGAAAATGATCAGCTGAAGCAAGTAATGATGATGCTGACAAATGCTTTTCAGAAAAGATTCTACAAAAAGCCAACATCAAACAGTCAGAGGTACTCATCTGGTCCGAACAACTACATCCACAAGGAAAGGGTTGAAGGAAACAGATATGAAGGAAAGAGATTTGAAGGGAAGAGAACAGAGGAAAGGAAGCCTGAAGAGAGAAGGTATCATCCTGAAGGGAAGAGATTAGAGGAGAGAAATCCGGAAGAGAGAAAGTTCAAAGCTGAAGGATCCAGCCATCCAGAACCACCAACGTGCTACAACTGTGGCAAATTAGGTCACTTTGCCAAGGACTGTCGCAGACCAAAAGTCAGAAACTCCGACTACTACAAGAACAAGATGCTTCTTGCAAAGCAACAGGAGGCTGGGAAGGCACTGATGGCTGAGGATGAATACTGGCTCGATCACTCAGATGATGAAGAAGAGGATGAAGAAAAAGATGAAGCCGTCAACATGTGCTTGATGGGCCAAATAGAATCAGATGCTGAAGTTGATTCAGACAATGAAGAAGAGGAGGTATGTAATCTATCAGATTTAGATTTCATGAATAAAATGCATGCCATGAGTTTAAAACAAAAAGAGTTAGAATCTAATCTTGTACAAGAAAATGGTGTCATAACTGACAAAAACCAATTGATACAGAAACTTAGCAATGAAATTGTTGAGAAGAAAGTATTAATTGAGGTTTTACATAAAGATAATGACACCAACGCCAAGGAAAAGACAATAATTCTTAAAGAGAACTCTGATCTTAAGTCTAAACTGCTAAAAGGTGAGATTGATTTATATGAGCTTACAAATTTGCATGCTTCTTGTATCAAATAAAACTTTTCTTTACTGGGAAAATTAAAAAGTTTGGAAGAGAATATTATATAAAATGGGTCAAACTGAACAGACTATTTTTCTAAACAAACCCAAAGAGGAAATAGAGAGATGGGGAATCGGTTATAAGAATCCTCACTATCTACAAAAAGGGATGTCTGAAGTGCCAGGACTTTATGATCATCTTTCAATGCAATTAGCTCGCAGAATCCCTGAGTTTAAAACTTTTTGGACTAAACTATCGGAAAAGGATGAAGCCAATGAAACGGAAAAACGGTTGAAATCAGCTAAAGTTCATCTTCCATTTTGTTATGCGAAACTGAATAATAGTTATGATGAAAATCCAATATATCAAAAGAAGAAAACTCTTTCAAGTGATTTCTTTCCAAGTTATTCTGAAAAGGAAATGGATGTGAAGCCTATTAAAGGTAATCTATATGTCCCTCCTCTCGTTTTAGAAAGTAAAATTTCTGAACTCGAGAATTCTTTATCAGATGAAAGACTTTTGATAAATATTGAGCAAAATGTTTTTTCAACTGTGTTTTCAAATTCTGTTATTTCAAAAGCTTCAAAATCTAAGGATACGTATGGTTCATCAAATAAAGAGCTTAATTTTCTTAACTCTAACGATAGTTTCGATGGTTGTTTTGAATAATTTGACTTTAATACAAAACTTCCTAACCATTCATCCTTTGTTAAGAAATCTTCAAGAAAAACCAGTAAGCATGTGAACAGTGCAAAATCAACGAAAGTTGATAATTCAGTCTCTGTGAAAGCTAAAAATGTTAAAGGTAAGAATATATCTCAGCATTCACAGAAACCGAACACTACTGGTAATCCGAAGAAGAAGAAATCGCTTGTTGCTCAAAGGTCTAACTCACCAGCTTTACATGTTTCAGATCTGAGCAAGCAAAGGCCAGAAGTTAATTCACAATGGCAACCAAAACGAAAGCTTGACAAGACCGTTTTATCGTTTAGTAGTGTTAATTGTAGCAAGACTTCGCTTAGTAAAGATGTCTTAATTGCTGATGTTGCTCTTTTGAACTCAAAACTTGTTGTTTCCCGTAAACAATATACAATGAAGCAATTATTTCAGTTATCTTTATCTGCTAGAAAGTCTTCTATTTATGATAAACATGTTTCTATTCCTTGTCAAGATTCTGGAGATTGGTTTGGCAATTATCATGTGCATTCATCTCATACTAATTCTTCAAATGCTTTTCAAAAGAAAAGAGGACCCAATTTGTAATAGGTACCAAAATCTTGTGCTAACACAGCAGGACCCAAATTCCAGTGGGTACCTAAGGCTAAATCTATGTTGCAGGCACACAAAGCTTAGAGAGAATTCGACTTCTGATTATGTACAGATCAAGACTCGTTCTTCAAAGTCAAAATAGGTTTTTGGATAATGCAGTTCAAAACCCGAACATCAAAGTCAAAATAGGCTTTTGAACAAATCAGTTCAAGACCCGCACTTCGATGATCAAAGTGTTTATTCCAATGTTGTCATATGAATATCTAAATTTGTAATTTCTCTTATGCAGACTAGTCATACATGGTTCTTGGACAACGGATGTTCCAAGTACATGACAGGGAAAAAAGAGATATTGTCCAATTTTAAAGACAAATATTACGGAACAGTAAGATTTGGCAACAACCAGTTTTCTCCATTCATGGGATATGGTGATGTACAACATGACAATGTCACGATCAAGAAGGTGAGCTATGTAGAAGGCTTACGACACAACTTGTTCAGTATAGGCCAGTTCTGTGACAAAGACTTAGAGGTCAACTTCAAAGCCAAGAGATGTTCAGTTCGCAATGAAGAAGGCGAAGAACTCTTGGTCGGTACTCGAGAATCCGACCTCTACACAATTAATTTATCAAATGTCTAGACTGACAAGCAAGTTTGTCTACTGACAAAAGCATCGATGCAACAAAGTTGGTTATGGCATCGAAGGCTCTCTCACCTCAACTTTAGGTACATCAACAATCTGGTCAGTGGAAAGCTCGTCAAAGGACTTCCATAACTCACGTATGAAAGAGAACATCTTTGTGCAGCTTGTGAAAAGGTCAAGATGAAGAGAGCACCTCATAAACCAAAGCCTGAACCAAGTACAAGCGCTCCGTTAGAGTTATTGCATATGGATCTATGCGGTCCGATGCGAACTCAGAGTCTAGGCGGAAAGAAGTACATACTCGTGATCGTGGACGATTACTCGCGATACACATGGGTCAAGTTTCTACGTTCAAAGGATGAGACACTTGATGTACTCATTACATTCCTGAAGACGACCAAAGTGAATCTGCAGAAACCGGTCAAGTTTCTACGAACAGACAACGGTGCAGAGTTCAAGAACAACAAAGTTGAAGAATATCTCGAATCTGTCGGGATTTCACATCAATACTCTGTTGCACGTACGCCTCAACAAAATGGAGTGGTTGAAAGAAGAAATCGAACGCTAGTCGAGGCTGCTCGTACTATGCTAAGTCAATCAGACTTACCTCTATTTTTGTGGGCAGAAGCTGTTTCGACCGCGTGTTACACACAGAATCGTTCCATGGTACATCGAAGGTTTAAAAAGACTCCTTATGCGTTAATCAACAACCGAACACCGACAATCAAATATTTTCATATATTTGGATGTAAGTGTTTTGTGCTAAACGATAGGGAGAGTCTTAATAAGTTCAGTGCTAAGGCGGATGAAGGAATCTTCATTGGATATTCCTCGACATCAACTGCATTCCGTGTTTATCTGAAGAAGTCAAGAACGGTGATTGAAAGCATCAACGTCACATTTGATGAAGAAATGACTTCCGAACAACAACGTTCAGAACCCGTTATAACAGGAATACTAGTTTCTGGGCAACTCAGTCCAGAACCTGCGTCTCAACAGAATAAATCAGATGAAGCATCAACTTCTACTAACCATTTATCTGATTTAGACTTATTATTTGAATTGTTTTATGATGAATTTCTTGGATCTAATGTAAAGAAATCTGTTGTGGTTGACAGGATGGAAGAGTTAACGACTACTCATCCAACCAGTTCAGATGTTCCTATTGAATCAAACGCCCCGATTCAACAAGAAATTACAATTCAAATGCCGACTCCAACAGTTGCAGAAGTGACAAATGATAAAGAGACAGAAGTAGCTGAAATAGTAGGAGATACTATTCAGATCAATCTACATCCAGATCAAGCTGTACCTGCTGAGCCTTCTGAACCTGCCACTTCAACTGAAACCATCAATCCTCCTGAACAAACAGAAGAAGGTACAAGTGGATTCATAGATGACACAACAGACATACAATCATCTAAACCACTGCCTCATGAACAAAAATGGACCAAACAGCACCCGCTAAGCCAGATTATTGGCGATCCATCAAAACCTGTGCAAACTAGGTCAGCATCAATGAACATGTGCATGCATGACTCCTTTCTGAGCAAGTTCGAGCCAACGAGAGTATCAGAGGCACTTGCTGATCCAGAATGGGTGGTCTCAATGCAAGAAGAGCTAAATCAGTTCGATGCACTTCAATTCTGGAGACTCGTACCAAAGCCTAAAGGTAAAACCATTATAGGTACGAAGTGGATTTTCAAGATAAAGAAAGACGAAGATGGTACCGTTATCCAAAACAAGGCAAGACTAGTAGCCAAAGGATACAGACAAGAGAAAGGAATACACTATGACGAAACATATGCTCCTGTGGCGCGATTAGAGGCAATCAGAATGTTTCTAGCCTACGCAGCCCACAAGAACTTCACGGTCTTTCAAATGGACGTGAAGACAGCATTCCTAAATGGAATTCTGAAGGAGGAAGTCTACGTCTCTCAGCCAGAAGGTTTTGTCAATCAAGAGAAGCCGAATCATGTTTACATTCTCGACAAAGCACTCTACGGTCTGAAACAAGCACCTCGAGCCTGGTATGATGTCCTTTCCACTTTTCTAGTCAAGTATGGGTTTTCAAAAGGTACGGTTGATACCACTTTGTTTATCAAAAAGGAAAAAGGCGATATCATTTTAATTCAAATCTATGTAGATGATATTATCTTTGGTTCTACAAATACTAAGTACTGTAAGAATTTTGCAAACCTTATGGTGTCTAGATTTCAGATGAACTTGATGGGAGAGATGAATTTCTTTCTCGGTTTACAATTAAAACAATTTTCATCGGGTATTTTTATCAATCAATCAAAATACATTAGGGATATTCTTCGGAAGTTCCAAATGGAAAATTCAAAACCGATTGGTACCCCAATGGCACCAGGTACTAAGATTGGCACCGATCCTTCGGGAAAGGCTGTTGATGTTAGGACTTATCGAGGGATGATAGGTTCTTTAATGTATCTTACTTCTAGTAGGTCAGATATAATGTTTTCAACATGCTTATGTGCACGATATCAGGCCAATCCTAAAGAAATCCATTTGTCTGCTGTGAAGCGCATTTTTAGGTATCTGAACGGCACTACAGATCTTGGTCTGTGGTATCCTAAAGATACTAGTTTTGAACTAACAGACTACACAGATGCAGATCATGCAGGTTGTATGTTAGACAGGAAGAGCACGTCAGGATACGTACAGTTCCTCGGTGACAAACTCGTAAGTTGGGCATCGAAGAAGCAACTTTGTGTTTCAACCTCCACGGCCGAAGCAGAATATGTAGCTACTGCTAGTTGCTGTTCTCAGGTCTTATGGATGCGAACTCAATTACGCGACTACGGTTTCCACTTCAACAAAATCCCGATATACTGTGATTCCAAGAGCGTCATCGCAATATCAGCGAATCATGTTCAACACACCAAGACAAAGCACATAGATGTCAGGTATCACTTTATTAAAGATCATGTTGAAAAAGGAACAATTGAACTTTTCTTTATAAAAACTGATTATCAGCTTGCCGATTTGTTCACCAAACCCTTAGACGAAAAGAGGTTTAACTTTCTTGTCTCTAAGCTTGGTATGCTAAATCTTAAGATTTAATCAGTAGTTACCTAACAAAGTTTTCTAAATTGTATACTTTTTCATCATTTCTTCATTCTTAACTCTGATTGATATCTGCACTTCTATCAAATGTTCATGATCCAAGGGGGAGAATGAGAAGAAATTGACATCTGGTCAATATCACTTCGAGTGGGAGCTCATAAAATTTGTGCATGTACTTTTTAATGTCAAATTTCTTTTGTAATGAAAGATTTTAGGAGGAGCTCTTCAAGTCAAAAGGAAGTACGGATATGACTTCTGATGATCAGGACTCGTACTTTACAAAGTTTTACTGTTTTTTGTCTTTTCATTTTAAGTGAATAAATTTTACTTTGACTTGACATAAGACTTTTGCATAATTTTTTAGAGAAGCTTACAAGTTCATATGTTTATGACTTAAAGCTTAGCTTCATGAGATGGAAGATCGTACGTAAAGGTATAATTCTATATCTTCATCTCATATATGGTTGAAAGAAGGACAACTTTCAATCATAGAAAACATTGTTTTTAATGTTCAAACCACTTCCCGATTTTTCAACAGATTTTATATTTTGGAAGTGTATTTTAAATGTTTTCATGATCAATATTGTGCTTTAACTGAAATAGTTAAACCAATCTGAGTTTCGCATGCATCATAGGAAAACAAGAATCATTGTGCTAGGAATTAACACAACTTCTATGGAATCACCTTAACCAGTGATTTCTACCCAAGAAGTTAATCCTTAGTGATTGATTGTGCAAATAGAAAAGAAATGAGTGTGATTAGAGAAAGCAAAAAGTTTAAAAGAAAGAGCGTGTGAGAACAGAGTTAAAAGAATATCACAACTCTGCACCAACTTTTTCTGAGCCGGGTAGCCACCAATTCTAGTGATTCACAATTCTTTGGTGAGCATTATTGAAACAGGCAACTAACCCATGCCAACTCTTGATCGAACCTCACTATCTACTCATTTTCTTCTCAACAAGAAAGTGTTTCACATTTTCAAAGGGGAAGCAACACATTTGTTATCTGATTTTCATTTGGAAAATCTGGATATTGAAAAGAAGGAAGTCTACCCCACCTTCGCACTTCAATCATGCACATTGAGTCTGTGTTTAACTTACTGGTGTCTCAGTGGTTTACACAATTTTGAGCCAATAAGCAATCATCAAGTGCTTAATTCTTTCTAACACAAACACGAACACACAAGGAATTAGTTTCTTTGTCATAACGTTTATAGAAATTACCTTTGTGGTGTTTCGATGATTAAATGGAAGCCCTGGGGGAGTCAACATCAAACAGCTCCTTTCCAAAGTGTATTTGTTACACACAGTGACTTAGTGTTACTGACAGGCATGTTAACTGATTCATTAGTTGATTCAGGTGTTACACGACTATTTCGTCTGGATTTGAAAAGATCTGGATGAATATCTTTTGAATTGACGGATCAGGGGCTCTAACCGCAAGATAGACATTTCTTACAAATAATTTTGATGAAGTAGTTGCACTTAACATCAAAAAGGGGGAGAATGACTACACAAGAAATGGCAAAGATCACATGTTTCAAGAATCACGTCCACTCTTCAAAGGGGGAGATTGTTAGAAAAAGACATGTTGATCTCAGAGCTAGAGAAAGAGATTGCATCTTCTGAGCTGAACAAGAAGACCAAATTGCTACATCATTTTCGTAATGATCTTGATCCAAAGGGGGAGATTGTTAAGACACAGTCTCATTGAATTCAAGATCATCCAAACTGAAGATCGCAATCTGAAGCTAAAGCCAAAACGTCGACTCTCGATATTAAAGTCTATGTCATTTGTAATAAATGTCAATGTAATTGTTTGTTTATTATATTAGTTAACTTAGTTTAAATATATATTTCTAATAAATATTAGATCTAGTAACTTAGTTAGTTTCTATTTAGTTAGTTAGTTAGTTATATAATATCTATTTGTTAGATATTATGTAGGTTTATAGTTTTATAATGCAACTTGTTGTTGCAAGTTGATTAGGTAGTGTGTTAGACACACTAGCTAGATATCTTTGTGATATCTCTCAATCTCTCTAACAAATCAGATCACAATACACACACACAAACACACACTTAAAGGTGTAATAGAGAGAAAAACAGAGAACACAAATCCAAGCCTTAATCGATCAACCTTGTAACTCATTTGTTATAATCAATACAGGTTGGTAATCTTGTATAAAACTTGATATTAGTATTGTTGTGGACCGACAAACCCTATGCTTCAAAATGAAAAAAAAAAACATGAACATTAAAATATTGATTTTTGTCCAATACCTTCAAACTTTATTATTATAATTGTTATTGTTGTAATAATGTATTTTTTGTAATTGTATTTAACACGTTGAATATTAATAAAACTAAAATTAAGATGGATTAAAAGTGTTTAAGTATCCACGTGATATATTAAAAATATTACTTATTTTTTATGACCAGTTTTTCTAATTCAATTATTCTACCGTGCAGTAACATTAAGTTGGTATAAAACTATTTTTTAAATAATTATAATTCAGCTAGATCGTAAATTGAGCACATTATTGAGTTTGTTTTTAATTGAAAAATGTAAACGTAAAACAATTTTGGTTTTTAAGTTTTAAAAATAAAAACAAGTTTTGTTTTGTTCAAATTGGACTGAACATAAAGCAAAGCCGGTTTTTAAAAAAATTTAAACCTATGATTGAACAAAGCATAGCGAGTTCTAGTCTAAATTCGAACTGATTTTTTTATTTATTAGTTTACCCTTACTTATTTTAACATATTATAAAACATTATTATATGATTGTTTTGACATTAATGTAAAAAACTAATAATCAAAATCCATATAATCATTATTCAACTTTTCATGCTTCACGACACAACGTATCCAATAGGTTGACCGGTTTAGACTAGTCAATATGTGAGTTGTTCCATTATACATTTGAGTTGATCCAATATTTGAGACAATTAATTAAAAATGTTAAACAAAATTATTATTTTTCAAATGGTAAATTGTATGAAAATACGACATATTTAGTTACGATTCTAATTATGCATAGCGTATTTTCAAAACATTTATTTTAGTGCTTCAGATGTGACATCTTAGACATTCAGACAGTGGCGGATCCAAGATTTTTAGCTGTTGGGGGCACCTTCAAGGTATATTCAAGGCCCGCAAAGTCGAACGATGTATTTTTTGCCGAATTCCACCTTTTCGATGGATTTTTAAAGTTTTTTGGTTGATTTCGAGAAACTTTTTTGGTTTTTTTGTTGATGTGGCGGAACATCATAGTAACTATATATGAACTTCATAAACACATAACATGGGTAGCTTGGTTGGTTACTTGCTTGGTGTTGTATCTATGAGGTCACTAGTTCGATTCCCTTGCCCTACATTGTTTTTAGTTTATGTCATCTTTTTCTTGGGTACATGATTAGCTTTTAAATAATATAAATAAACAATGTTTAAGTTGGTATATAGTTTTATTAGTTCATAATAATACAAAAAATAACAAATTTTTATTATTATTTTCGGTTAATAGTTTAAAGGTTGTGAGTTTTATGGGTCGTTTACCAGGGCCGGCCCAAGTGTTGGGCGGCATGGGCCATTGCCCAGGGCATCACAGCCCAAGTTCAATCTAAGCTTGAGTAGGTTCCGTTTTTTTTAAATCAATCTGCAGCCCAAAAGAAACGACCGCTGCCCTCCTCGATTACTCAATCGACAATCAGTGAATCGACTTCAAATTCAATCATCGAATCACCATCTTCCTTCTTCGCTTCTTTAATCCAGTCCACCACGAGTGAAGGACCACCGTTGCATGCCTGCACCGCCTATGAAACAACCACTGCTGTTGCGCTGCACCACCTGTGAAACGAACTCCGCTGCACCATCGACGTTTAGACATTGAGAGTTGAGAACGTAAGACGCCATCGTCCAGACGACCAGACCTGAGGGCTTCCTTCAGGTGTTTGACTCTCGATTCGGCTTCCTTCAACATTCAGGTGTTTTCCCTAATTCTAATCAATATATAATCTGAAATTCTGAATTTTGATTGCTTCGTTGATCACTTGGTTGTTTTATATTTGGATATAATTTTAATTTCTTTATCTGATTTTGCCTATTTGGATTTGGTTAAGTGGTAGTGTGTTATTGATTATTTGCAATTGCATATTTGATGAATTATGTCTTGAAATTTGATTGCTTGGTGAATTGGTTGTTTGATACTTTGATCAATTTGGTTAATTGGTTGTTTGATACTTTGATAGATTAATTGATGATTTTCCTTCATGAAATGCAAGACGACGCCATTTTAGGTGATCTTATCATTATTTTGTTGTTAGGGGTTTTGGTTTATGTCCCCCGTTGTAACTTTCTTTTTTTAATAATAATCGTCGCGGGGATGAGCCGTCTTGTTTGACTAGGTTCCAAACCCCTTAAAAATTTTGTGTTCTAAGTTGAGGGCATATTTTTGGCTCTTCGCCCAGGGCATCCAAAACCATTGGACCGACCCTGTCGTTTACCCAAACACTTAGCCGGTAAGTGCTTACCGACATGATTTAACATTATTATTTACCTTGCTGGATAAGTTTTTTTCTCCATCAAAATGGCATCATATGCAACAATTTACCCCGTAAGCGCTAACCGAGGAAGAGTCGTCACCTTACTTACTAGGTAAGACTCGTATCCTTATCATCGCTCTTACCGGGTAAGGTTTTCGGTCATTGTCATTTTCATTCGATAAGGTAACATGACTTGGTAAATGCTTACTGGGTAAGCGTTTGGTAAACGGCTTCTTAGGGATTGTTTGTTTTTTTTTAAAAAACCTCTTAATGACTCTTAAGTCTGAATCGTTCAGATCTTTTTACACACCACCTCTTATTAATCATAACTAAAATAAGACTTCAGACTTTAGACCTCTTAGAAAACAAACGACACCTTAGTCTTATATTAACAAAAAAAAAAATCTCAAATTTAATATTAGATCATAGAAAAAAAAAGATAAAAAAAAACAAGTTACATGTTATCATTTGGATCTCTAAACTTTTGTAGTATTATATTTCACCCCCCCCCCCCCGACTATAACGGTCGTGTTCTGCCCCTCTGTCCACGTAATTTTTTGGTTGATGGGGGGCATAAACAGAAAATTACTGGGGGCGAATGGTTAAAAGTAAAAATGAAATTGTTTTTAAAAATATTTTTTTAAAATGGGGCCCTTCCCCCACCAATTGTCTTGTACATCCGTCCGGCATTCAAATACCTAGTTTTCATATGTGAATGCATAAAATTACAACATATTTTGATGAATTTATGTATAACAATATTTTTAAATATGACCATTCATATAATGAAAAATATAAATTAGTATATAAAGTTTGTTATATGCTTAAATAATAAGTTCAAAACATGTAATATATATATATATATATATATATATATATAGGGGAGGGATCAATTGGAAACTAATATTACATTGGAAATTTGGGAAACCAAAATTAACCAATCATTGAATTTACTTTTTTTATTTTTATTTTTAATTGATAAGGTTATTTTAGTTTTTTTTACATAATTTCATAATATATATGGTAAGTGTTATTATTATTATTATAATATTAATTATTTAATTTTAATGTATTTTATATATGGTAATATTGATCTTTTATTAATTTAAATATGAAACATTTAATTTAGGTAAACACAAATTGATTCATACGCAAACTACAAATCAAATTATTTTTTCTGATTTTATGAATCAGTGATTGATTCATCCAATAAATGAAAGTTTATATTCATATAAAATCTTCAATATTACCTCCAGGCACAAAATATTAATATAGTGAAACATAATGTATTTGATATAGTGAAACAAAATATTAATATAGTGAAATCTGATGAAACATAAAATGTTAATATAGTGAAACTTGATGAAACAGATTTGATATAGTGAAACATAATGGAAAGGTAATGAAACAAAATATTAGTATAGTGAAACCTGATATAGTGAAACAAAAAATTAATATAGTGAAACAAAATATTAATATAGTGAAACCTGATTAAACAGATTTGATATAGTGAAACATAATGGAAAGGTAATGAAACTTAATTGCGTTTTTACATACTGCATATTGATGAATAGGTAATAAAAAGTTAGTCTTGATATATTATTGTTATCTTTTATTAATTAATTAATTAATTTATTATCATATATAGTAATTATTATCTTTTATTAATAAATTAATTAATTTATTACCATATTTCATCTTTGTTGCCAAATTTAAAACACAAAAGAAAAAGACACATTTATCCTTTTGACATATTATTATTATCTTTTATTAATAAATTAATTAATATATAATTTAAATGAATCTTGATCATTGATTAAAAAGATCAATGGTTGAAATTTGGTTTCCAAAGTTTCCAATAAAATTTGGTTTTCAATTGAAACCACCCCTATATATATATATAGAAAACGGCCTACTTATAGCCTTATTCGAGCTTTAGACCGCATTCCCCTATCCCGTTGTGGGTTATCAACCTACCCTTAGTACCGAAATGGGTTCCTTACAAGAAAGAATTACTTCTACCAAAGAAGGGTCCATAACTTCTATTAAAGTTGTTTATGTACCTGCAGATGATTTGACCGACCCTGCTCCTGCCACGACATTTGCACATTTAGATGCTACTACCGTACTATCAAGAGGATTAGCAGCCAAAGGTATCTATCCAGCAGTAGATCCTTTAGATTCAACGTCAACTATGCTACAACCCCGGATCGTTGGTGAAGAACATTATGAAACTGCACAAGAGGTTAAGCAAACTTTACAACGTTACAAAGAACTTCAAGATATTATAGCTATTCTTGGCTTGGACGAATTATCCGAAGAGGATCGTTTAACCGTAGCAAGAGCGCGAAAAATTGAGCGTTTCTTATCACAACCTTTTTTCGTAGCAGAAGTATTTACGGGTTCTCCGGGAAAATATGTTGGTTTAGCAGAAACAATTAGAGGCTTTCAATTAATCCTTTCCGGAGAATTAGATGGTCTTCCTGAACAGGCCTTTTATTTGGTAGGTAACATCGATGAAGCTACGGTGAAGGCTATGAACTTAGAAATGGAGAGCAATTCGAATAAATGACCTTAAATCTTTGTGTACTGACCCCTAATCGAATAGTTTGGGATTCAGAAGTGAAAGAAATCATTTTATCTACTAATAGTGGACAAATTGGCATATTACCAAATCACGCTCCTATTGCCACAGCAATAGATATAGGTATTTTGAGAATACGCCTTAACGACCAATGGTTAACGATGGCTCTGATGGGCGGTTTTGCTAGAATAGGTAATAATGAGATCAATGTTTTAGTAAATGATGCAGAGAAAAGTGGTGACATTGATCCACAAGAAGCTCAGCAAACTCTTGAAATAGCGGAAGCTGCTTTGAGAAAAGCTGAAGGAAAGAGACAAACAATTGAGGCAAATCTAGCTCTCCGACGGGATATATATATATATATATATATATATATAGAGAGAGAGAGAGAGAGAGAGTCACACCACACATATGGAACTATGGAAGGAGAAGTTATTAGGGTGGAGGTGGATTGGGGTTTGTAAGGGTCGGTGGCAGTTACAATATCGTATTTCAAGTGATTTACGGTCCCAAAAATAATAACAATAAATCACGTGCAACTGACCCGTTACAACAAATGCGGAATAACGAGATCTAAATATTGTATATTTTGGTCTATTGATTCATACCGATCCACAAGCGTAAATATAGCAGTTATCAAATGTACGATAAAATATAACGAAAACAGCAAATAAATCGAGACAGCAAGATTTAACGTGGTTCCACTATCAGTGTGATAATGTACATCCACATGGAGAGAGAGATCTTTATATTACCAACCGGGAGAAATTACAACGTGTTTACGAGATCATTGGATCAACAAATCAGCTAACCAAATGTTCCCCCAAAACAAGATATATATATATATATATATATATATATATATATCAACAAAGAGGAACAAGGAAGAAGAAGAAGAAGAAAAATAGAAAGAATACTTCTATTTTGTTGGTGTATTTTTGGGAGAATGGATGCATGTATTTATAGGGGAAGAAATGGTGCAAGAAGACAAATAGGTATGGGTTGGCAAATGGATGCAAGTTGGCATTAGGTTGGCATCCAAGATATCTTCCATATTTCCCATGCAAAAAGAAAATCCAAGTCAAGTAAACTTCCCAAAAATATGTGGCTTAAATTAATCCACATATCCAAGCTTTAAACACTTGTACATTGTGTTTGGTGAGTTGCACAGCACCAAAAAAACTTATCTGTTTTAAGTTTTTCAACACTCCACCATGATGTGCAAATCACCCGACGAAAACCAAAGCACGAACCAATCCCCTGAATACGGACAAATAGATGATAGAGATTGACACGATGTAACAGAATGCATTTTGATCGTGATGAGCTTCGGCTCGGCCATCACCCGTCAAAAACAAAAGCAAAAATCCTCAAGTGAGCAATCTCAATAAACGAACGAGTTAAGCAACCAAAAAACATGTACCAAGTAATATCTCCCTAAAGATGTCGCTATGTCATCTGTAGCAATATTCTCATCTCTCCCACAAGGTGCCAAACGACACTAACACAATCTGAGCTGGATCAAATTCGAGCAATGCTCGAATGCGGCTGACGGTAACGACTTGGTGAACATATCAGCAGCATTATCTTCAGATAATATTTTCTTCAAGTACACAACCTTTGCATCGTGTAAGGCTACCAGAAATGTATCACACACATTAATGTGCTTCGTTCGAGAGTTGAACGCCAAATTTGTTGCCAAGTGAATAGCACTCTGGCTATCACAATTAATACGAACAGTAGTCTGCTTCAGGCCCAATCCAAAGAAGAGTTCCTGTAAATGAACTGCTTCTTTAGCAGACTCGACCGCTGCAATGAGTTCAGCTTCGGTAGTCGATAATGCAACAACATACTGTAATCGAGATCTCCAACTAACAGTTGTTCCACCTAATGTAAAAACATAACCAAATGTGGATTTCCAACTGACACGATCACCTGCGTAATCTGAATCGCAGTAACCAAGAATATCACAGTTGTTTTGCAAACCATAAATCAGGCCATGAGTTTCCGTACCTTTCAAGTAACGAAATATAGTTTTCACTGCATTCCAATGTGACTTACCCGGGTTCGATAAAAACCGACTAATCACTCCAACGGAATGTGCAAGATCGGGACGAGTGCATACCATGGCATACATGAGGCTCCCGACTACACTGGCATACGAAATCTTTGCCATCTCAGACTTTCCAATATCGTCTACTGGACAATCGTCTTTTGTAATCTTGATGTGTCTTGGAAGTGGCGTAGACACCGACTTTGCTCCATCAAGATTAAACCGCTTCAGAATCTTTTGAATATAGCCCTTCTGTGTTAACCTGAGAGTACGGGACTTTCTGTCCCGAACAATTTTCATGCCGAGAATAACACGAGCTTCACCGAGATCTTTCATTTCAAATTCTGATTTCAACCTATCTTTCAAACGGTTGATTTCAGAACGATCCCTGCAAGCTATCAGCATGTCATCAACATAAAGAAGTAGATAAATAGAAACGCCACCGCTTGATCTATGATAGACACAAGCGTCTTTCTCACTACGCTCAAAACCCAACGAGAGCATAAATAAATCAAACTTCTTGTACCACTGTCGAGGCGACTGTTTAAGTCCATAAAGGGACTTTTTCAACTTACAGACCCAATCAGGTTTGTTGTCGGAGATGAAACCTTCTGGTTGCTTCATGTAGATGGTTTCTTCAAGATCTCTGTGCAGAAAATCGAGCTACATATCAAGAATTGCCACAAGGGCCAGAAGGACCCGGATAGATGTGTGTCGAACCACAGGTGCGAAGATATCGTCATACTCGATACCCTTCCACTGTGCAAAGCCTTTCGCAACCAAGCGAGCTTTATAACGATTATCGTCTTTGACTTTATAGACCCATTTGCAGCCAATTGCACGACTGCCTTTCGGTAATGGACAAAGCTCCCAAGTGTTATTTTTAAATAGAGCTTCCATTTCCTCATGCATAGCTCCTAACCACTTATCACAGTGGCTTGAAGCTAGGGCCTCCGAATAGTCAAACGGCTCATCCTGTACAACATGAAAAGCATACTCAAGCTGGTCAGTAAAACTCATATTTGCAAAATCCCAATCACCATACCTATTAGGAGGACAGATAGTTCTCTGGCTCTGCCTCACAGGTACTGATACTGGAATTGTATCGCCTTGACCTCCACCATCATTCAGAATTTCTTCCTGAACTGAGGTAACTGGATCAGAAGTAGATGTATCTGGTGGACTAACATCTTCTTCAGATTCTGATCCCAAAGTAAAACCACGAGCAGATGAGTTGGGTACAATAGGACTGACAATTATCTCATCTCCATCGGCTGTTGGAGAAACAGAAGAGATAATTTCTGGTTCTGGAGCGGGTTGTCGATTATGATTAGACTTAAACATAATCGACTCATCGAAGGTCACATGTCGAGAGTGAATCACCTTTCGGGTGACCGGGTTCCAGATTCGGTAACCCTTGATTCCATTACCATATGTATAGCCGAGTAGGAATCCCTTGGTGGCTCTGGGATCCAACTTGTCCTGAGCTGTCACATGAATATACACAGAACATCCAAATACACGTATGTATTTCAAACAGATACAACCCTTACCCCTCCAAATTTCTTCCGGAATTTTTCCCCCAATGGCTGAACACGGTAACCGATTCACAATGTGTACAGCAGTGTGAAGTGCTTCAGCCCAAAATATTTTAGGGAAACCAGATGTAACTAACATACATCGGACTTTTTCTAACAAAGTCCTATTCATCCGCTCGGCGACTCCGTTTGATTGCGGATCTCCAGGTGTGGTGTAGTGTCGGTGAATACCTCTACGTGAACAAAAGTCTTTAAAGTTACCACTAGTGTATTCACCACCATTGTCAGATCTAAGCACTTTTAATTTTCTACCAGTCTCGACTTCGACTAGTGTTAATCAAGTTTTGAATATTTCAAAAACATCTGACTTTAACTTAATGACATACACCCAAAGTTTGTGCGAGAAATCATCAATAAAAGTAACATAGTACTTACCTCCACTGAGGGACTGTGTCGAAGATGGTCCCCAGACGTCTGTATGAACGTAATCAAGGATCCCTTTGGTGTTGTGTTTTCCAACACCAAAAGAAACACGCGTCTGTTTACCCGAGACACATTCTGAACAAAAGTCCAGACTCGTAGGCGTATCAACTGCAATGAATTTCGGCTTGCGCAGAATCTCTAAATTCTTCTCTGAAGTGTGTCCCAACCTGTAACACCCTGAATTTCGTTTGGCTTTGCGAAGATATTCAGAGGAAAAGATGTTCAGATGAATTTCGTTTGGTTTGGTTTTGCGAAGTACGTCCTTCAGAGAAAACGCACGGGTCGTGCGTATGAAGCAGTGGCGAGGCAGTGGGCTTGCGCACGGGTCGTGCACATTTCCTTCTTTGATTGCTTTTTCTATCAGGTTGCTTTTTCGAGGCTAGCTTAAATATCTAGATTGAGAGATATTTTCATATATCTCAAAATCTCAGTTCTCTCTCTCTCTCTCTCTTTTCTTCTTTCGATCTTCAAGCCTCGTCTGGTTGCTAGTTTACGGTGTTTCTAGCAAGGGGTCGGTGTTTTAAGCTTCACCTCTACGTCGTGATCGTTATCTGGTTTTCCGGATTTTATTCTAAAAACCTACTGGTGAGTTCTGTTGATCCAAACTCTCTCAGTGATTTGATAACGACCCTCTTCTATACTTAGTGAAAATTACGTTTTAATATGTATTAATGTTTCACCATCAGCGATCAGACTGAGTCTGTTCAGTTATCGCTGATAGTCTCTCTCATAAACATTTCTATGTATTAGTGTTTCACTATCAGTGATCAGACTGAGTTTGTTCAGTTATCACTGATAGTTTCTGAAGTAAACAGCCAACGTAATCCCTGAAGACAAGTCTCGCGTCAACATATGTTCACAGCTGAATCGAAGACGAAGCTGCTGAACAAAGAGAAGTCTACTAGTGACCTGATGCGGATATCAGTGAAGCAAAGACAACTCTACATATACGCGAAGGAACATGAGGAAAAGCTTCAGCGATAGCTGAACCTCTTTATCTCTGAAAGAAGAGATACTCAGCGATCAATCGATCACAAAGCTTATGCCTCAAGTTTCCTTTTGTCTATCCTTGCACAACCTAGTACAATGGGTCAGAACGGACATGTCTCTGCAACCATTCGTACAACAACTCTGTCAACTACACTGTTCATGACCCGGCCGAAAGCATGTCTCCCAAAAGTCAGACTCCCAAAGCCAATCAGTGAACGCCACGTGTAAAGTGCCCTGCCATGCATTTAATGCAAAGGGTATAAATAGGACGTTCACCCTTTCATCTAAAAGTGTGCTCAATTCCTTGAAACCATATAGAAACCCTTGCTTTCTATATCTCTAAATCCCCCATTCTCTGAATTTCTAGTGCAACCATCTTAGTGTTTCTTAAGTTTGTTTAGATTGAGTCTGTCTTAATCTTATTCCGCAACAAACTTGTAAATTGTATTTGATTTATCAATAAACAATTTATTAAACCTTAATTTATGTGTTTGTATTCACCCCCCCCCCCCTTCTACAAACTTGTTAAGCACCTTCGGGACCAACAAGTGGTATCAGAGCAGTTTGTTTAATCTAATAAACAAGATCTTGCTGTATACTCTTCCTTGCTATTCTAAAATGGCACTAAACACAAACACAAACTACTATGATAACGGTTCACTTTCTAAACCTCCTCGATTTAGCAGAGATAACTTTTCTCTATGGAAAAATCGAATGATGCTATTTCTTGAAGGTGCGGATCCTACTATACCTGAATATATAGAAAACGGACCCTATGAACCTGTTAGAATTATAGCTGCGGTTCCCGCTACTGCCACCACTGAAGCTGTCCCTGAACGATATGTCGTTAAGGAAATAAGACAGTGGAGTGATGAAGATAAAAAGAAGGTAGGCATAGATGCAAGAGCAAAGACCATTATCTCAATGGCTCTGGCTGATGAACTTTTCCATTCCATCATGCATCTGAAAACTTCTAAAGAAATGTGGGAAACCATATGTGTTCAATATAAGGGCACCACAGAAATCCAAGAGACTCGAAAGATTAACTTGGTAAGACAGTATGAAAGTTTTATCGATGGTAAGAATGAATCTCTTTCTGACGTTCATCAGCGGTTTAACTACCTAATCATTGACCTAAGAACTGTTGGTAGGACCTATTCTAATTCTGAGGTCCTAACAAAATTCTTGGAAAGTCTTCCTGAAAGCTGGGACAGTTATTCAATATGTCTTAATCTGACAAAAGACTTACATACTCTCTCTCTAAGCACTCTGTATTGAATATTGCTCAACTATGAGCAATCTAATCTCCTGAAGAAGAATCTTGTAAAAGAGTCTAAAGACTCCAAAAGCACTCCTGTTGCTTTAGTCTCTTCAGAGATAATTCCATCTCAGCAATCTACTCTCACCATCACTGAGTTAGATTCTGAATCTGAGGATCTATCAGACCCTGATCTTTCAGAGTTTGATGAGTCCTTAGCACTCTTGACAAACTCTTTTAAGAGATTTGCAAGAAAGAGCAACTTCCGAAGAAGTAAACCTCTCTCTCTTACTGAAAAACCAAAATCAACTCCGGTTGATAAGGCTACTGCCACTTGCTATAACTGCGAAAAGATTGGACATTTTGCTAGTGAGTGCAGGTCGAAAAAGGTCTTCAAACCTTCTACCTCAAGAAGATCCAGTGATGACAAATACCATAAGCTGAAGAACAAATATCAAAAGCTGAAAAGCTATCAGCGAAAAGGTAAAGGTCTCATCGTTGAAGAACACGACTGGGCTGAATCAGAAGAATCATCTTCTGATAAAGAAGAAGTAGCTAATCTTTGCCTCATGGCTGAGATTAAAGAAGAAGTGGAAGAACCATCTGAACCCTCTATGAGCTACATATCATCTCAGGTATCTATCTCTACAAATCCCTCTCTGCCTGAAGCTGAGAGAAGTCGCGTTGTTGATGTGCTGACGATTGACCTTTATAATGCTCTAAACGACAAAACTCAAGCTGAGAATAAAAATGTTCATTTAACTCAAGAGCTAGAGAAATGTCATGAAAAGATCAAAGAACTAAATCTTTTAGAAGAAAAGTTAAAAGATCAAGTCATTATAAATGAAATCATCAGCATTGAACGCGAACAAGCCATCGCTGCTCTAAAAGCAGAAAAGGCTCATGTTGAAAAATGGTGCAAATCATCAACAAAGATCTCTGAGATAATAAATGCTCAAACTCCTGAAAGTGATAGAACTGGTCTTGGTTTTTGGACACCACAGGATGATCCTAAAGAAGAAAGTTCCTCGCTTAAGTTTGGAACTTTTGTCACATCTTTCTTTGACACTTCTTATAATCAATTCTATCCCTGTTCTTCTTCAAATCCCATCTCTGAGGAAAAATCCAATGACACTAAGTCTACGGATAAAGGAAAGTCCATTCTCCTTCCTCAGAAGGCAACCAGGAAAGCAAAGCTGAAAGTTCCTTCTAAACCTTCAGCTAAGCAATCCTCTAGCTCTGTGATAGAAATTTTTGATCTCTGTCCTCCAAAGCTAAAGATTGACCTTAGACCAATGAGATCTGAAGAAATGAAAATTCCTCCCATATCTCATGAGAAAAGCCTTCTTGGACCTGGACCTCCTCATCTTAAACTTGCAAAACCTTCTACTTATGGTCCTAAAACCATTTTCAAATACAGAAAATGTTATCACTGTGGTTTTACTGACCATATTGCAAGTAAATGTCCAAATGCCACCAAAGCTGATAAAACAGCTAAAGTGAAGAAAAATGCCTCTAAAGCTGAAAAGGTCACCAAGGTTGAAAAATTAATCAAGGTGAAAAATACCACTATGGTTAAGAAATTAACCAAAGTGAAGATTACCACTGAAGTTGAATCTTCATCAGCTGTGAAGACTGCTGAACCTTCCTTATCCACTAACTCTGAAGGACCCATTGAAAAGTGGGTACCAAACAACGCTTAATCTTCCTTATGTGTACAGGGATCAAAGGGCATATGGTATCTCGATAGTGGATGTTCTCGTCATATGACTGGACAAAGAGACCTGCTCACTGAATACAAGGAAGAAAAAGGTCCCTCTGTGACCTTTGGTGGAAATGGAAAAGGATTTACCCGAGGGTTTGGTGTCCTCAGCAATGGGACAACTACCTTTTGAAGAGTCGCTTATGTAGATGGACTGAAGCACAACCTTCTAAGCATCAGTCAGCTATGTGACAAAGACTACGAAGTTCGCTTTTCTAAGAAAGCATATTCAGTGGTAGATGAAAAAGGAAAACTTGCTCTCAATGGTTATCGCAGAGAAAATGTCTATGTAATAGATATGGACTCTACTATCACTGAAAACTTATGTTTTCTCTCTAAGGCCTCTTCTGATGTCAACTGGCTATGGCATAAAAGGCTCTCTCATCTAAACTTCAAAACCCTGAATTCTCTCTCATATAAGGAACTGGTTTCTGGTCTTCCTCAGCACTCATATGCTAAAGAATCTCTCTGCTCAACATGTGAAAAAGGAAAACAAACAAAAGCTAGTTTCAAGTCGAAACAAGTTTCCTCAGTGACAAATCCTCTTCAGCTCTTGCATATGATCTGTTTGGCCCTGTCAACATCCAATCAATAGCTGGAAAGAAATATACGCTTGTCATTATAGATAAATATTCTCGCTACACCTGAGTTATCTTTCTTCACTGTAAGAGTGATACTCCAGAAGAACTAATATCTTTTGTTAAAAAGATGGAAGTGCTGAACAATCTTACTGTTCGTTCAATAAGAATTGATCATGGAACTGAATTCAAAAACAGTTCCCTGAACAATTTCTTTGAGAACAAGGGAATCTCTCACAACTTCTCTTCAGTAAGAACACCTCAGCAAAAAGGAGTCGCTGAAAGAAGAAACAGAACAATCATAGAAGCTGCTAGATCAATGCTCAGCGATTCTCATCTCCCTACTCAATTTTGGGCAGAAGCTGTAAACACTGCATGTTTTACACAAAACAGATCGCTGATAATAAAGCGATTTGGGAAGACAGCTTATGAACTTTTTCTTGGAAGGAAGCCTTCTATCAGCTTTCTTCACATCTTTGGTTGTCAGTGCTTTATCTTAAACAACAGAGATCAACTTGGAAAGTTCGACCCAAAAGCTGATGATGGAATATTTCTAGGATATTCCTCCATCTCCAAAGCCTACAGAGTCTTCAACAAGAGAAGACAAACCGTAGAAGAAACAATTCACATCACTTTTGATGAAACTCGCTCAGCGAACTCTAAACCAATCGCTGACAATGAAGAGTTAAATGCTTGGATGCTTTCTCACTATAGAGAAACAGAACCTTTCTTCACAAACCATCAGCATTCTGATCCTCCAACCGCTGATGATGATCCGAACATTATACATCCTACCGCTGAATCCACCTCATGGGTCTCAGGAGAACCTCTAAACACACTACTACCATCAAATCTGCCTTCGTCTGAAAACCTCTCTAGTGAATCTACTCAACAGTTAATCGCTGATGAGCCTCAAACGTCCTCATCAGTAAACATTCCAATTGTTGATCCAACCTCTGAGTTAAGCAATCATGCTGCTGCTCAGCGATGGACCAGAGATCACCCAATAGATCAAATTATTGGTGATCTCGAAGCAGGTATTCAGACACGACGAAACTCAGGTAATATCTGTCTCTTTGTAAACTTTCTCTATTTAATAGAACCAAAGAAGACTGATGATGCCCTCAGAGATCAAACTGGGTCAGCGCTATGCAAGAAGAGCTGACTGAATTTTCTTGAAACAAAGTTTGGAATCTCGTTCCTAGACCATCTGATAAAACTGTAATAGGCACCAAATGGGTGTTTAGAAACAAGTTAGATGAACATGGAACTTGTCAGGATCGATTTCTTAACAAGAATAAATTCTCAGAAACAATATCAAAGAAGTTGCGGAATAACACTTTGATATTCAATGTAACAGTAAACAAAACAGTATATGATCAACAACTTGTAAACTTGTGTTGAATGCTTGAAGTTACAAGATTAAACACACAACCTCAATATTGATGAACAGGCTCACCAATACGAATTCTACTTCTCTAGAATTAGGATCTATGCCTTGAGGTTGATTTTTTCTAAAAACTTAGAATGAATAATTAATTCAGTATAAACTATTCTATACAATTCTATACATATACTGGATAAAAGATAATTACAATAAATAAAACATCTTCAGTATATCTTCTATCATTATCTTCAATCCTTCCATGAATATCTTGATTCTTTTCAGCTGTCATCCTTTCCATCCGAATCTTCAATTCATAAGCAGTACTAATCATAAGCAGCATAAACAACTAAGCAGCACTAACCACTAGCAGTACTAACTAGTTAAGCAGTACTAACTTTGTTCAAGCAGCACTAACTTTGACTAGCAGTATTAATTCTACTAGCAGTAGTAATACTCAGCAGTATTAACTTTGAAGTCTTCTAGCAGTAGTAAATCTGAACTAGCAGCATTAATCATACTTGAGCTTTTCTTCAGTTCCCAACAATCTCCCCCTGACTTGACTTTTAAGAAAAGAAGTCAAGTTCTTCAGATTTTCTTCAAGATGCTTTCAACACTTCAGTTTACACCCCTAGATTAGGATCCAAACACAAGCTTTGATTTATAATCCTGCTAACTACAACCTTTGCCATTTCTGAATATTTTGAACAAATAAGCTTGGCATTCAACATTGCTTGTAGTTTACCCTTGTTGTGCTCATATATCTTGTCCACCAAGTAGTACTCATGATATGCTCCATTCACAGTGATGACATAGACCCCACATCTTTCAAATATCTTCCAGTTTTCTATCCTTAGAAATTTATTCTCCAGATGCAAATCCTTGATCACATGTTGAACTTTACTAGGTTCAAACATCATGCACAAGTACTCCATGGCTAATCTGATTAAGCTCCTTTCTTCTCCTGTCAGCTCCTTTTCATACAATCTCATTCCAACTTTAAACATCTCTTCTAGATCTGATCTTGTACAACTTCTGATGAAACTTCCCCAAGTAGGATACACCTCATATATGTCCCCTAGCCTCTTAATCCTAAAGAATTTCTTTCTTTGATCTTCCAGGATATCCCAAAAGATGATTTCAGGAGCTTGGATAGAGATGGGATCTGCTTGTATTGGATCATCATTTGTTAATGTCATGAACAATTCAACCTGCTCATTAGATTGCTTGTTTGATGATTCTAGATTCTGAGTTGGTTCTGCTGAAGGTGTAACAGGAGGTTCTGCTTCAGATTCTACTCTTTCTTCAACTCTTTGCCTTTTGGACTGCATCTTGGAGGCTATAGACTTTACTCTCTTTGAAGACTTTACTTTCACATTAACATTCTCTTGCTCTTCGTTCTTTTCTTCAGCTTTATCCTTTGAAGGTGTGGTCTCCTCAGGGAATGGTTGTTGGATGTTGAGATCATGTCTCTCTTTCATCCTTCTTTCTGCTTCTTCCCTTTGAGAGGAATCCCCTTGGAGCTTTGCCATTTCCTTCTTGTAGAGCTCCTCAACTTGACTGTAGGCCATGTTTGTGAACATCTCCCCCTTGACTCCAATTGCACCTTTCATGAAATTTATCATTTTTCTTCTTTCCTGATTGGCCAAAAAGGTCTTGGAGGGTTGTCTCTTCTGCTTTTTGAGTGGCATTCTTTTGACTTGTACTTTCTTGGCCTGAGTTGCTGTTTTCATGCTCTTCTGATACTCTTCATTTAGTTTTCTGGCCATATTCAGTGCAAGCTCTCTATCCTTCTCAGATTGAAGTTGTTCCTCCCTTTCCATTTCTGCCTGAAGCTGCTTTGCCACTTCTTCATCCAACTCAATCTGATTTTTCTTCTTTGAGGGTTGTTCAGGTTCAACCATATTTGCTTTTCCCTTTGCATCCTTCATACCTGCCTCATTTGTTTCTTTTGTCTTCTTTTCAAGGCCTCCTTCATTGATGACCACTCCCTTGGCCTTTTGAGTAGCCTTAGGAGTGTCATTCTTTGCTTTTACCAAAGTTTCTGCTATTTCCAATTCTTCAACAGATAGCCCTGTTACTGCTGCTACCTGTTCTGTTACTGCTGCTGCTTGAACCTTATCTGTTTCTACTACTTGTGCTTCTGTTTCTTCAGCTTTCTCCCCCTTAACAACAAATCCTATCTCAGAAATACCTTCCTTTTCTGCTTCAGCCTCTGAATTCTCCTCCTTGTTGAAAGCATCATTAGCATTTTTCCTCTTCTTCAAAACAAATTGCCTTTTCCTCTTCTTTTGCACCAATCTTGTGACCATTTTCTTCAATTTGGTAATTTGTACTTGTTGAGACAGAATCACCATTTTCATCTCTTCTATGTCTTTGCCTTGTTTGATGACATCCATATTAATGTTGTCCATTGTTTCCATCAATTCATTGTAGTCATATCTGTCCTCTCCTTCTCCAGGAGTGTTACCCCCTTTTGAAGGATCATGGGATCTTTTAGTAGTGGAAGCCTTCTGCCTAGCAAAAGCACTATCCACCCCCTTGGTTTCTTGGCACCGGGGACCGTTGAATGATTGCTCATTCAAAGTTGCCATGGGGAAGGTCTTAGAGATGTTACCACTATCCTTCTCTGTGCTAGCAGAAGTAGTGGCAGCCTTCTTACCCATATGCTCTTCTATCTCCTTAGAGAGCACCTCCGGAGGGTTGGGAGACACCCTGTTGGTTTCCCTTTGGATATTCTCTAAAGGAGAATTCTCCCTTAGAGGGCTTAAAGGCTGAGTGGATGAAGGTACAAGAAGGGAAGGAGCCTTCTTTACCTGTTTTCTTTGATAAGTTTGGGTGATTGGTGAAGTTGGTTTATCAAGAAGAGACTAAGGAATTGATTTAGAGTGGGAAGGTTGGGATTGGCTAGCAGTGGGTTGGTCTAATGGGGGCCTTGACCCTGCTGCCATACCTTCATTAGTTTGGGACACCACCATCATTGTAGAGAACAATGGGGTGTCTACTCCTTCCGAGTCCCCAGCAGATCTTCTCATATTTGAGAAAACCTTGCCTTTAGGGGGTTTTGGTACATATATCCCATCAGAATGAGGAATATCCGTCAATTCATGGGTGATAACTGCTTGAACAAACCTGGGGTACATATAAAAGTTCTTTTTGTTTCCCAAGTTTGAGACAAGATCATTGAAAATCATTTGGGAAAAATTATACTTTCTGGCAGTGGCTAAGCATACCAAAGCATAAGCAATGGTGCTACTGAACTCACTCCATCCAGTAGTCTTTTTAGAGATACAATGCATAAGGGTATGGACAAAGAAACGCCATTGAGGTGAAAATTTTGCTTTTAAGAACTTGAACACACCCAATGGGCCTCCATACCCCATTCTTGTAAGAGTAGAAAACAATTCATCATTAGAGATAGAATTTATACCAGAGCCATCGTTTAGACGTAGACTGATGCGAATTACCTCTTCAGTAACTGTCAATGGCTTGCCACACACCGTCGTCTTGATCATTTGCACACCATTCTCAGTAACAATGGTGGCATGTGCCCAGAATTGCCTTTGATGCTCGATATAGATTGATGGAGACACTGTTAGTGCATAGGCGATATGGCTAGTTTTCAGAAAATCCACTATCTGATGAAATCCTGCAGCTTGCTTTGGCTTTTGGAGTATCGCGATTTCATTGTGCTCGTCAATGAATGCCATTGATGCCATTGATCTTTGAAAGTTCTTTCCTGAAAACTTGATACTTGAGAGAGAGAGAGAGGGTTTAGAGCGCAAGAGAATAGTATGCAAAGAGTCGTTATGAACTTTTTAGGCGGGCAAAGAGTATTTATAGTATTCGGGACATAAGCAGTATTAACCTAGAGCAGTATTAACTAATAAGCAGTACTAACGGCTAGCAGTATTAACCACTAGCAGTATTAACCACTAGCAGTATTAACTGAGAGCAGTATTAACCACTAGCAGTATTAACTGAGAGCAGTATTAACCACTAGCAGTATTAACTGAGAGCAGTATTAACTACTAGCAGTATTAACTGAGAGCAGTATTAACCACTAGCAGTATTAACTGAGAGCAGTATTAACTAACTAGCAGTATTAATCTGAGAGCAGTATTAACCACTAGCAGTATTAACTAGCTAAGCAGTACTAACTTTGTTCAAGCAGCACTAACTTTGACTAGCAGTATTAATTCTACTAGAAGTAATAATACTCAGCAGTATTAACTTTGAAGTCTTCTAGCAGTAGTAAATCTGAACTAGCAGCATTAATCATACTTGAGCTTTTCTTCAATTCCCAACAGAACTGTAACCCGCAACAAGGCTCGACTTGTTGCTCAGGGATACAGACAAGAGGAAGGCATAGACTATGATGAAACATTTGCCCATGTGGCCAGACTCGAAGCAATTCGACTATTCTTAGCTTATGCAGTCTATAAAGACTTCATCGTTTATCAAATGGACGTAAAATCAGCGTTCCTAAATGGAAAGCTGAATGAAGAAGTCTATGTAGAACAACCACCAGGGTTTTATGACCCTAAGTATCCAAATTATGTTTATAAATTGGATAAGGCTCTCTATGGTCTAAAACAAGCCCCTTGTGCTTGGTATGACACTCTCTCATCTTTTCTTATCTCTGAAAATTTTGAACGTGCCAAAATTGATAATACGTTATTTTTCAGAAAGATAAAAGGTCATATAATTCTTGTACAAATATATGTTGATGACATAATATTTGGTTCTACTAACCCATCTCTGTGTACTCGCTTCGCGGAAAGAATGAAGAAAGAATATAAAATGAGTATGATGGGTGAGCTGACATATTTTCTTGGTCTTCAGATTAAACAATCTGACAAAGGTACTTTTATCTGCCAAGGTAAGTATGTTAAAGATATGTTGAAAAAGTTTGATCTCACACAAACTTCAGCGATGAAAACTCCTATGGCACCACCCCTGACACTTAACAAAGATCCTTCTGGAAAACCTGTTAATGTCACTGCCTATAGAGGAATGATAGGCTCCCTGCTGTATCTCACAGCGAGCCGACCTGACATTATGTACTCTACTTGTTTATGTGCACGCTATCAATCTGAACCCAAGGAATCCCATCTGATCGCTGTAAAGCGAATTTTCAGATATCTGAAAGGAACTCCTAACCTCGGTCTTTGGTATCCCAAAGACTCAAGGTTCGATCTAACTGGTTATTCTGATAGTGATTTTGCAGGCTATAAACTCGACAAAAAGAGTACCACTGGTGGATGTCAACTCCTAGGAGGAAAGCTAGTAAGCTGGACAAGCAAGAAGCAAAATTATGTGTCCACTTCCACAGCTGAAGCTGAATACGTAGCCGCTGGAAGCTGTTGTTCTCAAATCTTGTGGATGAGAAATCAACTATTAGATTATGACCTTCAGCTGTCAAAGATTCCTATCTATTGCGACAGCACTAGTGCTATCGCTATAGCAAATAATCCAGTGCTACATTCAAAGACAAAACACATAGAGAACAGATATCACTTTATCAGAGATCATGTGATGAATGGTGATATTGAACTTCACTTTATCCCTACTGACTTTCAGCTTGCTGATATATTCACCAAACCTCTTGATGAGACAAGGTTCAACTTTCTCATCAGTGAGCTTGGAATGCTGAACCTTGAAAAATAATTCTTCAGCGTTCATGTATTGTGTCAGTAATCAAAAGTTCCCCTTTCATCATTCTCTCTGATAAACATTCTGACTCTCAGGTATGTTTTTTTTACAACTGAATCTTCATTCAGTTGAGATGTTTTTTAAAATATAAACCTTAATCACTGAATCTTTCTTCAAATGATTAAAAGCCTTTTGAAATTAAATTTATCACTGATATTTCTTGTCAGTGATCCTTTTAAAAGAAAATCTATCTGTTGGGTCATCTGAATATTTGAAGATGACCTCCTGATCTTCCATCTTGTAGCATCCTACTTAGAATATGATTTAGGTTCTTTTAGCAGCTTGGTCTCTATACAAATGTTCGGTGAAGTCGAAGATTAGCCGAAGAAGACAAAGAAGGAGTACATCTCTCAAAGCGGATTGAAGATAGTCTCCTCTGCCTAAAGCCAAGCATGCCCAAGTGATCAACACCATCGGCCAAGATGGTGTCAATCACATATCTTCAGGATTGTGAAGATGTTCTCACATCTTCGGGAAAATCCGAAGATCTCACATCTTCGGGAAAATCCGAAGATCTCACATATTCGGGAAAATCCGAAGATCTCTCAAGCCTTCGGCAGCCGATGACCTCTCCCTAGAAGCTGAAGATGTTCTCACATCTTCAGGAGCCGAAGATGCTTGAAGATTTCCTTCTAACACATTATACTTATCTAACAAAGTATATTTGTGATATCTTGCATTGACGTGGACCTCATCTGAAGATCAGATAAAGTAAGCTTTGTCTCCTACGCTATTTTAAGGAAAGGTCTCCACCATCCTCTCCAGGTCAACACTTCAAGACAAAACACCTCAAGACAAAAGGTACATCCTGTACCTTGCTGAAGACCTGTGTCCATCCTTTGCTCAACAGGTGTCCCATGCATTTAATGCATGGGGCACTATAAATATGAAGGATGGCTCAACATGCAAGATAACCCAGCTCTACTACCTTCAAGTTCTCTAAGTGTCTTGCAACTTTCTCTCTACGAAGTTCAATTGTTTTCTAAGTGTTTTACAATTGTTCTTTATTCTCTATGTGTAAGATTGTTTGAACATACCTCATATGTTCTTTTTCGCAACAATCAAAGTTTTCTATGTGTAATTCTTGATTTCAAATCAATAAGAATTAAATTAAGTGAAAAACTGTGTGTATTGTATTCAACCCCCCCTTCTACAATACTTTGCTTGTTTATTTACTGCCATTTGGGACCAACAAGTGGTATCAGAGCGGTTCAGTTTAACTCAATAAACTAGATCCGCAATGGCAGCCTCTTCTTCTTCTTCTTCCTTGAAAAATGATTCTTCTCAAAACACCACTGTTGTATCATACGACAATGGCTCTATAGCCAAACCACCAAAGTTTAACCCTAATAATTTCTTCCTGTGGAAAAGTCGTATGATACTCTTCTTAGAAGGAGTTGACAGCAGATATCCTACTATCTTACATGAAGGTCCTTTTCTTCCTAGGGTTTGGGACCGGTACAATGCCAAAAAGGCAGATAAGGGAAACGCTGATGAGGACTCTTCTGAGGAAGAAAGAACTCCAGCAAATGGGAGATACATTGTAAAGGATCCCAGCAAATATAATGATGAAGACAGACGTCTTAAAGCTCTTGATACTAAAGTCAGAGCCATCATTGCCCTTTCTCTGCCTGATGAGGTCTATCACTCCCTTGTTAACCTTTCTACCGCTAAAGAAATGTGGTCCACTCTGTGTGTTCTCTATGAAGGTACGTCTGAAGTGAAAAAGAGCATAAAGATTGCTCTTGTAAGAAGGTATGAACTCTTTTCTCATGAAAAGGGTGAATCTCTCTCAGACTACTACAACCGTTTTAACGGTCTTCTCAATGATCTAAAACTTGTGGGTCGCATATATGATAATGAGGAAGTCTTGTGCAAGTTCATGGATTGTCTTCCTGAGTTTTGGGAAAACATTTGTACTTGCATCAAGTCTACCAAGGATCTTGATTTCATGCCTCTTACTGCTTTGTACGACACTCTCTTCAACTATGAGCAGACTAAACTGCTTAGGAAGTCAATCACAAAAGACATCAAAGGCTATTCTCTAGCTCTTGTTAGTGACTCTTCCAAAAATACTCTGTGTGTTCCTAGAATCACTTATCCCTCTGATTCTGACCGTGAAAGTCAAGAGGACCCCAGTGACCCTTCAGAAGCCTATCTTAGTGAGGCTGATGATGAAGGTGAGGAAAACTCCAGTAACCCTCATTTCTCTTCTAGAAAATCTAAGTTCTCAAGAAAATCATCTTCAACTTTTTCTAAAACCACTCCCTCTGACAAATCAAATAAGGAATGTTACAGGTGTGGGAGGAAGGGACACTTTGCTTCTGAGTGCAGAAGCAGGTCTTCTGATAAATCCACACTACCCTCCTCTAACCGTACCTCCTCTAGGTTTGTCAGAACCAAGTCTAATTCTTACCAACCTTCTTTTCAAAAGGCCAATATGTCTGTCTCCTCAAAGTCTGACCGGGCTGAAAAATACAAAGCAAAATATAAGAGAGAGAAGGAGAGAAATGAAACATTGCTCAAAAAGGGAAAAGGTCAAATGACTGAAACCCATGATTGGGCAGATGAACCCACTTCTAAAAGTGACAAAGAAATGGTCAACCTCTGCTTCATGGCTAGAATAGATGATGTTGATAAACAGTGAAGCTCAATCCTTCTCTTTGGCCCTTGTGTCTGCTGAGTACTCTACCTCATCTACCAGATACATCCCTTTTCTCTACATCTCTCTTCTCATCTCTCTCTTTCGGCCTCTTAAACCCTCCAAAGAACAAACCTCCCTTATACCTCCCTTCCCTTTCTTCGACCCCTCTCTCTCACTCCTCAAAAGCCTACCGAGTCCACCATCTTCGGAGAAACTGCATCTACTCATGTGAAGTTTGATGATCTTAAGTGATCATCTCTTCATGAGATGATGATTGGTGGATATCATCATGTGTTGGTGAAGATTCTCATAATTCTTCATCTGACTTAAATCCATATGTTTCTTTCTTCTCAAGGCACATCTCATCATAACGGTGAACTACCTATCTTCTCATCTCCAATCCCTAATCTTCAGATAGTCTTCTCTGAAAGATCAAGATCCCTCCTATCCTATTCTTTCCCATTTATCATCATATCACTTCTCCTTCCTCCTCATTCACATCTTCCTCTCAACCTCAACATTCACCGCATCTCATCCCACCTTCTCAACCATACATTCCTTCTCCACCTATTGCCGATCTTCCATCTCTATTTCCTGAAGAAGTCTATGTGAATCAACCACATGGATTTGAAGATCATTCACATCCTGACTATGTGTATAAATTGGACAAAGCTCTATATGGCTTCAAATAGGCTCTCCAAGCCTGTGTGATACTTTGTCTAGTTTTCTACTAGAGGACAAGTACTCTCAAGGTAAAGTCGACAACATCTCGTTCCTCAAGAAGACAACAGGTAATATCATTCTTTTTCAAATCTTTGTGGATGACATCATCTTTGGTGCCATCGTTGAATCTCTTTTTCGGGAGTTCTTCTCTCATAAACTTGATATGAGATGAGCATGATGGGAGAGCTTACATTTTTCTTGGGTGTACAAGTAAATCAAAAAAATCTGAATTGATCTTTAAGTCAAATACTTTCGTGATCTCCTAAAGAAATTCATTTTTGAAAATTGCTCTCCTATGAAAACTCCAATGTCACCCCTTCTTTCTTAAAAAAAAAATCTTTAGCCGCCGATTGAATGTTAAAAAAAAAATTCAATAAAATCGGTGGGCCGATTGATAGTTTATTTTATAAAATTGTTTTTCAAAACAAGTTAGTTAATTTAAAAAAAAAAAAGGAATCGGCTAGCCAATTGTAAGTTAATTAACCTTTTGTTTTGTTTTGAATGGAATCCACGTGGGTTTGTTTAAACAAAAAAAAAAGGAAGTTTTTAAGGGTTTGTAGCTGCCCATTTTTTATGGATGGACACCCCAAATTCAAACCACATCCCTCCCTTACTTTCACTCTCTCTAGTCTCTCCCATTATCTTCGGCTCCCCTCTCTCTCTACCATTCTTTCGGCTCCCCTCTCTCACTTTCGGTTCTCTCTCTCCTCTCCCCCTCCCCACCAAAAATCCTTTCTCTCTCTCTAATCCCACCCTTAGGCCCACACCTTCATCAACCAAACCCCCTTATCTCTCCAAACAAGCCGAAGCCCCTCCCATATTCGGCCCCTTCTTTGGTCCCTAACACCTACCGAACACCCCCCTTATATCTCCCTTTAATTTTCGGTCCTTCAATCCCCACTTTCCCATATTCCCTTTCAACCCCTCTAAACCACCGAAAATCCCAACCCCCCTCACACCAACATTTTTTTCTGTCCATCTCACCCTCACCACCGAATCCTCCACCAAAGACCACACTCCAACCGAATTTTTTTTGGTTGTGTTCGGCTCGCACCACCCCCATTCCCTTTATTAAGCCGAACCCCACACGCCCCTTTTTAATCACCCACCGAACCTACCATCTCCCTCCCACCCCCTCTTCGGCCTCACCTTCTCCCTCACTCCCTTTTTTCTTTCGGTCTCTCCAACCCCAACCCCTTTATTCTTTTTGGTAGCCGAATCCCTCCCCCCTCAAGACTTTCGGCCGACCACTTCCTCCTCTCTCCCTCTCCCCACCGAACCTCCACCCCTTTCCCCCTCCTTCTCCCTTCCTAGCCGAAGACCCCAAACACCCCCTTATAGCCCCCTTCGGCGACCGACCCTCTTCACCCTCTCTTCCCCAATCGGCCACCGATCTCTCTCTCCCTCTATCCTCTCTTCGGCAACCACACACCCCTTAGCCAAACTACCACTACCGAAGTCACCCCCTCTCCTCAATTTTTTTTCGGCCGACAGCCCCCCCCCAACTAATACTTCGGCTGACACCCCACCCTTGTCTCTCCCAACCGAACACCCACCTATCCCCTTATCCCTCCTCTCTCGGCAGCCGATAACCCCAAACACCCTATCACACATCTCTTTTTTTGTCCTCCACAACCTATCCCACACCACCTTTTTTTTTACTAGCCGAACCCCCCCTCCAACCACATTCTTCGGCCAACCCCCTCCCCCCTCTCGCCGTTCTCTCTCTTTCCTCTCCTCTTGTCGGCTACCACCCCACCCCCACCCTCTTCCTCCTCTCTTCCTTCGGCCCACAACCCCAACCGAACCTATTTTTTTTTTTAAAAATCCCACCTACACCAAATATTCCTTCCCTTATTTTTTTCGGCTAGCCCCCCCCCCCCCCCCACTACCTACGGCCGAACACCCCTCCCCCCAATTTAAAAAAAAATTATACCATCTTTTCTCTCCCTCTTCCCAAGACTTCCTCCTACTCACCCATCCCTTCCTTTTTCCACCTACTTCCTATACTTACTCCCCTCCTCATTTTTTTTTCTCCACACTTCCAAACCTTTAACCCCTCTTTCCATTCACCTAGCCACCAACTCTTTTTCGGTCCATCCCTCTCCTACATACCTCCCTCCCATCTCTTCTCCTCCTTATTAACCATCCTCATTTTTTTCCACTACCAATCTCACCATGATTACCTACCATTTTCTACCCCCCCCTTCTCTCTTTCTTTTCTTTTAATTTCCTGTTAAAATAAACAGAAAAGAGCCCCCCCCCCTAAAAAAAATGGGCCACTAAATTTATGAGTTTCTTCGTGTCTTGTAATTTTTCTGAGTGTCAGTACCATTTTTTTCTCTATGTGTGGGTGTCATCATCAAATAGGGGGAGAAAAATTGTTTGGTCTCTAATTGATTTGGTGATGACTCTTCGACCAACACTTAGAAAGTCATGAAGACCCTTTGAACAATGTCTCTCTACACCGATCGCCCTCTACTGCCAGGTATGTTTTCCTTCATAAACTCTCCCGATCTACAATGGGGGATACTAAGGACACTCCGGTGTCCAAAGGTCCCTCAACTGTAGTGGACCCTTCTTCCCCCTCCTTAGTGACGTCGGCTAGCAATAAATCCTCAACTGCTACTGGCACCGCCGCACTTGCCCAAATGGCCATACCACCGAAAGAACCTTCGGCAGTTACCCAGGTCACACCCCATATCTCAAAGCGGCGGCACTCTACCTCTTCCCCTCCCTCTCCTCTCAAGAGGCTAAGGAAGGTTTCAAGGGACAAACCACAAACTCCACCCACCGATTCTCGACAATCGGCAGGTGTTGAAATTTTCCCATCTGGGCTCGGGGACTCTGCTAAACCCAAAAACACCTCCTTTGTATCCTCACAAAAGGATACAATTGTAAAATTGGGGACCCCTATTATTCCCTCATCAACCTTTTCCTTGGTTGATAAGGATGACTTGGATTCCTTCCCTATCCAAGGTGCCTCTTCTCCACCTCACAACCTATCACCCAGGATTCTCAGTCCTGATGTTTCTGCACGATCCAAGGATGAATCTGCCCTTCCAGGAGCAGGTTCGGAGGATCCCGAAAATCTTCTGACTTCTTAGTTAAGAGGGAGCAACTTACCACTCAAGCTTAAACTCTGTTGAATCTAATTTTTCTATGGACTATATGATCAAAGCCACCTGACATTAGTTGAGGGGGAGTATGAATTGAGGGGGAGCAACCAACCACTCAAGTTCAAACAATCCCGGCTACTGTCTTTGTATCTTTGTATATATTTTTTTCTTTCTCATTCTTTATTCATTGTATTCATTTATTCGTTTGTATAGCTATATTTTTTCATTCTCTTGTAAATGTCAGATATACAAAAAAAAATGGTCTATGTGAAAAGAACCCAAAAAGAGTAAAGATGGGTCAAAATGAATTTATTCAGTACACTCTTTGTTCTATTCTTTAGTATGGATGTCATCCTCAAATAGGGGGAGATTGTTGGGTCATTTGAAGATTTGAAGATGACCTCCTGATCTTACATCTTGTAGCATCCTACTTAGAATATGATTTAGGTTCTTTTAGCAGCTTGGTCTCTATACAAATGTTCGGTGAAGTCGAAGATTAGCCGAAGAAGACAAAGAAGGAGTACATCTCTCAAAGCGGATTGAAGATAGTCTCCTCTGCCTAAAGCCAAGCATGCCCAAGTGATCAACACCATCGGCCAGGATGGTGTCAATCACATATCTTCAGGATTGTGAAGATGTTCTCACATCTTCGGGAAAATCCGAAGATCTCACATCTTCGGGAAAATCCGAAGATCTCTCAAGCCTTCGGCAGTCGATGACCTCTCCCTAGAAGCTGAAGATGTTCTCACATCTTCAGGAGCCGAAGATGCCTGAAGATTTCCTTCTAACACATTATACTTATCTGACAAAGTATATTTGTGATATCTTGCATTGACGTGGACCTCATCTGAAGATCAGATAAAGTAAGCTTTGTCTCCTATGCTATTTTAAGGAAAGGTCTCCACCATCCTCTGCAGGTCAACACTTCAAGCCAAAACACCTCAAGACAAAAGGTACATCTTGTACCTTGCTGAAGACCTGTGTCCATCCTTTGCTCAACAGGTGTCCCATGCATTTAATGCATGGGGCACTATAAATATGAAGGATGGCTCAACATGCAAGATAACCCAGCTCTACTACCTTCAAGTTCTCTAAGTGTCTGGCAACTTTCTCTCTACGAAGTTCAATTGTTCTTTATTCTCTATGTGTAAGATTGTTTGAACATATCTCATATGTTCTCTTCCGCAACAATCAAAGTTTTCTATGTGTAATTCTTGATTTCAAATCAATAAGAATTAAAGTAAGTGAAAAACTGTGTGTATTGTATTCAACCCCCCCTTCTACAATACTTTGCTTGTTTATTTACTGCTATTTGGGACCAACATTATCCCCATCTTTACTATCAGGGATATTTTCAAAAAGAAAATCAATCGCTGATTTTTTCTTCAGTGATAAATTCAAAACGGAAAAATGAATAGTCTCTCCTCTATGACGTCATTTGAACCGACAATCCACGACATGACTTCTTCTGACACGTTCGTCCGTTGCTCTTCCATCCAATCAACTTCGTGGGACGTGTCCATGTCATGATGAGCATTTGTTTTCCCGCTTCACACACTCTCTCTCCTCTCTCTCTCACATATAAAAAGAATGTTTTTCCATTCTTATCAATTTACGCTTTCTGGAAATACTTTCAAAGCAAGAATACTCTCTCAAGCATTCTAACAATTCTCAAGCATTTGCATCTTCAACCTCAAAGATCAATAGGTTATTCTTGATCTTCTTCTTCTTATTCTTTTCTCAAATCTCATTCATAAAATCATTTTCATTTTTGATTTTATTCTTTAAAAACCATTTTACTTTGATTTTCTCTATTCAAAATCTTTGGTTTTTCTTCTTGTTCTTAAATCTTGTTCTAAGATAAACTGTTTTCCTCTACAAATATGTTGATTTCCTACGTTTCTTTCCTCAAATAGAAACTAGCAAATCTTCTTTATTTTAAGACTAAAAACCTTTCTTTTACTCGTTTATCTACTCATCATTCAGAATGGCTCAATCTGCACTTGTCGCCTCAAAGAACGTCAAGTTCGCCATCTCCGATTCTGAGCTTCCAAAGAACAATCATCTCGCTCGTCTGGAATTTAACAACAACAAATACCCACATCTGGTGGAAGCTGCACAGTTTCTAAGGCAATCCTGCATTGCCTACGCTATCACTGTGGATCCCACACCTTCTAAAGCACTACTTCAGCAATTCTGGTTCACCGCTGAAGAAACCTCCCTCACCAACAAAAAGGGTGAACTGGTTCCTGCCATCTCCTTCAGCACTCAACTGGGCTCAGGGATGATGACAGCTATAGGTCTAAGAAAAGCTCTTCGATTTCCTGACAAACCCAGGAATGGATTCGACGCATTGCCAACTGACGCTGAACTCATCCAATTCCTGGATGCCATGGAATACGCTTGGGAACCCAAACCAAGAACTACGATTCCCAACAAGAAGTTGACTCTTGTGAAGAAGGCACTGATGCCTTCCCAGCTCAACTACATCTTCTCACACATCATTCAGTGTATGAGTGGGAAGAGTGGGTCAATGGACCAAGCCGGCAAGGTTCAGGTCCAGATGGCTTACTCAGTGATCGCTGGACGCAACTTCGATTACTCCACAGCTATCTTTGACGACCTGAAGTCAAAGATAGAGAAGACTGAGGGGGATCCCAAAGTCCCTTACGTACGCTTTATCTGCGCGTACCTGAAGTTCCTCTACCCTTCTACTTACCCCACTGACGCGGATGCATCCTTTCCAAAAGTGGGACAGCGATCCTTGGAAGTCAAGCCGCTCCCCAATGAGGTAAGTATTTCTGAACTTCACTCCCAACTCTCTCTCCTCACTTCTTCGACTTCAGCGGCCACGCAGGAGGTTCCTTTTTCTGCTATCCCTACCACCCCTTCCAAACGACCATCAACTGGTTCCCCTGGTCCTTCGAAGAAGGCCAAGGTGACCAAGGAGAAAGCTACTTCTAGCTCTATACCTAAGGATGTTTCTCTACAAACTTCCTTGGATACTTTCGTGGGTCTCTCCTCCACATCCTCAGCAACAATCACTTCAACCGTGCCAGCGTTCTCGGTCGCTGTCACAACAACAGTAACGCAACCTACGATCTCAGCTCAACAACCTGAGGTAACTACCCCTATCCCTACATCTTCTATCCCCATCTCTAGTCCTTCTATTTCTTTGATCTCTAACCCTCCTTCTATCTCTACTCCACAGTTTGGACCCATAGGACCTGAACAACAATCTTTTGAGGAATCTTTACAATTCTACAAAATGTTTGATAATTCAGGTATCCCTATAACCTTAAACACTTCTCCCAACTCACCATATAAGCCTGGTTCTGAAACACTAACTTATCTTTCAGGTCCTAGCTTGGCGACTGTTGACAACAATGTCAACAATCTGAGTGCAAAGGTGGAATCCATGACTGATTCTCTCAACACCACCACCAATACTGTTCAATCAGTGGGTGAAGCGCAGAAGACGTTGACTGCCACCTGCGCCTCCAAAGCTGACATCTCTCAAATCGCTACTCTTCAGGAAGCGATTATCAAAGTCAGGGAAGAATCCAAGCATCAGTATGATGATCTGTCTGCAAAGATCGACTCCTGCACTACTACTCTTCAGCAAGTCCTCGACAAGCTGAAGGCACCAGCTCCAGTTCCTGCTCCATCATTTACAGAAGATGATCGTTCCGCTATGACCATAGCTGTAGAATTCATTCATCAAGCTACGTCCGACATCCCTGAACTTGAAGGACATCTCACAGGACTGGAGGCTGAAGTCCAGAAGTTGGCTGCCACAAAAACTTCATCTCCTTCCAAAGATCTCTCCCTTGTTGATAATGACAAAGAGGGGGAGAAGACCGCTGAACAAAATACGGAGGTTGAAGTCGATGTTGAACAACTGAAGGAAACTCCCTCTCATGTTGAGGGGGAGAAAGCTGCTGAAAAAGTCCCTCCTTCCATCGCTGATCTAGTAGATGATGAAGAAGAGGAAGAGGAGGAAGAAGATGATGAAGCCCTTGATCTTGAAGATCAAGAGGATGAACCTCATCAAGATGATGATGATGACGATGAAGAAGATCAATCCTTATGGTGTTCTTTAGCCGTCACTTCATCAGCGATAGCTTCGAAAGAAGTTATCAAGGCAGGGGGAGTCAAGGAACACCTTCAGGAACCCCTTCCCAAAGCAAAGGTGCATCTGCTGAGGGAACCCTGAAGATGATTTCACTACCTGAGGAGAATACTTCTCAGGTATGCCTTACTCTTGTTCTCTTATCTTTTTATACAAATCCTACCCCTGTTTCTTTCTAGCCTTTATCTCTCTTCTTTCCCTAAAAATAATCTAACCTTTTTCATTTTCTGACCAGATAGTTCTCTCCCCTGCTTAAGGGTAAAGAACTCCAAATAATCCCAGCTGCTGAAGCTGATGACCAAATAATCCCAGTCTCTGTCAGAGAGATTGATGAAGAGGATGAAAAAGAAGAAGAGTCCCTGCAACATCATGGAAGGCCCTCTAGACCATCTCACTGGTCTGAGGAAGAGAGAAAGAAAAGAACAGAGATGATCTCTCATCTGGAGAGTCAACGACGAAAGGTCCCTTCTCAATCATCAGAACTGCATTTCCTGACTGACGCTGAAATTGAAGAATCCGTCAGGGCTGAGAAGCTGATTGCTGACTGTCAAAGAGATGCCTCTCTGGCTCTCAAAATTCAATCTTTTCAAGTCAAAGACAAGAAGCTGAAATGCAAACCAGTAGAAGTCCAAGCAGCTCTGTTGAAAGAGATTGAAGAGGAACGCTCCAAAGAAAAAGCGGTCAGCGATAATACAATCGATTGGTGCAAGCACAAAATCGACTATCGCTCTGACCCACTGAAGATCGTAGCGGTTGCTATCTCTGGAAGAAAGAAGAAGGATAAGCTCTCTGTCACCATGGAAATTACCAGAGAGGATGGAAGCTGCAAGGCTATGTTCATTTCAAAGCTGGAAGACTTCGGCTACATGGAGTGGCTTGAGTTCAAAGATGCGCTGAAGAAATCAAAGTCTACATACAGAGGCTACGTTGAAAGGGTGAATGATGCTCTCATCAACAAAGTCGCTGCAATACTAAAGGTGCCATCTACTCTTCCCTCAAAATCCATGCAAGTCAAGAGAAATCCCGTCTCCTCCTCGTCTGATAATGTCGCAATGATAAGGAATGAAACCTCCATCAAATTCTCCAGAGAAGCTCTGTTCGGTCCTCCTCCTGATCTTTCAGTTCTGGATCTCTCTCTGCCTCCTGGCGGACCATATGCTGCAGAACAAGTTCTTGAAGAACCTTTTGGAATCTTCTTCAGAGATGACGAGGAACAACTCAGATTTCAAAGGGTCTCTGAAATCCCTATCTGTCCCCTCGCTCTTCTCAAGGATCTCATGTGCCTATGGTGTACTCTCTCTCCTGCTGCTGAGTCAATCATAGCGATTATCTGCAAAGAATCTTTAGAGCGAAGGCAAAAAGGAGAAGAAATACCTGAGTATTTGATCAATCCTCCTAAACCCTCTTTAGATAGCTGATAGATTAGTTTTCTTTCTTGTAATCTATTAGTTTAACTTACAGTAGTTAGTACATCACTTGTACTTGTAATTTTCATTCCTTGTAATTCTTTTCTTGGATTAATGAAAATTTCAGTGAAGTACTTAACTCCATCAGTGCTGTAAAAGATCCCTCAAAATAGTAATTGGGACATGTATGTTATGAGTCCTGATTATTCCATCATTTTGAACTATAAAGTAATTTTCTTCAGTTACTTTGTCATTATCAAATAGGGGGAGATTGTTGATCCAAACTCTCTCAGTGATTTGATAACGACCCTCTTCTATACGTAGTGAAAATTACGTTTTAATATGTATTAGTGTTTCACCATCAGCGATCAGACTGAGTCTGTTCAGTTATCGCTGATAGTCTCTCTCATAAACATTTCTATGTATTAGTGTTTCACTATCAGTGATCAGACTGAGTCTGTTCAGTTATCACTGATAGTTTCTGAAGTAAACAGCCAACGTAATCCCTGAAGACAAGTCTCGCGTCAACATATGTTCACAGCTGAATCGAAGACGAAGCTGCTGAACAAAGAGAAGTCTACTAGTGACCTGATGCGGATATCAGTGAAGCAAAGACAACTCTACATATACGCGAAGGAACATGAGGAAAAGCTTCAGCGATAGTTGAACCTCTTTATCTCTGAAAGAAGAGATACTCAGCGATCAATCGATCACAAAGCTTATGCCTCAAGTTTCCTTTTGTCTATCCTTGCACAACCTAGTACAATGGGTCAGAATGGACATGTCTCTGCAACCATTCGTACAACAACTCTGTCAACTACACTGTTCATGACCCGGCCGAAAGCATGTCTCCCAAAAGTCAGACTCCCAAAGCCAATCAGTGAACGCCACGTGTAAAGTGCCCTGCCATGCATTTAATGCAAAGGGTATAAATAGGACGTTCACCCTTTCATCTAAAAGTGTGCTCAATTCCTTGAAACCATATAGAAACCCTTGCTTTCTATATCTCTAAATCCCCCATTCTCTGAATTTCTAGTGCAACCATCTTAGTGTTTCTTAAGTTTGTTTAGATTGAGTCTGTCTTAATCTTATTCCGCAACAAACTTGTAAATTGTATTTGATTTATCAATAAACAATTTATTAAACCTTAATTTCTGTGTTTGTATTCAACCCCCCCCCCCTTCTACAAACTTGTTAAGCACCTTCGGGACCAACAAGTTCCTACTACTATTTTACAAACTTTATACATGTCAAAACTCTTATTTGCGAAATCCGAAGTATTTCTATGGTATGATTTCATGTTCTCTACATTTTGATATAAATGAAGTTTGTGGTGATTTTCGGGGTTCCCGATCAGTTTTAACTAAAATGACTGGTTCCGCCTTATTGAAGTAAAATGATGTTTTACTTGCACATTATGTGGATATGTGAAAAGAATGTTTAAGAACTCATTTCAATGATTTTCATTCTTACCAGAAGTTGAACTGGAAATGATATTTTGTTTATAAAATGTGTTTATACCATATGTTTATTTATGGTTGGTCACATATGTTGTTGTGACAAGTCTGTACCATTACTAGTAGATCCCTAGGTTTTGAGTCGACTGTATTATTGGGATGTCATATTCCCTATTTTGTAGCTATGGATGCATATGATCCTCGGGGGAAATTTGGTACGGTTATGTGAGGTCGGATACTAGCCATGGTTCATAGTGATCATAGTGAAGGAGTATACATTGGTTTTGCTTAGGGCTAGATCTCATGTTGTAGCACGGACTTATGTGTTCGTATCCTCGGATTCCAATTGTTTAGCTCATAACTCGGATTTTGGCTTACTTAGTGTTACGCCACAATCCTTGGAAAAAATGTTTTATCATTGGTCATTTGATAATAAGTTTATAACGGAAAAGCTCGGTTGTGGCAAAGGTTTCAATTGTAAAATTTAACCTCTTTGGAAATATTATCTTCTGATGCAAATGTTTATATCTTTTGAGCTTTATAAACTGTATGTTCTCACCAGATTTTAAGTCTGACACTTTTTCTCAAATGATGTGTATAACAGGTTTCCCTTAGCGGTGGGTTGTCGGGGTTTTGAGAGACGGGTTGGTCTCGAGGCATTTTGAGATGACTAGTATTGTATCTGGGCATTTGTTAAGTCCCATTCTTTTGGTGAATTATGGATTGTCAACTTATGTAATCTTGATATAGGTGTCTAGATTAGTTTGTTGATGAACCCTATATCTGTGCAGGTTTTGTAAAGTCTCAAGGACTGATCCCCTTTATGGGAGGTTTATATCAATACGAATGTCATGTTGCCAGGTTTTCCAGGTTTTAATTTACTCTGATTTTTAGGGCGTTCACAACCTAAGATGCCACAAACGTGTAGCATCTAAGTTTTTCGAACTATCCGCGACACACGCATCAGAACTGGTTGTTTCGCCTACCAGATGAAACGGGTTATTTTCTGCCTACTCACCCTTCATCACAACAAAGTTCCCTCTGGAAATGCGCATACTCCCATTCTCTATTTGAATCTTACAACCAAGTTTGGACAGTTGTCCAACAGAAATCAAAGAACGAGTCATAGACGGTACAAATTTAACATTTGATAAAGTTCGAATAGTACCGTCAAACATTTTGATTCTGACCGAACCGATGCCCCGAGTGACACACGATGTATTGTTTCCCTTATAAATATGGTTACCTTCGAACTCCTCGAAAGTAGTGAAACAGTCCCGAAATGGTGTCATATGGCACGAAGCTCCGGTATCCAACACCCAACGCCTGTCGCCTTGCGGTGTAGTAACCGTTGCTGAGAAGCCTGTATCTTGTTCGGTTGCAACTGCTGAAGATTCTGCTTTGTTCTTGTCCTTGTTTTTCAAACTCGGACAGTCTCTGACCCAATGACCTGCTTTGTGACAATAATTACAATTGTCACGTTGCTTAGATTTCCCGCGATGACCAGGTTTACGAGATTGGGAGCGACCACGAGTTCTTCCCCTGAGTTGATCGTCTTGGTCTCTTTCGGCAAATAGACCATGACTGTTGTGGTTGTTTTCCCGCGAACTGTTACCGATTTTCATCTGAATTCTCTGTTCTTCACAGATCATCCCTGCCTTCACGTCAGACAAGGATATGGAATCTCTTCCATAAATAAAACTGTTAGTGAACTGGAATATTTTTCGGGAAGTGAATACAACAGAATCAAAGTGAGTGCCTCATTGTCTGTGGCAAAAATAGAATTTGTTTCCTTCAACTTCATTATGATGTCTTCGAATTCAGTCATGTGGTCCTGAATGGTAGTGCCTTCCTTCATTTTGAAGAACAGACACGACCTCATCAATAACAGTCGGTTAGTCAAAGTTTTCTTGAGATAAAGATTCTCAAGTCTTTTCCAAATCCCTACGGCTGTCTTTTTAGAAACGGTTTCAGAAATAACATTTGGACCCATAGCCATTTGTAAGGTAGTGGAGGCCCAAGCCTCCATTTCCTTAGCTTCTAAGGTGAACATATCCGGATTTATTTCTTCCGGAGCAAAGACTACGGGGTGAACATCGTTTTTTCTAAGTGTTGTTGCTGTAGTAAACTGCCATTTACCAAAATCACCCTCCCCGTTCCATTTTTCTATTCTAATCCCGGCCCCCGATAATTTAAAAGAACCTTTTTGATAAACATTTGGGTCCGAGTTGGAAACGGAACCGGCGAACGGATTTCCTGAATCAACAGACATTTTTAACGAGCTTTTATCGTGCGACTAAAAATATACAATATAAGTCAAATTTAGATCTTGCAGCTTTGATACCAATTGTAAGGGTCGGTGGCAGTTACAATATCGTATTTCAAGTGATTTACGGTCCCAAAAATAATAACAATAAATCACGTGCAACTAACCCGTTACAACAAATGCGGAATAACGAGATCTAAATATTGTATATTTTGGTCTATTGATTCATACTGATCCACAAGCGTAAATATAGCAGTTATCGAATATACGATAAAATATAACGAAAACAACAAATAAATCGAGACAGCAAGATTTAACGTGGTTCCACTATCAATGTGATAGTGTACATCCACAGGGAGAGAGAGATCTTTATATTACCAACCGGGAGAAATTACAACGTGTTTACGAGATCCTTGGATCAACAAATCAGCTAACCAAATGTTCCCCCAAAACAAGATATATAAATATATATCGATGATATATATATATATATATATATATATATATATATATGTGTGTGTGTGTGTGTGTGTGTGTGTGTGTGTGTATCAACAAAGAGGAACAAGGAAGAAGAAGAAGAAGAAGAAAAATAGAAAGAATACTTCTATTTTGTTGGTGTATTTTTGGGAGAATGGATGCATGTATTTATAGGGGAAGAAATGGTGCAAGAAGACAAATAGGTATGGGTTGGCAAATGGATGCAAGTTGGCATTAGGTTGACATCCAAGATATCTTCCATATTTCTCATGCAAAAAGAAAATCCAAGTCAAGTAAACTTCCCAAAAATATGTGGCTTAAATTAATCCACATATCCAAGCTTTAAACACTTGTACATTGTGTTTGGTGAGTTGCACAACACCAAAAAAACTTATCTGATTTAAGTTTTTCAACAGGGTTGGCATCAAAGTCAAAAGAACAAAAATTAAATGACTCACTTGTGTTGCGACTCTTAGGTGTCGTTTGTTTTATAAGAGGTCTGAAGTCTGAAGTCTTATTTTAGTTATGATTAATAAGAGGTGGTGTGTAAAAAGGTCTTAACGATTCAGACTTAAGAGTCATTAAGAGGTTTTTTTAAAAAAAACAAACGGCACCTTAGGGTTGTTTGTTTACCTCTTAATGGTTCTATTAAGGGGCAATATCTGAATCGCTAAGAGATAAATCTTGTTTGGTAAAAAAAATGTCTGTCTCTTAATGGTTCCAAAATCTTCTGAATGATTTTGTATCCTGACTCTCCCTTAATATAATTTATTTAGGGACCGTTTACCCAAATGTTTATCCGTTAAGCGATTATCGATAAGGGTCAACACTTTAACTTATCTTGTCGGATAAGATTGTAGTCCATTAAAACATGATGTATATAACAATTTACCCAATAAAAGTTTATCGGGCAAGAGTCGTCACCTTTACTTACCGGGTAAGACTCTTCATTCTTATCATCACTCTTTTCGGGTAAGATTTTTGGTCCGATAAGATAAATGACCCGATAATCGCTTATCGGATAAGCATTTAATAAGAAGGTATGTCTCTTTCAATTAGTTGCTTAATTCGACATAAAACACTATACCAAAATATGTTTTTTAGAAAAAGAAAATTACTAGTTCTCAATTTCTTTTAGGAAGAAAATTAATGGTAAAGGAAAGATGAGGCTTTTTTTTTCTTAAAACTTTCCTCTCAAATACTCTCCCAAATGTTGAGCATTAGGGAGGAAATGAAAGAAAAGAATAATAATTCTTAAAAAGATTTATAAAATTATTATTTACTCATCAATTATAAATCGTTATAAAATAAATAAAAATATATTGTACAAATGATAAATAAATTTAAAAAAATCATTTCCTTTCTACATGTTCAAAAAATGAAAATTTACTTTATTTTTATTTTCTTTCCTTTTAATCTATACTATATTATAAAGCATCTAAAAAAACTCTTAAAAACAATTGTTAAAACTTAATGTATCGCTATTTAATGTTAATTACTTAAAACTTAAATAAATAATGAAAATTTAAAATCTTGTTATTTAATCCTTATCCCTAACAAATTTAACTCCCCTAAAATCACTCTTCACTTCAACTTCCCTAAAATCGCTCCCTACATAATTAAATACAGGATAAAAATCAAATTTAAAATATAAAAAATTTAAAATCTAATTAATAAAATCTAACAAAATATTTAATGTATATTTTATAAAAAAACATTATTTTGTTAAAACTAAAATAAATTACATTATTATTAAACTATCGAATAAACTTTTAAAAATAAACTTTTATGTATTAAGTATTGTTTATTGATACACATTACTTAAAATTCAAGATTACAAGTTATGATGCATGAGTACAAATTTCTAAACTATATGTTTTATATTCATAACTAACCGATAAACATAATCAAAACAGAATAAACATTTTAATTTAAATATAAAGAATTTATAAAATATATAAAATAATCATACTGTAAATCGACAAAAAATAAAAGAAAAAAATGAAAATCATGATGTATCCCACTGCATTGTGCGAGTACGCTTCTAGCCTCCATAATATAAATAAAAATTTTCTTTTCACTTCCTCCACACATAACATAAAAAAAAAGTTTTACGATGTGAGAGACGGACTTAAAATCCTTTTAAGTGGTAACACAATTTGACAGTTAGCTATAAAAGTAAATCTATAAAAAAATCACAATATTAATATAGATTTATTAGTTGGCTCCTTATATTTGCATAGAAGGAACACAAGTTCTAGTCCAGTTTACAAATGGTTTTTTAAAACACGAGAGTTATATAAATAAACACTCAAATTTAAGCTGAAAACTAAAAAAATTAATGAAAGTGAGACTAACGTAGGCCTTTGGTACATATGACAGCAACATCTACAAACTTGGCCATTAAAAACTTGTGCCAAGGTTCCGGTATCAAAAAATCTAAGGACACCCAACAAAAACAATATAATGACACCCTTCAAAAACATATTTTTCCCCTTACAACGGAACCATAAAACAGTACCCATCTCAACATATACTCTCATGTAAATCCTCTCCTGGATGGTTTGTCATTTTGCTTAATGATTTGAGTGGTTTGTTGTACTTATATGGTTTAATTGTCAAAGTTAAAATGGTTATATTTATGAAGTTAGGGCCCTTATTTGTTTTGAAGAAATTTTGTCATATCTCGTTGGTAAACGAAAATGAGGCGTTTAGGGGAGAATTTCATACGACGCAAGCAAAAGATCCGTCATTAGATCTCTATCGACGGAACATCCTTGGAATTGGCCGGTGCCGGTTGCCATCACCATTCTTGTTAGGGTTTTCTTAAATTCAGGCGTCCAATTGGATGCTAGGGTTCTTTCGGAGACTTCTTTGCTTTGACGGTTTGCTTTGCTTGATGCTTGGATTTCAGGCATGGCGGTCTTCAAAAACTGAATCTCCCTAGGGTTCTTTTCAGAGAAAAACTGATTTCTTTTTATAAATGGATTATTCTTATCAAAAATACAAAATTAGTTAACATCTTACAAAATAATAATTATTTTTACATTTAGATTTTTATTATTTGTATTTCTTAAGAGTGAAAAATTAAAGCAAATTTTCTTCAAAAATTAAAAATCATAATAAAATAAAATTTTAAAGCATTGATTGAATATGTTTTGTTAATTCGAAAAAGTATAAAAAACCCTGAAAGAATATATTGATGTAGGTAAATCCTCATTCTTTTGGTATAATTGGTTTAATTCAAAACTTATTATAATTTAAGTATTTTAAATTTAAACTAAGATGTAATTTGTTTTAGTTTTAATGATAAAATATATTTTATAGATAAAGATAAAGATAATGATAAAAGTATTATGTCGTATGAGTAGAATTCAATAATTTTAAACATGTTTAACTGTTGGTTATTAATTATGTATATAGTTTTCAAAAATAAATAGTAATTTGAAGCTTTATTATGTATATGGTGTTCAAAAATAAATAGTAATTTGAAACTTGAGAGAGAACCACAAGGGTTGTGCTGTACTGATTAAAACTCTAGGGATGTGGTGGAATATCTCTTCTGTTCAGTGTTCAAATTCAGACACACACAAACTGAGATTTAATCAGGGTTGATGTCTTACAGTCATAATTTGTCAAGGGATTTAGTTTAGGTATTGCCTAGGACACCCTTCGGAAGGGAAAAAAAACTTGAGAGATATGCATTACTAAGCAATATTTGATGTTTAATAAAGCTATTTTAGGACTTTTTACTTGAATGCTTATAATATAGTATAAATATATATCTAAAACTATTTTTTCATAACGACGGGGGTGTAAGTATTAGGTAAGTTTGTGTAAATCTTAACTAATCTCATTAAACAATGAAGAAGTTAATAGTAAGACAAATCTTCAATAACCTTGAAAAAAAACTATTTTTTTTTCATTGGCAAAATATATATTTTCTTTATAACTTCTACAAAGACAATAAGTACGTCTGTAATAGAAAACAAAAACCCTCTAAAAAACAATTGTAGTTTTAACATTGTGCATAGTTTAATACTTCTTCAGTTCCAAAATAAATGTTTACATTACTATTTTAGTTTGTCCTAAAATAAGTATCAAGTTTCAAAAATAGATATTTATTTTCTCATTGTGAACATTTATTTTTAAAAAATCCTATGATTAGAGGAAGTGAAAAATCTCCTTTAATTAGAATTTTAAAAAAACATGTAACCGGAATGGAATATGTTTTATGTTTATGCACTTTCAAATCATTTTTTGAAAGGATACAATTGTCCTTAATCTTTTAATATACAGTAATACACTAATAACGTAAGCTATTATAAAAACAGAATGAGACAAGAGATAACACAACTTGTCTCACATTTGACACAACATAAAAACTGACATGACAGATACAAAAATCAGGGAGATTGAACAAGATTAATAAATTATAAACTACTTATGTCAAATTAAAATCCTAAAATCTTCCACATTTATTTCACCAGTCTACCTTTACTCTCCCCTGTTGTCTCGTGCTCTCCAGTCCCATTTCACCAGTCTACCTTTACTCTCCCCTGTTGTCTCGTGCTCTCCAGTCCCATCCACACATTAACATATAGATTCCCAACTTCGTGGTTATAGGGTTAGCTCAACTAGCAATAAGGTTTGGGACTTTCATAGATCACCGGTTCGACCGTTCGAGTCCTGCAAGGCTAATTGGGATTTTACTGGTCGTCTTCCAAGGCCCCTAGGATTAGTAAAGGTAACACAAGTTGACCGAGACATCCATGGTTAAAAGAAAAGAAGAACAATGTGCTAGACTAGACACCCACGGTTAAGCCAGGGTTGGGCCAGTTTGAAAACAAGGAAATATTGATGGGAAAACATCCATTAACGAAGATCAAAATTAGAGCATAAGCATTTTTTTGTAAGCAGATGTAGTAGCAGCATATAAACAACACAATTTGCAGGAGGAAAGACTGTGTTGGGCATCTATTACGACCGACCATACTAAACACGAAATAATTCAAACGAATCTACAACAAAACTTCGATACCAACTTAACCTAACTAACTTCCAATTTCCAAATCCTGTGTTTTCGATAATTATAATTCAAGCAGTAGGCAACAACATGATGATATAGCAACAAAAGATGATGATCATGATATAGAGGTTGCCGGCTTACTCGTATTGCAGAACTCTCTTCTTCTTCTTCTTCTTCTTCACTCTGCTGACTTTTTCTTCTTTTTTTTACCTTCACTAACAGCAGGAACATCCTCCATTTCCACATCTTTGCTCTTCTTTTTCTTCTTCTTTTCTGTCGTTCCATTTGTGCCATTTTCTTTGCCGTTCTCATGGGCCTCCTCTTCAAGTGCTCTCTTCTTTTTCTTCTTTCCGGATTTCGGTTCAGCAGCATCTCCATTTGCAGCTGTGTTCTCTTTGTCATCTGCTTTTACTTCATCGTTGTCTTTCGCCTTCTTTTTCTTGCTTTTCTTTGATGAGGGTTCAGAAGCTTTCTCCACATCCATTTCTGCACCTGCATATGGTATATATATATATCCAACCAAATATGACTTTTTTGATTAACCGAGTGACATGTAATGATATTTTTCAAGATCTAGATATCACAAAACAAGTTTTTTGGGACCTTTTTTTGGTGGGGTATATTAAAAACAAAAGTTTTTGGGTTCTTGATACAGGTGATAACAAAATGTACATAAATTGGGGAGAAGTTCTGATAAAGATCGTAACTTTAATTACTATTTATGAGTCGTATACGAACAAATGACCAAATTTCAGAATATGACTTTTCCACACTAACCTTGATTTGCAGCATTCTCCATAGCAGCTTTCATCACCACAATGTTTTTACGTGGTGCAACCCCCTTGTCGTAAAAGTCAAGACGCTCCTCCACTTGCTCACGCAGCTTATCTCCAAAAGAAGTGGTACTGATATCTGTGTTCATTAAAAGTTTCAATCTTAGGCCATGCCGATAGACCAAGGAAACAAATTTTGAAACAGAATTATAGACTAACCTGAGAAGCAATCAATTCTAGAAGCAATCGAACACTTGTTAGCTAGATAACGAGCCATTCGACCTTTGTTTTTGGCAGATGCACGCCCAATAAAGGATGAATGAAAAATAAGACCATATTTTGGTGTGTTCCCTTTGGTTTTCAAAGCCCTGAAATAAGAACAGCATCATCAACATTTGATATCTAACTAGTTTTAGCTCAAAATTCTTATTAGTTAGTCATCATCCTCAAGAGAACACCCCCCAAACAAAATCTAAGACAATTGAACCACAAGCACTTGATTAAAACTTATGTTTACAACTAGCAGCTAAGTGCCAATAGAGCAAATATAAGACCTGAACAGAGCCTTCTCAGCACCAAGGATCTGAAGAGTAGAAGAAGGGCACTTGGCAAGATTTGTAAGGCTTCCAGCATGAGATATCAAACGAGCTCCTACAACTTCACCGATTAATGCAGCCAAGTTAGGTGCTATATCGCTCATTTTAGAAACAAGATAATCGTACAGCTTCTTCCTGTAGTCAGCAAGGTCCATCACCCGCTGCGCAAACATCTTGACGTTAATTAAGTCAACTGGTGACAAATCCTGGCCTGAAAAATAAAATAGGGAAAAATCAGGACATGGTGAGATGTTTTCATAATCACAAAATGGTAGCATCTATAATCATAAATTCATACCCATGGATGCTTTGGCAGCTTCTATAACTTCCTTTGCTTTATCTTCATCACCAAGAATATCAATTAGGTCTTGTAACTTATCTTCAGACAACTCCGACTTGTCCTCTATATATTTTGCAAGTTTAGCATAAAGATAGTTGTCATTAACTATCTTTACTAGCTCCGGGAAATGCCATGAGTACCATTCCCTGCATCAAACATCAGACACATGATGCAAGTTTCTAATGCATTTTAAGAAGAAAAAAAAACTTACAAATTTCTTTCTAAATTTTAGAACAATAAAACACCGATTCTGTTGATAGAAGGATTACTACAAACCTGACTCTCATGGAAAATGAATTTACATCCTTATCGAGAGTATCGAGAAGGAAGATTGCTTGAATGACCATATTGTCAACACGATTAACGTTGAACTTCACCTTTGCCCTGCTATAACTGTGGCCAAGACCAAGTTGAGCTTTCTCCAAATCACCAGGCTATATAAAATTGAGAAAAATAGAATTACGTAGTCAGAGGGTTTAAGCAAGATTATATCATTCTGCAACACGGTACAGATCCCGGAAAGATAATTTAACAGAAAAAACTACACAAACAAACACCTTGAGATTTTCAATGAACCTATCGAAATGCAAACGAACACCTCGAACAAGCTCAAGAATGAACTCATTACTCTGGCAAGGGATCTTAGTTTCTTCATATATGTGAGACCCAATTTTAGGATCAGCTACTCCTAAGCTGAACTTAGGCTTTTTACCTTCCTTCACCTTAGGAAGACTAAGCTCCAAAAAGTTCCTCAATTCATCAGTCATTTGTCCTGAATAAAAAAAAAATATCAACATATAAAAGACCAGAATCATCTGTTCACACAAAACTTGATAAAATGCACATATCAAAACAATCAAATATCAATTTTTTGACCTCAAAACTCTACATAATATCATGTCTAATAAGGAAACAAAATTCTCCAAACTAAATGTGCACTTATGTTGTATCAACTAACCCTATCAACAACAGTATGCTTATCTCTTGCTAACTAATGAGTGTTATCAAACGCAAGTGTCATCATCATGAAATACGGCCTAAAGAACGCATTGCAGTCATCTTCAAATAGCAAGGAATATATGATATATGTATATATGCGTGTGTGTGTGTGTATATATATATATATATATATATGCATATATGTATGTATATGTACCTTCGGAGACGGCATTGCACTGATTGAGAGCATCAAGAGCTGATTCAAAGGGATTAAAAGCAGCAAGCTTCACAACCTTTCCAAAGCGATTGAGATCAACTACAGAGTTACGAACAGCCTCTGTGTTTTGTCCAATTTCATCAATACCGTGGGCCAAAAACAGGCCATATCCGGATGCAGACTCGTAGAGAAGATACAACGCCATTAAAGACCAAAAGCTGAAAACTCAATGGGGCTGGTTTTCTTGTACCCTCTCCTCTGTAAAACTGAATTTAGGGTTTTGGCGTCGCTTTTCTCTCTTTCGCTCTCTTTTATGAAGAGGCGCTAGGTCTTTTTAGGGTTTTAGAAGACAAAATAAAACAAAATAATACTAATGAAAAATAAATTCTAATCCAGCCCCTCTACTATTGTCATTGTTTAAAAATTACCCTTCCCATTTGTTGGGTAGAGAGATGCACAAGAACAGAAATAACCGGTCTTGGTCATGAAATTTGATCTCGAATGATTATTGACTGGTTTTATTTAAAAAGATTTAAATTAAAGATGATACATATATACACCTCCATACTTTAAATTGAAATATGTTAGATTATCTGATTTCTCCTTTTTTTATTGAAATATTACTTGAAAACATGCATCCCCATCCAGGGTAGCACTAGCATCTCCAGCAAAAATTTTATTAATAATAACAAGAAAATTACATATAAGGTGGGACTTCGACCAACAAGCATGTCCTCCCAACCTATCGAGACATGCCCCAAGGTCGAGCATGAGTGTGCTACGGATCAAAAAAAGCAACCGAGTATGGTTGGAACTAACTCCAAACCGTTGTGCTAATTGTTAGATAAAGTAATTGACAAAAGTGTCCGGGAAAAAATTGAAGACGTGTAGAGCTCTATTCTTAAAATATTATTACCTCTCACTCTATGTTGAAGGTTTCGACTTTCGAGACTAAGAACTTCGCAGGATTCAACCTCAAAATTACATTTTATGTAGTGTGCAAAAATTCTTCAATGAACATCTTTAAAGCATCTCCAACAACTTCTCCAAAATGGAGATTTTTGGAGATTTTAAGCAACTTTTTGCTCCAACAGTTTATTCAAAACTTTCTCCAAAATGGAGAAAATAGGAGAGATATTGTAATTTTCTCCAAATTTGGAGATATCCTAAAAAATGATTACTAAGAGAGAGAAATGACTTTTTGTTATATCTCACCAATAAGAAGCTTTGAAATGAAATGTTTAGGTGAGATAAATAATATTTTATTAAATATTTAGAGTATTTTAATAATATAATCAATGATATATTTCCAAAATGGAGAATCTGTTAGAGATAAATGTAATTTTTTTTAGAGATTTTGACTTTTGATTCTCCATTTTGGAGAAGCTGTTGGAGATGCTCTTAGATTTTGGGTTTTAATCTTTAAAGAGTGAAAGTTGATGTCAAAGTCAATGTTAAACTTGACATATCCACTACCATTAGAGCATCTCTAATAGATTCCTCAAAATTTCTCTAAAATGAAGATTCAAAAGTCAAAATCTCAAAAAAAAAATTACATTCATCTCCAACAGTTTCCCCATTTTTTAGATTAAATCATTAATTATATTACTAAAATATTTCATATATTTAATAAAATATTATTTGTCTCTTCGAAATATTTTATTTCAAGGCTTCTCATTGGTGGGATACAATAAAAAATCATTTCTCTCTCATGATAATCATTTTTGGAGATATCTCCAAATTTGGAGAAATTTACACTCTATCTCCTATTTTCTCCATTTTGGAGAAAGGTTTGAAGAATCTGTTGGAGCAAAAAAAATGTCCAAAATCCCTATTTTCTCCATTTTGAAGAAGTTGTTGGAGATGCTCTCATCTCCAACAGCTATGGTATAATTTTTCTAAAATAGAGTTTGAAAAGTTAAAATCTCTAAAAGAAATTACATCCAACTCCAAAAGCTATTCTATTTTAGCAATTTTATCATCAATTATATTATTAAAATATTCAATATATTTAATATAATATTATTTCTCTCTCCTAAACACACAATTTCAATTTCTCCTATTGGTGGAAAGAATTAAATATTATTTCTCTCTCTTAGAAATAGAGTTTTAGAGATTTCTCTAAATTTGGAGATTTTTATATTCTCTCTCTTCTTTTTTCTATTTTAGTATATGGTTTAGCATAGTTGTTGGAGCAACAAAATTGTTAAAATCTTACTTTTTTCTATTTTAGCATAGCTGTTGAAGATGCTCTTAGACACTTGCTTATATACATGTATAAAAAATTTCAAGGTTGAAACATGATTTCTCTAGAAAAAAAAACATCAACTAATCACCATAGTTGTCAATGCACATATCAATGTCCTAAATATCCAACTGAATACATCGACACGATTGCGTGTGTATTTCTATAGTTATCGTGCATGATTGCAAAATGCATCCGGTAGCCAAAAACTAATTTTCGTGCGAGCGCATGGCATAAATGGTCGCCACTACTACCAAGTACCAAATACATGAAATAGCCCTTGGGGACAACATTTAGTACATCCATCACAAGCGTGAACAAATATAGTGATATTGTAACATCCCATTTTTATTATTACAACAACAAGAAGATTATGGTCATTTAGTTATCTTTAAGATAAATATTAAATATGACGATATATGATCGATAATTTAAGATATTTTTATCCGATATAGAGATGTTTACATCGGATACAAAAGTTAAGATTTTAATATCAAATATTAATATTATTGAAAAGATGATATTTCGATGGTTTAGAAAATATATTTGTTGGAGACGAAGGAAAGAGAAATATATCTGATTAATAATTATAAAAATGAAAAATATGTAATATAGAATTTATATTAAATAAATTATAATATAAAATATATGATATGTATTGATCGTGTGTATATATATATATATATATATATATATATTATTAATATGATAATATTATTAATTATATTTAAAAGGTTTTATCATTTTTCTCAAATTAGCTAGTCGTATGAATTTTTATGAAATGCCACTTATATGTTTTTGTGACCAACGATTTATGACGATCATAATGAAACTTTCATATTTGAAAACCGACAAAGTTTTATTTATAGGACTGATGCAATATTAAATATATCGTTTTTATTAATTTCAGAGCCCAAAAAGATTTATAAGTTATATAATGCATATACTTTTGGACTCGGTGACTTACATAGATTATAATGACGCTTTCAGATTTGAAAAAGAATAACGTTTTTATTTTAGGGTCATTTGAAAATGACGATAGAAATGTGTCATTTATTGATTACTAGCGGTGTACTCGTGCAATACATCGGGGTGAGCAATTGTAAATGGAAATAAAAAAATAATGTAATAGTTTATCATATATTTATAATTTATGTAGCATTAGTAGTGATAAACGCATAAATTGAGTTTTTTCAATTATAATTTATGTAGTATTAGTAGTGATAAACGCATAACTTGAGTTTTTTCAATCATGAAACATTAAGAAATTATATTAAAGTAATCGTTAAATGTGTGTTTGAATTTTAAAAACATGTACTAGTATTAATCAGCGATATCTAACGAATGATAATATTTTTTCAAAATACTGAAACATAGAATAGGTAAAAATAACAAATATAATGTTGGATAGTATTATTTTGTATCTAATGTATCTAAACGTATATATAGGTTCATTATTAGTTAGTTTTATAGAATTCAAAAGACTTTAAAAACTTGTACTATTATAATTAAAGAAATATGTTAATTTGAGCAAGTAAATAACTTTTCTTCTTTTGGAGAAACCCCAAATGGAAGGGAAAAAACTTGAATATGAAAGGTAGTGAAAAAGTAAAGTTTGAATTTTTTTCAAATGAGTTGTACCTTATGCATACTAAGTTGTGATTATGAGATTTTTGAAATGTATGCATAAAATGATAGTATCTTATGTTTTATAAGTAGTAATTAAGAGTTTTTTATTCCGTCTTTATAATATAGTATAGATAGAAATATTGGATTAATACCAAATTTCATATTTAAATACGTTGAAAAATCCAGATACCGTAAATGTCAAAAAGATCAAAATATGACTACGAAAATTTTTACAACTCAAAAAAAAGATATAGCAATAGCATGCTTGTGGGTAGGTACTATCGCATAGATCCCAAATATATGTTCATATTAAGGTTTGAGATTACGTATACAAAGTTATATCGATAAAAACAATGGTATATATAATAAATAAAATATTTATATATTTATATAATTATATAGGTTAGACTTGGAGGAGAAGAAAATCCCATAAATTTTAAAGTCCGTCGCCTAACATTTTTACTAATCTCATTTGACACCCTTTCCTATTCGCTATAAATTTCATTTCAAAAATAACACCCAAAAATATCAACTATAATTTAGGGAGTTGCACCCACTTTAGAGTGGTAAATCAAGCATTTCGGTTACGTAATCAAGGTGAATACGTTATGAGATTTACTGGGATACATATATGTTATATAAATGTTTTTATGTATAATGAATATTTGAAATGATGTTTTGGCATGTTTGACCTGCATGAGATAAGATTATGTCTATAATGCATTTTATGAGAAAGACATTTATTTTACATGTAGCATATGAAAAGTTTTGTGCATGTGAAAGTATGACCATGTTAAATGCCCGACGAGGTATAAAAAATGATGACGTCTTGCAAACGGGCCTTAGGGGGAAGATCCTTCGCGGAACCCCAATGATCTAGGAACCTGTTGAGAAAGTTTGGCATACTTACACATATGAGATCTCGCACTAAAAGATAATGTCCAAATGATGTTCTCACATAAATGGTTTTATGCATTAACGTCATTTATGCATAATTATGAGAAGTGTATGGAATTATCATTTCATGCACTAAAATGATATGTTTTCTGAAAGATGATTTCTTCATGAAACCATAATTGTTCATTAAGCTCAAAGCTTACGTATTCCATATATGTATCTCAGGTAAGATCGGGATAAGACATGAAGGGATCGTATGAAGAGTTATAGTTCTTAAAATATCCATTATAAGTGTTAGGCTATTGAATTGTTACAAGAACGCTTCCGCAGATGTAAAGATTATAAAGATTATGGAGAAAAAAAAAATAGGGGTGTCGCAGATATAGGCTTGTCTCAAACATTGCTTCACCCATTGTGTTTCACCATTAAGAGTCAAAGAGAATGATGGTGTGACTACATACATCATAATCCAACTTACCATTAGGTATCAATCGTTTACTTTGTTTTTACCTAAAAGAAAAAAGTTCTACTTTATACGCATTTTAATTAGTAACCTGTTAAACAAGTTAATTGTCGTTGATGTGAGACTGATTTACAAGTTTAGGAGATGTGACGATAGCATGAAAACATAAATTGCATCAAAGTTTGTTTTAGTTTATACTTATTGTAATGGAAAATGGTTGTTATCAATTAGTGTAACAAACTTTCTTAACAGTCGCTCTCGTGTTTTCTTAAACAATTAGTGTTCTCGTTTGAATCTGCCCCTATATATATATATACATATAATAAATAAGTAACTAGCATGTCACGTGTGGTTTTCTAGTGAGCCGACTTCAGTATTTTCCCGCCTAAACATGTATCTGGACGCAGTTTACAATATAAGTTCAATTAGCACACCCACATTCACTCTTTCTTAAATCTTTCCTTAATTCAATTTTTTTAATTTATACGTTACATTTACTACCCTTATAATTAGGTATGTAGTTTACTTTTAATCTGTTACTTTTTTATTTTTCACTTTAGACTCTTATCATATAAACATAAATAATGTATATGAACTAAAATGTATTAAAAAGCATTTCTATTTTTTACAAATTATATCATTGTAATCGCTTCATCAATACCTTCGAAATGAGCCCCATATTGAATATTTTTTTGATTTAATACAAAAAAATGTGTCATGATTAGTATGAGATTTGTTGAAATTAGTATGAGATTTGATACAAATAATCACTAAATTGTCGTGATTTTCTTTTTGCAATTTCATATCAATTTTTACTTCAAAATCGAATTCCTTCGACGAATTATAATTCTATCAAATTTCATTTTGTCAACACAACACCTATAGAATTATCATAAGAGATTTAATTACATGGAAAAAAAATATCACTTATCAATTGACTTTTGGATTATGAGTTCGAGCTTTTTTCAAAAATATAAATATGCAAATATTTTAGTATAGTATATTTAATTATGTATACTTTCTTAATCATAATTATATTATTTCCTCTAATTTTAATTGAACTACATAATATCAGTTATCAACAGATAGTTAGGTAATTATATTTTCAAAGTCAAATTGTTATGCTTCCCGTCTATTCACTTTAAATTAATCTTTCATAATAGTTGATTTGGTTATAATTATATAAAAAAATTGATTGATATTATTATAAAATATAAGTATACGATTGATATAGATATTTAAGGCGTCACGCTTACCAAGTCACATCATCTTACGGAATGAATATAAAAGGACCAAGAATCTTACCACGATTAGCGTTTACCGGGTAAATTGTACATACAATGTCGTCCGGATAGAGCTACTGTTGCGGTTGTAGAAAGCAGTAATGAAGAAGATAATAATAATTCCGTTGATGAAATAAAGGAATATTATGACTGTAGATATGTAACTGCATGTGAAGCTTCTTGGCGTATAATTGGGTATGATGTTCATTACAGGACTCCTTCTGTTTTGAGGCTTCCTTTCCATCTTCTTGGACAACAACAAGTCTTTTTTGGTGTTGAAGATGATATTGAAAATGTCATAAACAAAACTTCTGTGGCGTCTTCAATGTTCTTAGCTTGGATGAAGTGGTAATGAACTTTACGAAGAAGCACGAAAACTTACTTATGTTGAATTCCCTACATAGTTTGTGTGGAAACTGGAAGAGCGACATTGGGATCAAAGGAAAAAAGGTTTTTCATGTAACACCCGGAATTTTGGTAAGCTTTATTACCTTTCAATGCCTTAATTGCCTTTGTATGTTATATATGTGTATCTCTTATGTTACTCATTACTCGTATACGTCGGGTTATGTTCGTATTTGAAATCAGCGGAAAATTCGAAGGCCGAGAACCTTGGGCGACAGTGCCATGCGATAGTGAAATGGTCACTGTCGTCGGTGTCACACTCACGGTCATCAGACCACCTACGGTACAATCGGGGCGATAGTGGCGAGTATGCCCGTGGCACTATCGCGGTGGCAATCTCGTGGAAATGGTATCGTGAGTGCCCCATAGCGGGCGACTATGCCCGACGGTTATGCCCGGGGCATAGTCGCGAGTCATAATCGCGAGCGGGATGTGGTCGTTTAAAATCGAATTTTCACTTCATTCTTCATTATTTCTCATCTACCTCATTTAACTCTCTCTCAAAAACCCTCCCTTCATCAAGAACCGAACCTAGGGTTTCTCCAAACTCTATCTACCCCATTTATTGCAAGAAACTAAAGTCACCAACCAAGAGGATCAAGCTAGGAGCATTTTCACATAACATTTATCATCTTCTCCAAGAACAAACAAACTAGGGTTTGGGTTTTCTTCAAAACCCACTTTTGTGAGTTCATCTTTCATATTAAATGCTTATGTGCTTACATGAAAACCTTTTCTTTACATTACTTTAAAAGCCTACGTTTTCTCCATTTTGTGTTTTACTTTAAAAACTTTGTACTCACCTGTGTATTAAATGGTCTTAAATTATCAGGTTTGCCAAACCATAAGATAGTACTAAAAGTCGGTGTTCCTGATATGTTACTAAGGAATATTGATCATAAATCTGGGTTATGTAATGGAACTAGACTACGGGTGTTATCTTTGGGAAATCGGGTTATAGAAGCAGAGATTATATTTGGAAGCAATATTGGAAGTCGAACATTTATTCCAAAAATGTCTTTGACACCTACAGACAAAAAGATCCCGCTCAAGTTTCAAATAAGACAATTTTCAATTGTTGTATGTTTTTCCATGACCATAAATAAAAGCCAGGGACAGTCATTATCGAAAGTTGGTTTGTTTCCGAGACAACCAATCTTCACCCATGGTCAGTGTAACACCCTCAAATCTGAAAATAACAACTTATTTAAAAAAAATTAAATACATCGATAATTGTTTCATCTACAACCACAATTTAAGATTTAACCTCAATACACACAATCTATAATAAAAACGGGTGCTACTAAAACCTAATAACAGATACTATCTCCAGGCTGCGGAAGACTTCATCAACAACTTGCTCTTGTATAAAGCTAAGGCTCAACTCTTCATGAGTCTACTAGAGTCCAAACCCCCAACTGGAACTTGATGCACATGCCGACAAATAAAAAGGTTAGGCTTAACGCCTAGTGAGCTCAAGAGTTTTAACATGAATGAATATATCTTTAAAAGAAAGGAATTCAGTTCAAATCAAGATCCTTAGAAATTGTTTACTTTAAAATGGAAACGACATATTTTCCCCATAATATGCATTTTTAAAGACAATGCTCCCAAATACACATTCTTTATAAAACGATGCAACCCATAACTCACCCAAAACGGGATTATAATTCGACACCCAATTCGTGAAGACGTGGATAACACTTCATATCCCGAAACACCCAAACACGGGTGGGGCATAATACTCAACCCATAAATAGCGGAAAACAATCCATAAAGATATGGTACGTAATCGAAAACATGTAACTCGAATTAATACTCACGTGACCATAAAATAGAATGAAATCCAAATATTAAAGCATGGACAACGAAATATCCAAAATACTACAGCCCGACAACGGGGGATACCCGTATCCGTTGAGAGTGGAGGAACACAAAAGTATGTCACTCAAACAACGTTAATCGTATGACACTTCACGACGCAAAAGCCCAAGTGTCCCTACGACTTCCTTTAAGCTACACCAAATGAGACTGCTGACCTTAGTGAATATTATCAATAATATCACCAAAGGCTCGACAGGGGGATACAACCATGGCATTGCCCTGACGTGGCGGAGGCCCCAAACGCCCATCATAACCTACCCATTGTCACAATAACACAACCGGACTCAGCACTCCTAGTGTACACTTGAAAGGACATGAGTCCCGGAGTCCAACCCCGTACCACCCACTTGACCATCAAATAATACTGACTTACGTGCCTATGGATCCAATGCAATACAGTCTAAACATTACATGACTACACATGAATGACTAAAGCACTCGAGTCTGTAATTATCATGAATATTCAATAAGATGCATTAAGATGTAAAACGTAGATAGGGCTCTACATTCAGCCATTAAAATCGGACAAATGTCCTCGAGACTCTTTTAAGTCAAAACCGAGCTAAAATGCTCAAAATCCATTTGACCAACAAATAACAGTCCCCCAAATAATGGAATGTCTTTAAACGGTATTTATGCAGACACATACCTCAAAAGTGTGGTTAACTCAAAACTCATCACGTATTGGGACCAAAGATTTTCCAAATAGTTAATGAACTCAAATACCCCAAAATGTTGTACGTCATAAATTATACTTCACTTGTACAAAAATCACCGAAGATGAATAAATCATAAAATGGACATTATTTGTACAAAATCGCCAAGAATATGTAAAGCACGCTATTTACATTGTTGAAACATTCTCAACCCAAATATTAGCATTTCATAGAACTAGACCTAGCAAACGTGTCGTGTCGTGTCGGTTTCGTGTCGGGTTCAAAGTTAAACGGGTTGAAAGTGTCTAACCCTAACCCGACCCGTTTAATAAACGGGTCAGAAAATCTCAACCCTAACCCGACCCGCCTAACCCGTTTAACATTTATAAAATTAAAATTGTAAAATAAAATTTTCACAAAAAATACAAATACAAAATTCAAATGAAAGCATAAGAAATCCAAAACTTATAGTTCAAACTTATAAATTATAACCAAATCTAAAACACTAAAAATTCAAAACATTAAAAAGAAAACTTATATTATTTATATATATATATATATATATATATATATATAAACGGGTTATTCGGGTCATTTTCGAGTTGAAAGTTTTGACCCTGACCTTACCCGTTTAGTTTTTGTGTCGTGTCGTGTCAACCCGTTTACTTAAACGGGTTGAAATGTATTACCCAAACCCGTTTATTTTGTGTCGAGTTAGCGTGTCGTGTCAGTTTTTGCCAGATCTACATAGAACTAAACAACCCAAGTTTACCAAATATGAAAACTTATTAAAATACTCACACTTTGACAAATACCAAGTAAAATATATTTTCACTTCAAAATACTCATTTTGGCATATACATAGTTTTCACAAAGCAACTTGAACTCACCTTGCTAGATTTAGGCTAAATCTAGATTTTGCCCACTTTGAGTTTTCTTGAAAAAACTTGGATCCTCAAGCCAAAACCTCCAAAACCTAGATCCATAAATTTCAACCATAAATAAACATATTCAACCATATAGAAACATTCCCCAAACATTTTACATCAAAACCTCAACATATACCCGAAACCCTAATTTTGACCCAACTCTTCCAAAATCTTCCAAACCGAAAGTGGAGAAACATAATACTTAGGAAATCATCAATGGAGCATTTATAACGTATGTTAAGGTTTAGAAATGGAAGGGATACACTTACCACTCAGGTTTTGATGAAAACCTAGAAAACCCAAAAATAAGCTCGAGGTTGAAGATGAAGATGGAGATGGTGAATCCTTGACCATAGCTTTCAATCCTACCACTTGATGATGTTTAACCTCCACAAAATCCAAGGATTTGAGCCAAAATAAGTTAGGGTTTGAAGGAGAAAAAAGGAAAATGGTTTGGGAGAGAGTAGAAGAAGTTTGGATGAGAAGAAATGAGGAAAATGGTTGAATTTCGCGACTTAACAGCAGTCTGCCCACTTTGGGCGACTTTGCCATGCGACAATGCCCTGGGCATTGTCGCTGGTTCTCCCAGCTTTCTTCTCGTTCACTGTTTCGGCCGTAACTTCTTCGTTATAGCTTCGTTTTTGCTCCGGAAAGGACCGTTGGACTCGTAATTGGATCCTTCATCCATTAAGACTATGAAACCTAGGATTCAAGTCCAAAATCCTATATCTTATTTTTCCCTTTAAAATTACTGATTTCTGCATTAACTTGAAATGATACCTTTCGAAATTTGGGGTGTTACAGTCAGTTGTATGTTGCTTTATCTAGAGTAAAAAGTAGGCAATGTTTAAAACGTATTAATTATAGATGATGAAGGTATAATTAGCAATAAAACAAAGAATGTTGTATATAAAAAAGTATTTGGTAATTTATGATACGTGGTTCTTATTTTATTTATATTTTAACTATGTACTTTTCCATAATTCCATTTACGTTATATTATAAATTATGTTTTATAAATTCTTAATATTTATTCATATTTTTTATTAATTATTTGCAAAACATCATTTGTAAAAACTGCCTAAACAAGGACATTTTGTAACCAGCTGCAAAGAAAACAACTTTGAAAGGAAAAAAACTTAGAAAAGTAGCATCGTATGATCATTCATATCTGTAAGATAAGTTTTCTGGCATGATTTAATTTTTTTTAGTTACCCCGTGTAATACACGGGTTCAAACCTAGTATATATATATATACATACACACACATACAATATATATATGGCCTTAGGTTCATCTGAGAAGTGGTAAATGTATGAAGAATAGAGAAGTAATCCTAGCATTCATACGGTCAATATCGGATTTGACTGGTCAAGAATTGCGGTTTTGACTGGTCAAAAGTTGCGACTATTCCAAAAATAGAAGGACAATTTTGTAATTTTTACAAATACACGGGACGAGTTCATATATGAACCTGCATGATTCACATATGAATTATATGTTCATATGTGAACCAATGTAATTCACACATGAACTCTTTTAACCGATTCATATATGAACTAATTAACTGATTCACATATGAACTAATTAATTGTAGGTTCATATGTGAATCAGTTAAACTAATTAATAGATTTATATATGAACTAATTAACTGATTCTCATATGAACTAATTAACTGATTCTCATATGAACTAATTAACTGATTCACATATGAACGTATAGTTCATATGTGAATCATACATGTTCATATATGAACTCGTCCTGCGTATTTTATGAAATTACCCCTCTATCTTCTAAAGACCACGTAAGGAATTATCCGGTGCTTTACGGTCAAAGACGCAAATGTTGACCAGATGAATGACTATGATTACTTCTCTATTTCTCATACATTTACCATTTCTCAAATGAACCTCTCCCTATATATATATATATATTTGGATTAAATCATGTGAGAACCAAAAATAGGTTGCGAATCGATCTAAGCGCTACTTTGGTTTTGAATTTTGATCCTATGGTTTTAACCGAAAGTTGTTTTTGATTAAAAAATGGCATAATCGTCATTTTGGTAACATAAAATCACCAGATGAAACACATATTGACTATGTTATTTCACCTCATGAAATAAAACACGATTTTCATAAATATGCTATTTCACCTTATGAATTCCAAACATAATTTTCATATATATGTTATTTCACCACATGAAATCAAACACAATTTCCATCTATAATGTATTGCACCTCATGAAATCAAACACAATTTTCATCTATATATTATTTCACCTCATTAAATCAAGCATATTTTTTGTCTATATGTTATTTCATCCCATGAAATTTAACACAATTTTGAGAAACAAAAAACAAACCACAACGACTTCAACATATGTTCCAGGAATTGATTGGAAATCAGCACCATATCAGGGAAAAAAACGAGATTCGAAGGATGAAAGGAACCCAAATTGAATCCAAACACTAAACCAAAATCAATTTTACCTTACCAAACGAACCTCCAAACAATTCCATCTGGAGTAGCACATACGTCTCTAAACAACCGGAAAAAGAACGTCAGAACTTTGATATCTATGTTGGTGGCGAGTTCATCAACTCCGGCACAGTCAACGACAACATTTCCGGTGGATCAAACTTGAATTTTAATGTGTTTAACTTTGATTAGAAGAGCTGGTCGAGTAATCAGAACCAGGTTGGTGATTTTGGATTAATGTTGGGTTTATTAAGGGAATTTATTCAAAACCTACTTTGAATTTTGGTACCAACAATGGTGGTTTTGAGAACAATGAGTTCAAGGAAGATCGAATATGTGGATTCACGGCCTCCTCTCAGCTCTCTCATTTTTCCAAATCGATGAAAACCACTAATCATCTTCTTCTCTTTTCTCGATCGATCGCTATTACCCAAACTTCAAATTCCTCTTTTTTCGATCAATCCCTATGTTTGAAGCATCGATGATCTGTGGAGAAAGGAGGCGGGCCGATGAAACCAACATAGTTATTAATTAGACTAAAAAAACCCAATATTCACTTTTAGTTTTAACTTTAATCCATAATAAGCCATAAAGTTTTAAATTATTTTAAGATAGTCATTCTCCATAAAGACGATTTGGTAAATGTTGGATATGAACCCCCAACAATTATCCGCTAATTAGAATATTTGACTAGTGATCTCTTTACCGCTAGATTTGCGGGTTGTCACTTTCATGAGACAGTCTTCCCGTCGTTAGGGGGAGATAGGAAAAAGGATTTTCCATGGGAACGACAGGAAGTGTCATTGAATATTCTCACCCTGTCTCATTTTGATCCCCAAAACTTCACAACGTAATGTTGAAGTCAAACGAATCAGACTCGATACCTGATACGTTTAATATTCCAAAAGTGACAAGTCACATATACGAGCTGCAAATATACTCGCAAGGTTAAAAAGTCCCCAACAGGGGCACAACGCCACTGGAAAGTGCGTTGCAATCACACATAGTGGATGTGTGGTTGAGGTCGTAGCTACCAAATGGAAGTGGTGGAAGCTACTTGGTTCAATGGATACTATTCTAAAGGAAGAGAATAGTTAGGCACATCCATTTATCATCAATACACAAAACTCTCATGAGATTGTCTCTAATTATAATTATGTCCATGAATCATCACTGGAGGACGCTTTGAAGTTAATATTGATTCTAGAGATGAATATTAATCTTAAATGAACTATGAGAGTACATATGAGTCGATGGACAGATTATATATAATCATTGATGATTTATTCGCATATACGATGGCTCATAAGATGATCGAGCACGGCGACATCGAACCAAACTCAGTTGAATAATATCAACAAAGAGCATATTGACCTAAATGTAAATAAACAATCCAGAAATAACTATATTCTTTGACAAAGGATCGGGTATTTGGTCTGGTGGTGCTAACCTACCAAGTGTAAAGCCCGTAGGACATAACTCAGTCTTTGTCAGAAAGCGTAACGAGAATAATGAAGCCCTAATATGTAAGGCTCTCTTTTGGTGCAAGGTTTCTCACAACGTCCTGGATTGACCACGAGGAGACTTACTCTCTCATGATGGATGTTATGACATCCGAATAATTTGTTAGCCTAGTAGTTTCCGAAGGACTGGAAATGCAGCTCATGAATGTGGTTACCACATATCTCTACGGGGATCTAGATTTAGAGATATATAAAAGTGTTTGATGATATTACATTACCAAAATCAAGTAACTCTAAACCACAAAATACGCTTGTAATAAAATTGAAACGCCCACTTTATAGATTAAAACAATATAAACGGATGTGGTATACCCGCCTAATGAAATACTTGATTGGGAAAGGATATATAAGAACGATGAACTGTTCCCTTGCGTATTTATTATGAAAAACAAGTTCCAGATTTTCAAAGTAGCTCTATATGTCAATGTTATGAACATAATAGGCACTCTTGATGAAATAAGAGAAACCACAAGCTACTTGAAATCTGATTTTGAGAGGAAAGATCTTGGGAAAACTTGGTTTTGTGTAGATATTTAAGCTAGGACACCGATTTTGTGAAATATTAATTCACCGATCGCATATGTCTAAAAAATAATCAGACAATTTAATATGGACAAAGCGCATCCGGTTAGCACTCCCATGATCGGTCGAAGTGTCGGATATAAGGAAATATCCATTTCGTCTAAAGGATGATGACGAAAAATGATGGGAGTTGGAATTCCCTATCTAAGTACAATATGTGCATTATCGTACTTAGCATAATACACTTGACCATATATTATATTTCTCAATGAACTTGTTAGCTAGATTTAGCTCAGCGCCAATGCAAAGTCATTGGAATGATATCAAATTAATCTTTTGGAACCATTGACATGTGTTTATACTTTCCCTATAGAAAGAAAAATGGATTTGATAATGGAAGTTCAATACCTACTTAGAATAAAAGCAACAAAAGTACTAGCTCTTATAGAAAAACACCAAACAATGTTTTGGTATGTGTTTGTTGATATTAGGTATGTCTGACCCATAGAAAGGTTGTTCTCAAACTGGATAAGGAATTACCACAATGAACACCCAGATTGCTTGAAAGTAAGCTAAGCAAACCCTTGTAACTACCTCCTTGAATTAATCCAATAATATTACTCTCCATAAGATAATTAAAGAATGTATATGATTAAGGACTATCATTACATATATTAGAGGATCTAGTAATTTTGGGTTCAACCAGTATCCTACTTGCATATATGGAAATGATGCATCATATGTTGAAGAAATGAACATAAGATACATCAGGGGTAATAACACAAAGCATATTCTGCTTAAGTTTCTATACAATCAGCAATAAAAGACTCTCCTTTAGATTCAAGTGAATCAAGTAAGGTGTCAAAAGAATGTGACATATTTTACCAAGTCATTACCTAAAACCATATATTGGAAAACATGTAAATGCAAATGTTTTCAAACTCCCTTGATTAATGCACAAATCAGGGGGAGTCTACCATATATTTGATATTGGTATGTTGTGTTATTCCCTTCAACCAAGGTTTTATTTTTCCCATTGGGTTTTGTTCCTTGGTGTAAGGTTTTAGTGAGACAACTGTTTATATACCATCATGCTTTCCTAACTCTCAAGATTAAAGTATGAATCTAAGAGAAAACTAGACTGAAGGATAAGTATATGTATTGCAAAGCAGCTGGTGCGTTGTACTATTTCCTTCGTCATATTTTTATTTTTTCCCACTAGGTTTTATTTTGGCGTAAGGTTTTAACGGGGCAACAACTGTGCACCATCACTCATTTAACTCGGCACAAGGGGGAGTGTCGTAGGATAAATGTGTCATCGTCTAAAGGATATGACGATAGAGATAAAGATAGAGATAAATATATCAGAGTTAGATTAGAACTGAAATATCTCGTGGTTATCTACTTGTATATCATCCCTATTTAAAGGGCTTTTGATTAATGAGAATTACAGATTCATTATCTCCGTATATTGTTGTTCTATTCTGCTTTTTCTTTAACACTATTTAATTTTTAGTCTAAAATATCAAAATTATGATAACATTTTATATTAAAGAATTACTTAAAACTATTTAAAAAACAGTAAATTTATACTCTTTAATTTAGCACTAATGTCAATTGGTCGTATCTTCCTCGCATGGTATTGTCGCGAGCGAGTACATGCCTTAAAAATCCGATTTTCTAGGGTTTCTTCATTTGGTCGTATCTTCTTCATTTTAGCTATGATTTTGATGATTATTTTTGTTATGTTATCGATTTGGAGAGCTTATTAAGGGTAGATCAAAAGATTTGAAGTTTGTTAGAATATCCAAGAGTATTTTTCGGTGGTAAACTTCTCATCTCTCTCGATTTTAAGCTAGGGTTTGGCATATTCTTCATTTTCTCTCATCTCTCTTCCATGTCGCTTTAGGTTTTGGATCTTTGGAGGTGAAAGAAACACTTTGCAAGTGTTGGATCTAACAGTTAGAATGTGTTGCTCGAAGATTCAAGTTTTCCCCAAGAAAACTCAAGTTTGGAGTAAAACATATATTTAGCCTAGATATAGCAAGATGAGTTCAAGTTTATTTGTGAAAACTTTGTACATTTGATTTATTTATGTCTTTTACTTGATAATTCTAAATGTTGGATTATTTGATTAGTTTTGTGTATTTGGTACATTTGATTTTATAAAATTGTGAAATACACATGTTTGGGGTTTTGGATATTTTGATAAATAGATATTGAGAGAGTGTCATTTTGATGATTTATTTCATGAACGAAGATTATTTGACGCAAATTCTCTCTTAATGGTGTTGGTTTTATAAACCATTTGGAAAATACACATTATTGTGTTATAATGTATTTTGAAGATATAAATAGTATGACTTTATTTGGATTGAGTTTTTGGGTTAATCATACTTTTGGAGCATGTATTGCATAAACGTTGGTTAAATACGTTTTTATTGCTTATGATGACATTCATTGAATATTTATTGAGTTCTTGAGTTTTTTGCTCGATTTTGACTCCGATGAGTCTTTGGGACATTTGTCCAGTTTTAATAGCTCGATGTGGGACTTTGATTATGATTTGCATTTATTGCATCTGATTTAGGAATTACATGTTTTGACTGCGTTTGTCATTCATTTGGAGTCATGTAATGTTTTAGATTGTAATGCAATGGATCTATAGGCATAAAAGTCAGTTTGAGTAGGATGAACATCCCCGTAATGTAACGTGGAATAGGCATGGGGTCTTCAAGGGTAATAAGATATGAACTCTTTAAGTCAGACATCGACCATTAACAAATAATTGTAATTCCCGTAATGTAACGTTAAATAGGCATGGGGTTTTCATGGGTAAAAAGATGTGGGATCCTTGAGTCGGGCATCGTCCATTGACCAATAATTGTAATTTCTCGTAAATGAGTGAAATCTAGGGTCATCCGGAGTCTTATGCCATGAACCTTTCAAGATTGAATTGGATGACCATTAATCCGTAATGGGGATCATTAACATTAGGGGTGTGCATAACCCGACCGACCCGAAAAACCCGACCACCCGACCTACCCGAAAACTCGTTACCCGATCACCCGACCACCCGAACCCGAAAAATAGTACGGGTATAACGGATCGGGTTGGGTATCCATAGCCCCCACCCGACCCGTCCGAAATATCCGAACTTTTTTTAAAATTAAAAAAAAATCATTTTTATTTTATATTTATATAATTCTAATTGTAATTTGTATTTGTATTTTAATGTTTTAGTTTGTAGTTTAAACTTTAGAGTTGTTATTTGTAGTTGTAGACTTTTAGTTTAAACTTTAAAGTTATATATTGACAATTTATAATTTGTAGTTTGAGAAATTAGGTCCAAAAAAAAAACCCCATTGAGGCCCACTACCCGAATATCCGACCCGAACTACCCGAACCCGAACTCCCCCGAACCCGAACAACCCGAACTTTAATCGGCCGGATGTCGGGTCTTCCCCCACCACCCGAATATCCGATCGGGTTTGGGTTTTGGATATCCGACCCAACCCGACCGATGCACACCCCTAATTAACATAGAGTTGTGGCTTACTTTTGTGTTCCGTCACATCCACTGAATCGAGTCTCCCCCTTCACTGAAATGTGCGTTTTGAATATTATGTTTTATTCATTCTTTCGATGTTGTTGGGTACGATATGTACTCATGATTTTAGTTTGGATGTCGTTTACTATCCATATGTTGTTGCTTTGGATATTGAGTTTTATCTGTGTTTTCCGGTATTTAAATATCAAGTGTTATTTGTGTATTGTGTGAGTACTGAGCTCGATTTAATGTTTAAATGGGTGCTTCAGTCACATAGATTTCATCACGAACAAGGTGAGTTTTGGAAAAGGGGTTGCTTTTATGATTAATACATTTCATTTTAGAAACCGTGGTTTAAATAGCATTCCTTCGGTTTACCGTTTTATATAAATAATGAAAACTATTGAACTCACTATTCGTTAAGTCTAACCTTTTTTATTTGTCGGCATGTGCATTAGGGCTTTGTTGGGGAATGGTACTAGTGACACCGTGATGAAGGGAATGCTAGTTAGAGGCACGAGAAGGATTTAACTATTTGATGACGTCTTCCGCATTTGGAGATAACGACTGTTAATGGGTTTTAGTAACACCCGAACTTGATCTAGTATTGGAAGGCTTAGTTTACCTATTGTTGATGTTAAATCTAGTTTTGGTATTATAGTTAACTTAAGTATTGATTTAGAATAAGGGATTTATCATTTATTTGATGTATTATTGAAAATTTTAAATTAGTCGTTATTTTCAAATTAAGGGTGTTACAGACCAGAGGCTCTGGTTGGTCATGCTTCTGGACGGGACTCTCTGGTCGTGAATGACTAGAGGGTATAGTCGACTACCTCTGGTTGGTCTCACTTCTGGTTGGCTATCTTTGGACCAGAGGCTCTGGTTGGTTAGACGAGAGGCTTTGGTTGACTACCTCTCGTTGGTCTCACTTCTAGTTAGCTATCTTCAGACCAGAGGCTCTGGTTGGTTAGACGAGAGGCTTTGGTCGACTACCTCTAGTTGGTCTCACCTCTGGTTGGCTATCTCTGGATAGGCTAAGTCTAATCTCTCATCTCGTATGACCAGATCTTTGGACCTGCAATTACTGAACACTTATTGTGTAGTTATTGACAACCCATGGTCTTAGTTGAAACGGTTGTAACCGTCAATTACTGCTAATAACTAGTCTTTATTGCCATTTTAGTTATTTTTCATTCTTTTATGAATGGGAATAGTATATATACCCTATATACTTACGTTTTAGAACTCACGAATTTGAACAAACTTAATATACTCTCTTGTAGTTTTGCTCTTGTTTTTGTGCCTAAAAACAATAGTGGTCTTGAGTCGTATCCCAGATTGAATTTTGTGTAACCTAGGTCTAAGGTCGAAATATCAATTCGGAAAGTGAACTCACATGATTCACAAGCAATCTGATTACCTAGTCAATTCTATTACCCTATATTCTCTAACAAGAATCACATGTTAATCGACACTTCAAAGTCTCTCAATCTTGACTATATTGGACACACCTTATGTAATTGCCACGCATGTGTGAGAATCTATGTGATATATTAAGTTTTTTTAACACATAGAAGTAAAAAAAAAACATGATATACATTTTATCTCTTTTTTCCTATCAAAAGACGAGAAACAACCTATACTATAAAGTGCTCCTCAAATGCTTAAAATCAAGGAAAATCTTGAATTGTGTATTTTCAACCTGCCCCAATGAGGGGAGAGCTAGATGTAACTCGTCGAACGCCATATTACTTCCTATAATCTAACAATCGCAGTTCCATTTGGAGCAACATACGTGCTATATTTGATATAATTAAACATCGATTGTCGTAGATAATTGGGAAGTAAGCAGTAAAGATGGTGTTATCTATTATCTTATATTTAACTTCTTTTCCCTTATATTCTATTCGTAGACAAAACACATCTCAAAATATTGTTATTTAATGGGTTTCGTGTTTCTTTTTGGTGTTTTTAATTTGTTCTCACCTTGTCATATTTATGTTGGTTTATTGAGTACAATTGAGATTGAACAATTGTTGGTTCTAAGATTGTGTGGCTACAGACGACGAAAACATGAACCTAATGTTTAAAGAATCGACTAGAACCCCAAAACTAGAATGCATGTATTATGTTTGGTAGGTAAGACTTGTAATCGGGATCTAGAATCCACGGGTTAACGAAACAATATGTTGACGTAGTCTCAATGTGATATCAGTGGCATCCAAGATCTTCCAATACAACGATTACTATATCCATATGTGCACAACAAGATTACAAGACCCACCAAAAGCTTAGGGATTGCTTTTGTAGGGTTAGTTTCTACAACACAAATGAAATAAAAGCGTAATTTGTATTTGCAGTACCCACTTATTTACAAAATATGTTGGTCGATTTGGTTTTACGTACTCCTATTTTTTTTTAATTTAATGTATCTGGCGTCACTGTTAAATCAATAATAATAAAACTATGATCAAACCCGTTTCTGACATTTTTTGGGCCCTGGACGATTGGTAAATTTTGGGCCCTCAATATGTACCGAAAAAATCTTAAGTAATGTTTTTTATCATTAAGAACAAACTTTCATACAATAAATACTAATAATTCATACAAAACAACTTTTTCGAACATTTTTTGATGCAAATTCATCAATAATAGCATCTAATTCATACAAAACAACTTCTTCGAGCATTTTTTGATGCAAAATCATCAATAATAGCATCTAAATCAACATTACCTAACATGTATTTTTCAATGCATAGTATTGTCAATCCGTTCAACCTTTATTGTGACATGGATGACCTCAAGTACGTCTTCAGTAACTTCAACTTTGAAAAACTCCTTTAGGCAGACGCTACGGTCACATGTATTGTCAACATAATTCGATAAGCAACCAAAACATTAGGATAACAATCTACAACTTTGACAAACTCAAGAATTTCAATTGCCGACATTGATTTAGATGGCAAGGTCACCCACAACACCTTTAATTCAGAATAAAAATCATTTACATCAACATCCGCCATATTATTATGATAAAATGTATCACCAAAATTAGCACAACATTTCATCAATTCATTCTCATCCAACGACTTTAGTTTATCCGAGTCAAATAAGAGTCTATGATTTTGACAAAAAAATTCCTTTAAAAAACATAAGGGTATAAATTATCATCTTTAAACAACCGAACTTGACAAAACAAATAACTAACTACATGTTTTCCATAACCTCCATAAAGACTTCGAGCATCCCATGCACGCATCAAAATGACCAAATATGTCTAATATGATTTGGATAATACCCTCCTTATGTTTTTTCCATCAACTTTTTTCGGTTTCACCCGGGCTCCATTTTTTTTACATATCGAACATCAAAATATACGTGTTCTCTTCAAATCCTAGAGAAAATGGAGCAACTTCATTCTCGATTTCAAACCAAACAAAATCAAACGAACCCAATATAAGCCACTTGAAAATAATGTATGAGAGGGATAGGAGGTACGCGACCCTTGTCCTAGTTGTTTTGGAAAGGTGTGCGTACATCTTACCCCTCCCAGACCTTACTTTAGAGTGAGATACACAAGGTTTATTTGGTTTGGTTTGGTTTGAACCGAAGAATCAAGGTGCTCCATGTTCTATAGGATTTGAAGTCAACACCTTTGAAACCCAAAGCCGAAAGTTATTTGTTGTCTGTTTATGATTTATTTGATGTTGTAAAAAATAATTGAAAGAAAATGATTATATATTAAAAAAAAAAAAACTCCTGAATCTTATTGAAAAGCTACTTCAAATAACGTTTCAATAAATTAGTTTATAGACTATTTTTTGTCCATTCAAACGGAGCTTTTGGGATAAATTTAAAAAAATAAACTACGTTGCCAAACATGATAAAAGACCGGGTTAAAATGGAAAACAAAAAACAAAAAAACTTTCGAATCTCAGTAAGATGGCTCATATCCAAGCCCATATTCAAGCGACACAGCTCACCAAATACTCCTTGTGGACTTTAAACAATTTTGGTAAATGATCAAATTTCTAGAGTAAACTTTGCTTTTGGTTCCGGTATTTTTTTTTTCTTCTTTTTTTGGTTTCTATAATCCATCTAATACAAATTTGTATAGTTTTCATTTTTTATCCGGTTTTAGTCCCTTTCATTAATGATTGTTTCAAAAATCCATTAAATAAGGGGTAATTTGGTCATTTTCTCCCATTTTTTGTTTGGTGAATGGACTACCACTTCGGCGCTTTCCATCACGAGCCATTGACTATTTGCACCTCCATTAACCCTAACATCCATCTCCCCTCTCACCCCTACACCATGGCCCCTAAGGTTTTTCGATTTCGGAGTGGTAAACACACACTCTGCAAAACCACTTCACGAACTCAAAACCACCCATTTCATCTTCTTTCTTTATCCTACTTGCTTTTCGATCCACAATTTTTACAACATAAGCTATTTTGCAGGTTTTGAAGACGACACACCTAGTTATGCTGTTATGGTGTTAATTATGATGAGTAATCCCTCTCATATTATGTTTGAAGTGGGTTTGTTTATCTCATAATCCACTGCTAGTACTAGTACATCTGAGAATTCTTAATTGGATAGTTGTAAATAGCCCCAGGGGTATGGAACAAAGGAGTATCCCGGACCTTCACCGAGGTGTTGACGGAGATTTGAAATATGTAATTCCTTCAACGATGGTGGATATGGAGGTGTTCCAAGCAATTGAGGGGAGGTTTTTCTCCGACATGCTTTATACACCTGTGTCATAGATCTTATTTTATTAAAGAAATATAAAATGACTAAAATGTCCCTCGTGTAACTAGCAATGAGAGCATTTAACAGCTACTGTTGATATCTGTTAGGAACAAAGACGAGAGTGTAAGCAAATAGAAACAATGGAGATTATGATGTAATTTTGAAACTTAAGTAGCAAATCCAATACCAGCAATCAAGAGCATGACATAAGGCCTTATGATGAAAATTGAAAAACACACAATTTTTAAACATGTATTTAATATATTAATTGTAGTTAATATTGCTCGTATTGAACTTTATTTCTTTTTTCTCCCAAACTATTTGAATGCCATTTAATATATTAATTAGAATTAACATCGAATGCCCATTTTTTTGGATGCAACTTTTAAGAGGGTGTTTAGTTCATGCAACAAAATTTGATGGAATGCCATTTAGTAAAGATTTGTTTATTCGGTTTTAGTAAGTTCAAAGATTTATTTGTTAAAAAAAAAAAGCTAAAAGACTTTGATCACTCAAAAAGTAAAAGTATTTTGGATTGTTTTTGTACTTTTCACAAAAACTTAATCACCCAAAATGTCGAAGTGTAAAGTACTTTATATATAAGACCTTAGTCAAATGAGAAACTACTAGAGGTATTAAACCGTAATCAATAAGAATAAAAGATTGTTTGGTATATAATATAACAGGTTCATTCCCGCATAATCTCAAATTTTCATTTCAAGTTAAATTAGAATTCTCATTTTCATTCACTAACCTGACCCAAACAACCTCTAAATATGTTTAAGAACCATAAAATTAAATCTCATCCATCTGATCACTTTCATCATAACATTTTTGGCCCAAAAGATGGCATGATAACAAATTTTTCATGTTTTAGTTACCTGTGACAATTTTAAATCGCTTAATTGCCTCCCCCAAATTTAGTTTATAGTAGTATTTATTATTTAGAGATTTCAAATCAATATTGAAACTGTAAGACGCGTTTTACTTAAAAATAAAATATAGATAATATATCTAAATGCTCAAATTTTATATTAAGAATTACTGTTTAATTTTTTAATTTAAATGATTTTTCATATCAAGATACAAGCATTTGAAAGAAACAAATATCCCTATGTAGCAAATACTTAGGTCATATTTAACAAATATAAGTTAGTTTATGTTTTGAACTTATCAACAGAGTTTTGTTTGAATGGATAAAAAATAACTTACAAGTTAGTTTATGTTTATGCTTAATATGTTTTGTTAGCAACTTAATGAGCTTAATGAGACTCACATCTTTCAGTCAACTATATATGACTGTTTGGTAGTGGCTTAATGATATAAAAAGTGGCTTATTCAGTAAGATTTCAAGGGGGAGCTTTATGCAGAAAGCCAAAATTTTTCCAAACCAGTCCCTCTCATTAAAAAACACGTTCTTTCCATCTATAAAAAAAACTCTCTCAAATAAAAACCTTCTAAATCTATACAGATAGATTAATCCACACAGACAACTTTATCCATACAGAACTAAAACCAACCAAACAGCCCCTTAGAGTAAGTTGCACGAAGCTTTTTCCACTTTCTTCCAATTATAATCCAATTAATATTAATTTTATTTATTAATATTAATTATTAATAAATATAATTATTAATTAATATTAATTTAAAAGTATAAATTAATTTTAATTGTAACTTATTCATTAATATTAGTTATTAGTTATTTAGAATTATTATTAACCTTATCAATTATTTTTACATTATTATTATTATTATTAATGTTCAATAAATTTAGTCGTCAAAAAGTAAACAAATAACTTAAAAAACGTTTTTGTAAATTACATAAAAGTTAAAGTCGTATTTCATAAATAATAAAATTTTGATAAATATTGTAATAATATATTTAATTTAATTATTATTTTTAGATCTTTTAATTAATTTGTATTTGGTTGTACAAATCCAAAATTTATAATATTATATATATAAATTAATCAAATTGAAATACTATTAATTAACATATTATATTATTTATTTTTTTATCATTTAATTTAATTAACAAATTATGTTATTAGTGATTTTCTTATATGTATTATGAAATATTAAAATCAACAAACTTTTAACATAATGTTTTTTAGTCATTTTGTATTTTTCAACCAACATATTAACCAATTTTTGTCAAATGTGATTAGTTTATCAGTTATCAATTAATTTATCAGTTAACAATTAATTAATCAACTAGTTTGCCAAAGCGTCAACTCAAAATAATTGAAATTGTACATGTTTGAATTCAAATTGGGGACCATTCATTAAATTCAAAGCATTTACTACATAATAGTAAATACACCGACACATACTTAGGTGGTGTTCGGTTCGTTTTCTGTTAAGACCTGTATGGATATAGCTGTCTGTATGGATATAGTTGTCTGGTTGTTAACAGATAAGTTGTTGTTCGGTTATGGTGCTGAATAAACAGTCTAAATGTTGGAAATGACTATTTTACCCTTCAGTTCATTTTTTTGTCTAATTGAAATAACAATTTAATAAAAATGATGAAAAGATACAGTTCAAATTATAAACTTGTAATTGAACAACATTGAAAAAATCTCAATGAACTTTAATATTTGATTAATAAATGAATACTTTCTTTTCCATCTATAGTTGATAACAGAACATCAACAAGAAAATGACTAGAATTCTTGAAAATCACAATCAGACAAATTAGGGCTACCACCATCTGAGAGGCGCACGTTACAACCATGGATCGCAACGCCATCTTCCTCACTGCATTCACCTGCATTGTCTTCTCCAGTGTTGGCGGTCAATCTCCCTCTTCTTCCCCCACCGCCACCCCTGCTCCACCAACCACCACCCACCACCACCCCCTCCTCCCACCGCTTCCCCACCCCAAGTTGCATCTCCACCAGCATCCACTCCTCCACCACCAGCCACTCCACCTCCCGTCGCTTCACCACCACCGGCCACTCCTCCTCCGGTTGCATCGCCACCGCCAGCCACTCCCCCACCCGTCGCATCACCACCACCAGCTACTCCTCCTCCCGTCGCTTCACCACCTGCTCTAGTCCCAGTCTCATCTCCACCTGCTCTAGTCCCGGTCTTTACCACACCTGTGGAGAAGTCTTCTGTGGAAACGATGGGGGAAGACGACCCCTTATATGGATACGCAGATGTGGAATCCATGGAGAAGAGATGGAATCACAGATGTGGAATCGGTTTAATGTTGGGTTGGGGAGAAGGGTAGTTGGGGGAAAAGTAATAAAATGTATTGGCTGAGTCTATATGACTTGGTTTTTGTAGCTGAGCGAATAAGCTCCTACCGAACAGCTAGATATGGCTGAGCGAATAAGCCATATCTGCTATACAGCCCAATAAGTCGTTACCGAACAACCCCTTACATTCATATATGTGCACACAAAGGCTATGTTTGGCAAAAAAAAAAAAAGCTAAGCTAGCTTATAAGCTATCTTGTAGTTGATAAGCTAACTTTTCAAAACGCTACTTTGTGTAGCGTTTCAATAAGCTAGCTTATCAGCTAGCTTATGGTCATCCAAACATGTACACTAGCTGATAAGCTAGCTGAAGCTAGTTTTTTTTTGCCAAACATAGCCAAAGTTTGAAATTAACATTTTTTTAATAATGATAAATAATATTTGTAGGGTGTTTTTAATATGCAAATTAGATTGGATTTAATTGGTTGTATGGTGCTTGAAACAACTATATTGATATGCAAATTAGATTGGATTTATCTTGATGAGTTGTCTTTTTTAGGATGTAGTGTTGGTTTTAAAAAATTGTTATTTTTAGATGTAAGTAACTTTTTTTACACTTTAACAAATTAGTTTTTCTTATACTTTGACAATGAAGAATGGATAAAAAAATAAGTGAGATGATAGATGAGTTTTAAAGATGATGAGTGATGCATAGAGATCAAATCCACAATTTAGTATTCATTGTTTTAAAGGTGTATAGGTGAAATTAAAAGAGAAAAGTAAATTGATAATTATATCAATAGTGTGCAAGACAAATGATGTTTTTAACCTTTTAAAGTTAACGGTGTTAGTGTTTAGGAACCATAGCCACAAAAAAGAAAGAAGAAAGAAGAAATCGAGCAAGTCTCGATTCCTTACTAAAACTGAAATTTTGATTCCTTCCTAAAACCCAAAATCAATTTCCATCTAGGGTTTCAAAAGAAAATTGAACAAAATGCAAAGTTTCACAATCAACAATGGAAATACATCGATTTCTATATTGATTCCTTCCTAAAACCGAAATTTCGATTCCTTCCAAAAACCCAAAATCGATTTCCATCTAGGGTTTCAAAAGAAAATCGATCAAAAATCCAAAGTTTCACAAAGAACGATCAACAATGGTATCAATCAATTTCTATCCCGATTCCTTCCTAAAACCCAAAATCGATTTATATCCAGTGTTTCACAAAGAAAATCGAACAAACTCACGATGTAGAAGATAAGAAGGTGAGAAACAAACCTATGATGTAGAAGATGAGAATATGATGTAGAAGATGAGAAACAAACCTAGATATGAGAAGATGAACAAACCTGTTGACAGATCATATTACACAAAAAAAAAAAAAATATAGAAGATGGATTAATTTGGTCCATTCCTCCCAATTTGGAGTGGAATGGTTTTTAGGCATTTCTATTATAATGATTAAATGCATTACTTGCAACCAAACAACATCAATCATTCCATTTTCATTCTCTTTTTGAACCAAACAAATACAATGGATATCATTCTCATTGATTACCTTCTAATACCCCCAACCAAACACCCCCTTAATTTATCAGTTAACAACTAATTAATCAACTAGTTTGTCAAAGCGTCAAATTAAAATAATTGAAATTGCACATGTTTGAATTCAAATTGGGGACCATTCATTAAATTCAAAGCATTTACTACAAAGCTAGCCTACATTTACTACATAATAGTAAATACACCGACACATACTTACATTCATATATGTGCACAAAAAGTTTGAAATTAACATTTTTTTAATAATGATAAATAATATTTGTAGGGTGTTTTTAATATGCAAATTAGATTGGATTTATTTTGATGAGTTATCTTTTTTGGGATGTAGTGTTGGTTTTAAAAAATTGTTATTTTAAAATGTAAGTAACTTTTTTTGCACTTTAACAAATTAGTTTTTCTTATACTTTGACAATGAAGAATGGATAAAAAAAATAAGTGAGATGATAGATGAGTTTTAAAGATGATGAGTGATGCATAGAGACCAAATCCACAATTTAGTATTCATTGTTTTAAAAGTGTATAGGTGAAATTAAAAGAGAAAAGTAAATTGATAATTATATCTATAGTGTGCAAGACAAATGATGTTTTTAACCTTTTAAAGTTAACGGTGTTAGTGCTTAGGAACCATAGTCACAATATATTACATACTACAGGGACTATATCCGTAATAAACATAGAATAAGAATTATGGTCAAATAAAACACAAAACCACATGAACCAAATCCATAATTCACTCTAAAAATTATTAATTTTTTCCATAAATGACAAAATAAAATTAACAATTGTTGTAGGATAAGTGTGTCATCGTCTAAAGGATATGACGATAGAGATAGAGATAGAGATAAATATATCAGAGTTAGATTAGAACTGAAATATCTCCTAACTATCTACTTGTAACTCCTCCCTATTTAAAGGGCTTATGATTAATGAGAAATATATACTTCTTCTCTCTGTCTTATTGTTATTCTCTCCATATTGTTGTTCAATTTGTTTTTCCCTTTAACACGTTATCAGCACGTAAAGCTCAAAGTTGTTTTTCATCGTCTCTAAACGATTGGTGCACGTTGTCGTTGAACGGTTTGCCGCAAAATTGCATCGCTACTGCGTTATCTTTTGCTCATTGCCACGCATGTCAAAAAAAAATCTAGTAAGTTTTCTATCAATTTCTTCATAAGTGAATATTATGAATCATGTTTATATTTTTTTTTCTTAAGTTTTCTGTAGAATACTTCCGTTATTTTCGCGATTGATATTAATTGAATTCAAAAAAAAATCGAATTCATGATTATTTATTTATTTTTATTGAAATAATTAAATAAATGAAAATTATATTGACGTAAAAAAAACCTATATTAAAAGATAATTATTGGAATTTATATGTGATTTTAATATGATTATGATCTAATTATCTGAATTATTAGGATAATTGAATGATTTTGTTTTTATTTTTTTTAATTATCAAAAGGAATTAAATAAATAATTTTTAATAATCCACAAGGGATAAGTATTATTGTTTTATTTAACTAAAATAAAACTTAATTTGTTTTTTTTTCCCATTAATTTACGTTTTTGTTTAATAAATATTTATTATATTAACTTTTATTTAAGTTTAATATACTTTATCTATGCGAGCCAATCTTGACTTATTTTCTGACATGTTTACTTAATTTTATTTAATTCGACCTATTAAATATATATTCTTTTAGACTATTCCAAATAATGAATTAGACTATTAATTATTTTAATATTTGTTTCATCTTATTTATTTTAATTTTGTTAGTATAACTTTTATTGTTTTAAAATATTATTATGATTTATTAATGTTTATCAAATTATATTAAAATATTCATATATTTAAATGATTATCCATTTAGTTACAATATTATATATTTATTTACTATTTGTTTGTGTTAATATTCAAATGTTTATCCTAATTAATAATTGTTAGTATAATTAAGATGTTTATCTTAGTTATGACTTATAAATTATCTTTGAAATTTACAATTTCAACCCCCATAACTTCTGTTATTTTGCCAAAATGTTCAAAAATAACATGAAAATGTTAAATTCAAACATTTATCTTGATTGTGAGTTCCTACTCATAATTTTAAACTATATAATTATTTTTTGGAAGTTACACATCCAAGCTCATATATTTTGATCTTTACCAAAAACTCCAAAAATTGCTATTAAGGTATTAAAATTGTTTCATATGCCAAATTATAGTCACTTTGGCCTCTTGCCAAAAGATCCCAAAATACCAATATGGTATGAATTTTTTTGACCTCATGTCAAAATTTACCAAATAACAAATGTTATCTATGTATTTCATTGATGAATTAATCGCAATACATCGAAAGGATTTTGTCAAACGGGTGTAAATAGCCCTAAGGTTTGTAGGGATTTAAGAAATCCATGTGATTCCCCTACTACCTGGAAATCCAATAGATTGAGTGATTTTTTTTGCAAATTGAAATATTGATGAAGTATTATCAATAAAATTAAAGCATACAAAAATCTAATACTGTTATGATAATGAAATTTCATAACCAAAATCCATTTCCTTATCAAAAAGAAAATCATATATTATTATTTATATATGTAAATGGTTGAAACAACTCATCCCAAAATCAACGTCATAAACTCAAAAGAATATGAGTATCATAAATGAGTACATAAATCTCCTTTTGAAAAGGTACAAGAAAATACCTAAAGTCCATCAACTCCCCATTGACTCTAAAATCAACCTCTTGAAAAGGTACAAACAAATACCCTCATGTTTTGGGACGACATATAAATCCTAAGTTTCATAGGATACCTTTACTAGAAACCCCCAAAGAAATGTGGGATGTTCCGAAAGGGATAATCAGGAGTACTGATGAATATGTACTTCCCGAACTAATCGTACAGTGGAATGAAACCCACTTACTTGATTACAAAAAGGTAACTGATTTCAACAAAGAAATGTTATATCCAAAACGCGTCTCAATCTCTGTGGCAAGGAGCTCACAGAAGATGACATGATTCCTAATATCATTTCCACATTTCATATATAAGTAAATATTAATGAACCAATATAAGTTGGAATATAACATTTAGACAAACTCATCAACCTACTGCAAGTGGTTGAGAGACACAACAAGGTTCTTTCGAATAACACCACATATGTCGGGATAAAGAAAATTCCTGATATCAATAATGAAAGTGTTAGAAGTGGAAACAACTCCAAATAATTGTGAGTTAAAAACCATTTCACACATATGACATTTCTGCACCATGTGGACGAGACCCTAGAAAGGGTCAGGGTATTGGTAAGAGTTAGGAAGTTTTTTTTCAACACCTGGAGTATGATACAACTACTACCCAGGTGATAATGGACAATCAAATAAGATATGCACTAAAAAGTGCTTCTATAAAAAAAGGGAACACGATGAAAATGAAATATAACATATTTGTTTTAATATTTAATATTGATTATGCATATGTTTCTTTGAAGTTAATTTTAAAAAATTAATTTCTTTGCTAAAGTAAAATCGAATATGTAACCATTATAGATGTAAAGAAATACATCAAAACAAATACAAAAAAAAATCAATATTCTCTGTTCCGTGTAGGAATGTATCGAGGAGAATTGATTTTTTTTGACCTATCACACCCTTGAAAAAAAGATAGACTAATACTTGTTTTATAATACATCCAACCAAATTACTTAGACGATGGACTGTCACTCTCTTGTTGGTACAAAATTAATAGGAAACTTGTAAAGATATTTGTATCAAATGGAAATGGAAATGAACATATATACATAAGTTCTAATGAATATATGAAAGTAAACATATATCATGGAAACTAATGTGTCAAACTAGTAGATTATTGGGTCATCGAAACATATTTTGTCACCAATAAAGAACTTTTGGGGGCAATAACACATATATGTTTTGGCATGACCATGCGGGACACCGTGGTTATGACATAGTGATCCGTGTATTGCAAAATACACATAGACACATTCTCTTTCGAGTGAAAGGCAGAATGAGGAAAATTGCAATTGTTGACTTCTGTAGCATAAGAAACAACATTGCTATATGCCCTCTCGAATACCTAAAACTTTTGTATATAACCTACTCCTTAGCCAAGACATGATTGAGACCATCCTAAAGCTAAGGACATAATACAAAAATATTCCATTGTTACAACGAATACAAGGTGATATTTATGGACATAAACATCCAGAATGCGGGCCATTAAAGTACTTTATGGTTCTGGTTTCGACACGATGAACGCATGTCGTATTATTGTCCACATGAAATACTGCACTCCTAGCACTAACTATACGTTTAAGGTCTCACCACCCTGATTCTTTCATCAAGTCTACATGACTTTGAATGCTGGAGAATTTATATCATAAGGATTTGATGTTAATTGCATATGTATTAGAATCAATGTAAAGTTTCCTATACCCCATGTGTATTTATAAAATGGTCTCATAGAAGTTGTTATCAAAAGAATATGATGACATCTAGGGTATTAGTAATGCGCACCAATTTACCCACATCTACCTGGGGTTATGCAATTATTATATGTAGTTTTTTTTTCGTTTTTAGACCCACTACTTGCTCATGCGTACCAGTTGGTAACTGGATATAAGCCTGCTACTTTACATTTACGCATGTTTGATTATATGTGACAATTGCGCCCCCACAGCGCATCAAAATGGGTCCTTAAAGACGATTTGGTATATGTTGGATATGAATCCCCAACAATTATCCGCTAATTATAATATTTGACTAGTGATCTCTTTACCGCTAGATTTGCGGGTTGTCACTTTCATGAGACAGTCTTCCCGTCGTTAGGGGGAGATAGGAAAAAGGATTTTCCATGGGAACGACAGGAAGTGTCATTGACTATTCCCACTCTGTCTCATTTCGATCCCCAAAACTTCACAACGTAATGTTGAAGTCAAACGAATCAGACTCGATACCTGATACGTTTAATATTCCAAAAGTGACAAGATCACATATACGAGCTGCAAATATACTTGCAAGGTTAAAAAGTCCCCAACAGGGGCACAACGCCATTGGAAAGTGCGTTGCAATCACACATAGTGGAGGTGTGGTTGAGGTCGTAGCTCCCAAACGAAAATGGGGGAAGCTACTTGGTTCGATAGATACTCATCTAAAGGAAGAGAAGAGTAAGGCACAACTATTTGTCATCAATACATAAACCTCTCATGAGATTGTCTCTGATTAAACTATGTCTATGAATCATCACTGGAGGACGCTCCGAAGTTAATATTGATTCTAGAGATGAATATTAATCTCAAATGAATTATGAGGGCACATATGAGTCGATGGACAGATCATATATAATTATTGATGATATATTTCGCATATATTATTGTTTATGAGGTGATAGAGCACATTGACATCGAACCATGCTCAGTTGGAAAATATCAACAAAGAGAAAACTGGCCTAAATAAGCAATCCAGGAGAATCATATTATTTGACAAATGAACAGGTATTTGGTTTGGTAGTGCTAACCCACCAAGTGTAAAGCCTGTAAGACATAGATAAATCATTTGTCCTAAAGCGTAATGAGAATAATTAAGTCATAATGTATGAGACTCTCCTTTGGCGCAAGGTTTCTCACAACGCCCTGGATTGACCACGAGGAGACTTACTCTCTCATGATGGATGTTATGACATCCGTATAATTTACTAGCCTAGTAGTTTCCGAAGGACTGGAAATGCAACTCATGAATGTGGTTATCACATATCTCTACGGGTATCTAGATTTAGAGATATATAAAAGTGCTTGATGATATTACATTACAAAATCAAGCAACTCTAAACCACGAAATGCGTTTGCAATAAATTGAAACGCCCACTTTATAGATTAAAACAATATAAGTGGATGTGGTATACCCGCCTAATGGAATACTTGATTGGGAAAGGATATATAAGAACGATGAAATGTTCTCTTGCTTATTTATTATGGAAAACAAGTTCCAGATTTTCAAAGTAGCTCTATATGTCAATGTTATGAACATAATAGGCACTCTTGATGAAATGAGAGGAACCACAAGCTACTTGAAATCTGATTTTGAGAGGAAAGATCTTGGGAAAACTTGGTTTTGTCTAGATATTTGAGTTAGGACACCGAGTTTGTGAAATATTAATTCACCGATCGCATATGTCCAGAAAATAATCAGGCAATTTAATATGGACAAAGCGTATCCGGTTAGCACTCCCATGATCGGTCGAAGTGTCGGATATAAGGAAAGATTCATTTCGTCTAAAGGATGATGACGAAAGATGCTGGGAGCTGGAATTCCCTATCTAAGTACAATATGCGCATTATCGTACTTAACATAATACACTTGACCATATATTGTATTTCTCAGTGAACTTGTTAGCTAGATTTAGCTCAGCGCCAACGCAAAATCATTGGAATGATATTAAATTAATCTTTTGGAACCATTGACATGGTTTATACTTTCCCTATAGAAAGAAAAATGGGATTGATAATGGAACTTCAATACCTACTTAGAATGTAAGCAGCAAAAGTACTAGTTAGCTCTTATAGAAAAACACCAAATAATGTCTTGGTATGTGTTTGCTGATATTAGGTATTTGTTTGACCCATACAAATGATGTTCCCAAACTGAATAAAGAATTACCACAAGGAACACGTCGATTGCATGGAAGTAAACTAAGCGATCATTTGTAACTACCTCCTTGAATTAATCCAAGAATATTACTCTCCATGAGATAATAAAATAATGTATATGATTAAGGACTATCATTACATATATTATAGGAGTTAGTAATTTTGGGTTCAACCAGTATCCTACTTGCATATATGGAAATAATGTATCATGTATCGAAGAAATGAACATAAGATACATCAGGGGTAATAACACAAAGCATATTCTGCTTAAGTTTCTATACAATCAGCAATAAAAGACTCTCCTTTAGATTCAAGTGAATCAAGTAAGGTGTCAAAAGAATGTGACATATTTTACCAAGTCATTACCTAAAACCATATATTGAGAAACGTGTAGAAAGTAAATGAAAATGTTTTCCAAATTCCCTTGGTTAATGCACGAATCAGGGGGAGTAGTAAACAAAATGGGGAGTCTACTATATTTGTGATATTGGTATGTTGTGCTCTTTCCTTCAACCAAGGTTTTATTTTTCCCATTGGGTTTTGTTCCTTGGTGTAAGGTTTTAGTGAGGCAACTGTTTATATACCATCATGTTTTCTTAACTCTCAAGATTAAAGTATGAATCTAAGAGAAAACTAGACTGAAGGATAAGTCTATGTATTGCAAAGAAGCTGGTGCGTTGTACTCTTTCCTTCGTCATATTTTTATTTTTTCCCATTGGGTTTTATTTTGGCGTAAGGTTTTAACGAGGCAACAACTGTGCACCACCACTCCTTTAACTCGGCACAAGGGGGAGTGTTGTAGGATAAGTGTGCCATCGTCTAAAGGATATGACGATAGAGATAGAGATAAATATATCAGAGTTAGATTAGAACTGAAATATCTCCTAACTATCTACTTGTAACTCCTCCCTATTTAAAGGGCTTATGATTAATGAGAAATATATACTTCTTCTCTCTGTCTTATTGTTATTCTCTCCATATTGTTGTTCCATTTGTTTTTTCCTTTAACAACAATATATTTTTAAAACAATTATCAATCATTAGATAAAAAAAAATTAAAGAACAAAAACACACACGCCCGGTGGGACTCGAACCCACAATCGCCTGATTAGAAGTCAGACGCCTTATCCATTAGGCCACGGGCGCTTTGATATTTCGATTTCGCTAAACATTATTTATAATATTAAAATCATTCCAAACATAGGATCCATTTTACTCAAGTGCGCAAATTTATTTTACTTCTTTTTTGGAAAAAAAGAAAAGATAGGTCCTTTAGTATAAAGTACACACTTTTTTTCTATTCCATAATCATGAATAGGCATTTATTTCGCAAATCTAATAATACAACTTTTGTGTAGATATTCTACGAAGTTTCGTTTTAGATTTTTGTTATTTGGATGCATTTTCTATGACCCACTTGACATATCCAAAGAAGTAATGATTCAAACTTGTGGTATATACCAGTTGCGGTTCCAAGATTTTTACTAGGGATGGAAATTTTATCCGTTGGAGCGGGGATTCACCGCTTTAACAGGTAACGGGGTGGGGATGGGGATTCATTTTCATACCCGAAGTGGGGTCGGGGCGGGGCCGGGATGGCATTACCCGCCCCTAATCCGGACCCGATTAAACTTTATAATTTATTTAATATATGTACATAGAGTGCGTATAAATAAATATATATGTATACGTTTATTAGTAAATGATAAGTACATTTTTATTTTCAATATCGGTGATTAATATAGTGACGATTTACTATAATTTTAGTTTTTAAAATACATTTTTTTTTACTAAACGGGTACCCGTTGGGTTCCCCAAACCCGTCGGGGATTCCTTCCCCCCAAACCCGCCGGGGATTAATCGAGGACAGGGGGTTTAAGCGGAGATCGGGGTCGGGGGATGCATTACCCACCAATACCCGCCCCGTTTCCATCCCTAGTTTTATCGAGCGTGTTTACCCTTTAAGGTGGATCAAAGGTCCGCAAAGTCGTCCAATGTGTTTTAGTCGAATTTCACCATTTGAGGGATTTTTGCAAGTTTTTTGGTTGATTTCGATAGAATTTTTTTGTTTTTTGGTTGATATCAAGAGATTTTTTGGTTGTTGTTCCTTGTATTTTCTTATATCCCGGAGTATCCATCAAAGTTTAACGCGTACACTTTTAATACCGTAAAAAAATTTCTACTTGTACAAATAAATTGAACCGGTGCACGAGACCCTGATTGGGAATTAATAGATCCACCCCTTTGATTATATATCACTAGCAAAATTGTTCAAATAAGTTCCCCATATATTTATTTTCAGGCATCACATCTATTTGCCTTTGCCCTTAAAATAAAGTAACTTGATGACAACGAAGGGTGTCACCTATGCCACTATTGATATTGTTTTTTGTCATGTAAATTTTTTTTATGACTCAGTTGTATTATTATTGTCATCTTTTATGTTATCACTAGGCATCTCGTTGGAAAAAATGAGAGACTACACCAATATATCAAAGCTAAGGGGCCGTTTACTAAACGCTTACCCAGATAAGCGTTTACCAATAAATTTTAACACTATCATTTACTTAGCGGGTAAGATTTTAGTCCATCAAAACGGTATCGTATGCAACAATTTTCCCGATAAACGCTTACCGGTAAAATTTAACACTGTCACTTACTTACCCGGGTAAGATTTTAGTCCACCAAAACAGTATCGTGATATCGTATGCAACAATTTTCCCGGTAAGCACTAACTGTGGTAAAAGTCTTCGCCATCACTTACCAGGGTAATACTCTTGGTCTTTATCTTAGCTCTTACCGGGTAAGATTCTTGGACATTGTCATCTTCGTCCATAAGGTAATATGAATTGGTAAGTGCTTACCCAGGTAAGCGTTTGGTAAATGACCCATAAATTTTAGTTTTAGTTGTTAACAATAGTGGAACACAAAAGATATTAAGGGGTTGTTTGGTCACAACCTGACACCTATTCGACTTAAGGGGTTGTTTGATAGTTTTTATAGGTTAGCGTTGAATGTATATAAAAAAAGATATTGATTCAATCAATGCAAAATGAGAAAAAAGAAAGGAGATTAATTGTCGTACGACTTAGGCTATATTTGGTAAACTAGCTGATAAGTTAGCTGATAGTTCATAAGCTAGCTGGTAGCCAATAAACTAGCTGATGAAAAAGTTACGTTTGACAAAAACTAGCTTATAAGCATGTAAAATTACTAAAAATGTTCATCTATAAAAAAATAATCAATTACAATGTTTAATAATATAATTGAAATAAATTTATAGTAATATAATATATTAATTAATACAAATAAGGTAGTAAATAATATAATATGTTAATTAAAAATTTTAAAATTATTATTTTGAATTTTAAACCAAATTTAAAATATATATATATATATATATATATATATATATATATATATATATATATTAACTTATTATTTTAAAAACACCGTTACATATAATATGGAAAAAAATAATCAAAAATAATTACAAAAATAATAATAATTGATAACTAAAATATATTGATCAATATTAAAAAAATTAATATAATCATTAATAATTCTAAATAATTAAAATTTTATATCAACGTATAATTAAAATTTATGTTATAATTTTAAGATAATATTAATTAATATTAATTAATTAATTAATAATAAATTTTAATAATTAATATTTATTTACAATTAATAGTTAATATATAATAATGAATATTAATGAAGGTATAATTGGAATAATAATAAAAAAACTCCTCATAAGCTACTCCAAGTAGCTTATCAAAAAGCTAACTTATAACTTATATATATATATATAGTCTTAGGTTCATTTGAGAAATGGTAAATATATGAGAAATATAAAAGTAATCCTAGTCATTCATACAGTCAAGATCGGATTTGACTGGTCAGATATTTCGGTTTTGACTGGTCAAAAGTTGCGACTATTCCAAAAATAGGACACTTTCGTAATTTTTACAAAACGGGTTGTGTTCATATATGAACCTGTATAATTCACATTTGAACTACACGTTCATATGTAAATCAGTGTAATTCACATCTGAACTCTTTTAACTGACTCATATATGAACCTTTGTGATTCATATATCAGCTAATTAACTGATTCACATATGAACTAATTAACTGTAAGTTCATATATGAATCAGTTGAACTAATTAACTGATTCTCATATGAAATAATTAACTGATTCACATATGAATTAATTAATTGTAAGTTCATATATGAATCAGTTGAACTAATTAACTGATTCACATATGAATTAATTAATTGTAAGTTCATATATGAATCAGTTGAACTAATTAACTGATTCACATATGAAATAATTAACTGCTTCTCATATAAACGTATAGTTCATATGTGAATCATATAGTTCATTAACTGCTTCTCATATGAACGTATAGTTCATATGTGAATCATATAGTTCATAACTGATTTACATTTACCATTTCTCAAATGAACTTCTCTCTCTCTCTCTATATATATATATCATGTTAAATTATGCATTAAAAAATAAATTTTAATGTTAATAATATGTTAGATAGAAATTAATAGGTAGGTGTTTGTTAAGTAATTTTCAAACAGCCGCCTTAACCGTAGTCACAATCACTTGGACTCTTTGGATAAACTCTTCAATACAATCATTGTGGTGTATTATTTTTTTATTTTATTTTATTCATTATTAATAGTGATGACAAATTATCTCTGAAATTTTTTTAAAAGGATATTTGAGCATCATGGTGGGTTCTACTCTACCTCTTTAATATTTAAATAAAAACACACACATTTCATCAAAACTTTCCTTTTTTTAATTTATTATTGCTCTCAATTTTTGCATTTACTATCATGGTATGGGCCTTATGTAGTATAATAATGTTTTTAATGGTAAAAATTAAATTCAAATACGCTAAAAGTTTATATGAAAATGCCGACATACAAATTCCATTTGTACCAATAATTAATGAGATTGCACAAGATTAAAAGAATTGTTATTTTGGTTCATGTGATTTCAGTCTAATAGGTAAAGAGGTGATCACTTTTACAAAATGAATGTGAGACATGAAGTTTGATGTCTATACTGTATACATCATTCACTTATCATCGGGAGACATAATTTACGTCTTGCATGATGGTTGTGACATTTTTGTAAAATGAATGTGGGACATGAAGTTTGACATTAGACATCATCCACTTATCATCGGGAGACGTAACTTACGTCTTGTATGATGGTTGTGAGAGCAGTACGGGTAGGAATGTTTCAGATGGTGATGTCATACAATTTTTTTTTTTAAAAATAATGTTGTTATACATGCTTTAGTGGTTTAAAAGAGTACATTGAATCAAAATAGATCTAACTTTGTCTTCGTTCATAGTAGGTACGTATTACTTAATATTCGTATTTGTAAAATGATGTTAACTGATCAAATTAATATCGAATCTATTTAGTTATTCTTTTAATAATAAGAAACTATAATATATGAGTAAATAAAAGAAGATGCTTTATAATTTGAATTTTGAACATCCTAAAAGTGGGTACATGTCTTAGTGACGCATTGATTCTTGAACTTTGCCATTGTCCAAATAAATATTTCCAAATTAAGCATGGATGATGGGGAATTTCCCCATTTTCATATTGTTAATAAACAATGACAGCTGTCTTTTACTTGCTCTTCTAGTAATCAACAACAAACACAAATACCCATTTTGCCCTTTGAAATCTTCATCAATCTACCTATGCCATGAAGGTAGGCAGCCATTCTTTAATGTCATAGAACACCCAAAACTAGCCTTCTACAAGATTCATTATTACTTCAATAATTTTGATAGCAATTGAATTGATGACTTCTGAAAAATAAATCCATACCTCATTTAGGGTATGTTCGGTTTATTTTCTGTTAATACCTGTATGGATATAACTGTCTGTATGGATATAATTATCTGTGTGTTAACAGTAAGCAATGTTTTAAAACCCGGATCGACCCGGCCGGTTCAACCGGTTGAACCGGGAACCGGTCGAGAGACCGGGTCAACTATCACCGGGTTTTGGGGGATTTATGAACCGGATCGAACCGCCGGGTTTTTGAGAAAAAACCCGGGTTGACCCGGTTAAAAAAATAATTTTTTTTGTGTTTTTTTTTTGGATTGATATAAAATTTGTCGTTATGTGTTTTTTTAATGTTTTTGGATTGATGTAAACTTTTTGTTATGTGTATTTTTAATGTTTTAACTTGTGGACATCAAATTATTGGTTTAATATATATACATATATAGAGGGAGAATCATGCGAGAAGTTAAACATTTTGCGAGAAGACAAGAAGTGTTTAATCATATATGATTAAACGACTTGTAAGTGTGTTTAATCATGTATTATTAAACGTTTATGTATTGTCAATATAACATGTGTTTAATCATATATGATTAAGCTTGTGTATCATATATGATTAAACACTTATCGTCTTCTCGCAAAATGTTTAGCTTCTCGTTTGAACTTTTTTAAGGGTTGTAAAATATCCTTCCACTATATATATATATATATATATATATGCAAGAAAATGAAAAATACATAAAATTTCTTGAAACCGGGTCAACCACCCGGTTGAACCGTGACCCGATCACCACACCGGGTCAACCTTAAAACCGGGTTTTAAAACATTGCAGTTAAGTTGTTGTTCGGTTGTTGTGCTGAATAAACAGTCTGAATATAAAAAATGACCATTTTACCCTTTTATTTTATATTAATCATCTATTGATGAAATTTTACAAAACAACAACAATTTCCATGAAATTAAATCAATCTAATTGCAACAAGTTTTGAAATTCAATCAATCTAATTTATATAGATCAAACTTTTTTTACAAGTTTTGTAAAAGAAAAAATCAGTAACCAACCCAAAACCCATCAATCTGTATATCAAACTTTTTTTTACAAGATTTGCAAGACTAAAAAAAATCAATAGATCAAACAAAAACCTAAAAACTAAAACCTAAAACCAACCCAACATCGATCTGCAGAAACACATTCATCCAATGCCAAAAAAACCCGCCTTGTTTCTCTCTCACAACCATATTTCCAGAACACACCACCGATGATGGCACAGAGGTTCGTGATGAAATGAGAAAATGACTTCGGGTTTTTCGTTATCAAAACCCGGAGACATTTAAATCCAACAACGATTGTTATGAGAAAGATGACTAAAATCCAACAAAAAAAACCCACCTTGTTTCTCTCTCACAACCAATGGAGGTTTTTGGAGGTTTAATGGCGATGGAGGTTTTAATGGGTCCAATAATTCCAAAATTCCCAGTACACTCCAGTGTTGTCTTCAATGGCGATGGAGGTTTTGGATGGCAATGGAGGTTTTTGGAGGTAGGCTGTCTTCAATTGTTAGGTTTTAATAAAAGGGAATAGTTGGGAGTTGGGAGGGTAGATGAGGAAAGTAAAGTAAATTTAATGGCTGAGTGTGGAAGACATTATATTTGTAGCTGATTCGGTCAGCCACCAGCTAGCTGATTAAGCTGCTACCGAACACTTAGATATGGCTGACCGAATCAGTCATATCCCTTATTTAGCCCATTAAGCTGCTACCGAACAGGGCCTTGGTCCAAAATTTTTATCATTTTTAAATGTTAGGGTGTGTTTGGTACGTAAACAGTCTTAGACGGGATAGGACCGGATGGTGGAGAATGAGGTAGGGGGATAACAAATATATAAAGTTTTAGGGTTTTAATTTGACATGAGTATTTTAATAATTTTGCCAATCTTTCCTATAATTTTGTTCCACCTATTTTGGTAGGACAAAAGAAAAGCATTTATTCCACCTATTAATGTCACACCAAACATGAGACAAGAAGTTGTTATCCTGTCCTCTCCCTTTTACCAAACGCACCATTAAAGAACACCTAAAATTACCTTTTTACATGCTTTAGGGACAATTTAACCGGTAAATAAAGTCTAAATCTTGAAAGCTTTTCTTATAACTCGTCAGTTTGAATCTCCTTAAAACCACTGAAGATTTTTCTAACTATTATCTTCAAGATCCCATAAAATTATTCAAAACCTTTTCTTACAAGTCTTTAATTTCAGTTTCTTTAAAAATATTGAAGATTTTTCTAACTGTTATCTTCTAACTTCTAACACCTATCAAATTAACTTAAGTGTTGTTTGGTTTTTAAGTCTGAAATCTAAATCAACAAGATTGTATGTTTCTGTAACATCTAGAGACGTCTTGAGAAAAAGAAAAACATATGAACTAAGGTGGCGATTAGATATTTTAAGAAGTTAGGTCACCACTTGTTATTTTAGATGTATTTAAAAGTTAAGAGATACTTAAAAAAAAATAGTCTAAATATAAAAAAGTATATAGCAGCAGATTTTTTTTAAACAAACCCCATTTTTTTCACCTCTGTACAAGAGTCATTATTACTACTCCATATTGATGACTAAAATATGCACCGACTGCGAGCTGGGCCACGTGGACTGTAGGGCTATCTGTCTACTTATATTAAGATATAGTGTCAATGTACTATATGTTCTGCATGATTTACAAGTTTAAATGATTAGTGAATGAAGTTTAATTTGGAACATTATAATTGGGTTCTGCAATTTATGCTTATATCTGAGACTTGAGAGAGTGTGAAACAAAGAGAAAGTTAGGAAGAGGAATCAAGTCCTGAAAATCCCACCTCTTTTCATTTCTTGATCTCTGTTATGTCCTCTTCAATGACAGCAAAATCCCATGTGGAATCCATTGGAACTTCAAATTTCTGAGACTTTCTCACAGACTCATTAATTTGCAACCACCCACGTTCGATTTCATCTTTGTTTTCTACCTTCTTCCTTTGATTCCTCACATTCTATTTATAAATAAAAAAAAAAAAAATCTTGATTTCACATAAAACAGGGGAGAACAATTGTCTGTTTTCTTTCTCAAAAGGTCCGAGTCTTGACTTCCAGTTCCTAAAGATTCTGTTTTTGTGTTCTTCTTTATGTCTATCTTGATGGGTTACCATCAAGAAACTTAATTTATGTAAATAAAATTTACACTCTTTTTGAACTAACCTTGTTCTTGAAGAAGCATTTCAATGGCGGTTTCAACTCTTTATCTGCTGTTCTTGAGTCTTTCATTCTTCTTGCTGGGTACAAATGCAATTCAACCATCACAAAAACAAGTGCTGCTTCAACTAAGAAAACAGCTGGAGTACCCAAAGCAATTGGATATTTGGTTCAACACAACCTATGATTTCTGCTACTTATCATCACCACAAGTCAACATCACTTGTGAAAACAACTATGTTTCAGAGCTTAAAATAATGGGGTATCAACAGCCAAACAAGGTTAGTTCAAGTTTCCATGGGTTTCCAGTTCCTTCACAAACCCTATCTCAGAATTTCTCAATGGACTCTTTGATTGCCACCCTATCAAGATTAACAAGCTTGAAGGCTCTCAGTTTGGTTTCTTTAGGAATCTGGGGCCCACTCCCTGATAAAATTCAAAGACTATATACACTTGAGTACATTGACTTGAGTGATAATTTCTTGTTTGGTTCAATTCCTCCAACTTTTTCAAGAATGGTGAGTCTTCAAAGTGTGAATCTTGATGGGAATTTCTTGAATGGCAGTTTCCCTGATGGGGTTGACTTATTGTCAAGTTTGACCAGTCTGAGCCTGAGGGGAAATGGTTTCGCTGGTCAATTACCAGATCTACCAAATCTGCCCAACAGTTTGATCATTCTATATCTCAGCAAGAATTCATTCTCTGGTCAAATTCCAGTAAAATATAGTCAACTGAGTCACCTTCAAGAACTTGACCTTTCATTCAATTCCCTATCTGGAGTCCCTCCAGCTTCACTCTTCTCACTGCCATACATGACTTACTTGAATCTAACATCAAACATGTTGACTGGATCACTACCAACTCACTTAGAATGTGGAAACAGACTAGCAGCTGTCGATATTTCGCTAAACCGGTTTACTGGTCCTTTGCCATCCTGTTTAAGCAATGATGTGAACAATAGAACTGTCAAGTATGATGGGAATTGCCTAATGAATGATGTGAAGCACCAGCATCCCGCGAATTATTGTGTAGAAGAAGCTCGAGGGGTCGAAGTGGATGCGAAAGATTTCAAAGATTCAGGAAAAAGAAGGAATTCGGGAATAATTGTAGGAGTGATTGTAGGGAGTGTTGTTGTTCTGGTGCTTTTGGTATCCGGGTTTGTGGTTCTTTGTCGAAAGCTTTGCCCTCGAGTTGTTTCGGAACAGAAACTGCTGCATAAACCAGTGCAGGATTACTCTGTTACAGGCTACCCATCTGGGCTCTTAACTAATGCAAGTAAGTTCCTTCAGAAACATGATCCTGGATACACACTAAGCATATATCTAGAAAAGACTATTTGGGATCGTTTTTTCGGGCTCTCTAGAATTATTCTTGTTGTTATCAAAGTCTTTTATGTGATCTAATCATTAAGAGATTATTAAACTAGTCAAGATTGTTAAACTATGGCAAACATCTCTAGAATCATGATATATAATATCTTGATTCATTCATTTTCTGAACCAGGGTTTCTTTCAGAGGCTGCAAAGTTGGGTGCAGAAGGAATCCCAGTGCACAGATTGTTTTCTTTTGAAGAGTTGAAGGATGCTACTAACAACTTTCATAGATCTACCCTAATAGGGGAAGGTTCAAGTGGCAAGGTACCTATCTAAAAGCATAATGTACACATTATTGACAAGGAAGATCACTGATTACATTCCTTCCTAACTTTTTTTAATTTATATATAGATCTACAAAGGGAAGCTAGGCAATGGGACGATCATAGCGATAAGGCATTTGACTGTGTCTAAAAAATACACAATCAGAAACCTTAAATTGAGGCTGGATTTGTTTGCGAGGCTTCGCCACCCTCATTTGGTTTGCCTTTTAGGACACTGCATTAGCAGTGAAGGGACAGATGACAGTGATTCAAACAAAGTATACCTTGTGTATGAATATGTGCATAATGGGAATTATCGCTCGCTTCTTGCTGGTAAGTATCGGTACGCAAAGTGAGCATAAGTTCGAGAATTTTTAACTTTAAGGATGCAAAATTGGTCCGGGATTTGTAACTCTGAGATGGGTGATTGAAGTTTAATTGGTTTATGCAGGGAATGATCCCGAAAACGTTCTTAAATGGGGGGACAGATTGAGAATTTTAACTGGTGTGGCCAAGGCTGTGCATTTTCTACACACTGGACTCATTCCTGGTTTCTTTAACAATCGACTGAAAGCAAACAACATTTTGTTGAACGAAGATGGGATGGCGAAACTGAGCGACTATGGGCTCTCTATTATAGCAGAAGACATCAAACAAGAAGATGTATGTAAAGTAGTATGCAAACATGGATAACAGTTCAGTATAGCTTTTGTTTTTTCATGCAACTGCAAGATCTGACATTTTTTAATAAATCTTCATTTGCAGGCAAATGGTGAAGGTGCCAAATCATGGTAAGGGCTTTTTCTTGGTAAAACAGTTACCTTCTTTTTTTACTTCTTCATGAATCCTGAAGAACGACATACCCTACTTTTGCAGGCAAATGAAGAACTTGGAGGATGATGTCTACAGTTTCGGATTCATTCTACTCGAGACCCTTGTTGGGCCTTCCGCTGCATCCAGGAAAGATGAATTTCTGACAAACGAGATGGTACTTTCTTTGCATTGAACTAAAATAAATATGATCAAGAAAACGTGTCTAGATAATAACTTACCCTCCTTCGGATACTGCAGGCTTCGTTTGAGACTGAAGAAGAACGAAAGAAAGTAGTGGACCCCGTTGTACTTGCTTCTTGCTCGCAGGAATCGTTGTCGGTTATAATCTCCATAACCAAGAAATGTTTTTGTGGTGATTCATGGGACCGGCCATCTTTTGAAGATGTGCTTTGGCACCTGCAGTATGCTGCTCAAGTGCAAGATGGTGCCCATCGGCCTGCTGAAGCAGTTTTATTCATGGGGTGCTGATGTTGCAGTAAATGTATAGATAATATCTTGAAGATTGTTACCATGGTGAAGAATAAGCAGATAATAAATATGCCATTGCTGAAGCTTGTGCTTATGTTTCTTTATCAGGTGTCTCATTTTCAAGCAATGAATGAATGAACAAAGACCAGTCCACTTTTGGACCTTTTAATAATGTAGACTTTATGAATCTATATAACGTAATTGTATATAATATATCAGTAACTTTTCTATTTGTAATAAGATGTTAGAATTGGAGAGTTTAGGTCTTTGTAATATGATTTCTAGAGCTTGTTTCTTTCTGCCTCAGTTTCATGTTGTGAAATTCGATGGCGAGTTAAATCGAGCAAGCGCGTTTGTAAGTGATTGTTCATCTCCATCACATGCTTTGTCATGTTAGTAATCAACAATCTACTCTCGATGTTTGTTTCGACTTTCAACTGTATGGCTTCAGGTGTTCTTCCCTCCTGCTCAAATCGCAAAATAACATGGTTGCTGTTAAGAATCTGAAAACAACACAATTCAATGGGAAGACAAATAGGTTTAACATGAAAATCTTTCTAAGAAAGCAAACATGGGGATTTTATGTTATGACACAAAGAGGGTCAGAATGGACCTCCAAATCAAGAATTTGCTGGTTGAGCAAATTAGCACTTTGATATTGATGGGTGATTTGTTGTTCTCCAGGTGATGGTAGAAGGGTAACAGTTCCTTTTGATGGATCATCCTGCCAATAACATTTTTTGAGCAATGATACAGGCAAATGAGTAGATCTGCGTTGATGATTCGTCAAGGGAAGCAACGAGGAGTACGGGATCACAACCAGATTAGTAATAAAACCTGCATATAGATTATAACATTCGCTAGCATGAGGTCGAGTATATCCTGTTTCAGGATTCCTAAATAACATGGCATAGTACCAAACCAAACCAAACGGACACCGGATATCCCACTCGAAAGTAGGGTCTTTAAAGGTAGGGTCGCACACCTGTCCACTACCCCAAAGAGTAGGGGTCATTAGGATAACTGACCTTAAATGATTTTTTATTTAGGACTATGACCTCTTAATATATTTTTTTTAGGTAAATGACTTTGATGAGCTGCCCTCGGTTCAAAACAGTTTGCTCCCGTATAAACTTAGAAATACAATTGAGGTTTAGATTCTTAAATTCAGTTTTTGAGAAAATAATTCAACTAAATATCCCCAGAGGAGTAGAGCAGTTGTTTCAGTGAAGACCCTCGACTTGTGCAAGAGTGTGAGTAAAAACATAGAATAAACAATGACTAAAATAACATGGCATAGTATGCTAGGTAATTATCAAAATTAAGTTTATTCTCTCTAATGTATTGCCTTCCTTCCCCACGAAGCTCCACCTCCTGTCCTACTTCCCCAACCTCCATGATCACCCATGGGAACTCAAATTATAGATAATTCATAAACCAATAATGCAGTCGGGCCTGATGACCCTCTCCACTTTGAAGGAATATGTGGAATGTTGGTTTCTTGTGACCAAGTTTGACATAGTTTTTGTTGCAGCAGGAGAAGGATCATCGTGATGGGGGTACAGGGTAGGGTAGAGCCTGATTGTTAAAGATAAGTAAGAACAATAATTTAAAAAAAAAGAATCTGATCAAGAGAAAGAAAATATGTATTAGACAAATAAAATATTTTGTACAGAAACATAAATTTTCATTACAGGCAACATTGTCAAATGACATAGCCAGGGTCAAAATCGTCCTTTTACATGGTCACCAACCTTGATGGAATATATATATATAGGGGTTGTTTAATTTGCAACCCTTAAAAAGGTTGCAAACCTTGCAACCCACATCTTAACCGTCGGATTCATGATCGGCGGTTACAATAAATATGGGGCCCAATATTTTTAATTAAAAAAAATAAAAATAAAAATAAAATAACCGTCGATCATGAATCCAACGGTTAAGATGTGGGTTGCAAGAGTTGCAACCTTTTTAAGGGTTGTAAAATATCCTTCCAATATATATATATATATATTTCATATGGTGCATCCGCAACATATTCCTTCCATCAGATGGAAATTGCAATTTTTAAGGTGTTACATGGGTTGAGAAAATTGTTTGACTATTTGTAGAATGCCCAAAATACCCTTCAATGAAGATGGAACAAAGGAACCTTGTATACCAAAACAGTGCCATAAAATTCCTTTTAATCATCATAAATGTGCAAATAGGTGAAATTATCAGGAAAACTTCCCCAAAAAGGAAAGCATTGCGATTTCATTGGTCACATGGAGATGGAGTAGTAATTTTCCTATGCCATATACAACCATTAGCAAGCTAGAAAAGGAACAGTAGGTACCTTTTTGATGGTTAAATCTTCGAATGATCACACCCTTGACAACATCCCATAAGCAGGCAGTACAATCCTCTGAGGCAGAAATAAGGCCGGATCTACTGAAGGTCAACGCCGTAATGGATTCCCTGCAATTTTCAGTGCAGCAAATTCATTAGTTTGGGGGTTATTGTTTACAACATCAAATGTCTACAGAAAATTGTTCACAAACTAACATCAATGTATATAATTAACAAGCATTAACATACTTGTGTCCATTCAATTCAACTTTTTGATCCTTCGAATCAATAGCAGGTTCCTTCATCAATCCAACATCAAATGGGCTCATGAATATCCTTCCATCTGCACTTCCAGAGAACAGAAATCTCTCTGCAGGGTCAAGGACCGATGCAGTTATTGGTTGCGGAAAAGAGCAAGTTTGCAAAAGAGTCCCCTTTACGAGGTCCCATACCTATAGTAAATAAGTATAATTTAGAAATATTTAAGATATGAAATATAGGTACCCATAATTCCATAAATCAACCACAATATTTAAATAACCTTGCATGTGCCATCAAGAGAGCTTGAGACAAAAACCGACTGAGAGGCATTTGAGGACGGTAAGAGTCCAGTTATAAAGGATTTATGGTCAATTGAAACGCTTAGTGATGTATGAGAGGAACCTAAGTCAGTCTCATCCAGTAATCTGTCACAAAATTAGATCATTTGGAAGATTTTATATTTGTTTTCAATTGGCTGCTCAAAACTAATGAATGAAGGAAACCATAAAGATTGCTACCTTATCATTGGCCAAACAACTATCATTCCATCTTCGGAACCAGATATAAGAAGAGAAGCATCATCAGAAAACGCCAAACAAGTTAACACCGACTTATGTGCATGCCAAGTCTTGAGCAGTTTCCCATTTATTACCTGATGAAAAATACAATCAACAAGATGAAATTTGGGGTTGTGACAACGCCCTATAAACCAAACAAGCCCATCATATCCCACCTGGAGGTGGGGTTTGGGGAGGGTAAGATGTAAGCAGACTTGACGTGTACTTGCTGACGTGTACTTGCTTGTGAGTGTGTGGAAGAAAGAAATACAGGTTCGCTAAAATTTAGAATTTTGGATATAGTTGAGCTATAACAATACAAATAGAGACAAGTACAGGAAAAAAGTAATCAAGGTGCTGAAAGCCTGAAACTACACACCCTTCGTGTAACGTCTTTTGGTATTCTCTATTTTCTTTGTAAAATTGCTCTTATAAATGGTGTAGTTGTTCCTTTTTGTGTGTACTATTCATGAGAATCATAGCAACAACTATGGACGCAGGCAAATTGTTGACCAACATAAATACTATGTTTTGATTTTCTTTCATTTCCTGCAACTATCATTGTGTGTGATTTTGATCCTAACATTATCTTGGAAGCCTGTAAAATAGTAAAGAATTTGAAAAAAGAAATTGTGTACTAGAAGATCATTTACCTCCCAAATATAGACATTTCCAGAAGTGGCTCCACCAGCTAAATATATCCCATCTTTTGAGCTGGAAAGCGGCCCAATGACTTCAAGGGGATAGCTCCGTAAAGGTGCACGAGGCTGAAGTTATGTAGCGTGAATCAAAGTAAGCATTCGTTTTGCTTTCATATTAATGCAAGCTCACACAATAACAACAATCAGAAATCTAAAACGGATCCCAGATTGACATTTAGTGAAGGAGCTCCTACAGTCGCATCCTCTAATATTCTTACCAAACAAACTCGGTAAATCCCGGGGTAGGGTCTGGGACTTGAATATCTGATGCCTTTTTTTATCAAAAAGACAAGAAAAAATGTACAGTATGACTATATCTTCACTGGTGGACGTATAAATGAGAATGTACCATATCAATAATTTGATCAATGGGCAATTCATACGGAAACAAAGTCTTTACTTCTGGTAGGATTTACTGAGCTAATTTGGTTTGGTTTATCAAGAGTAATTGATCACTAATCAAAACTACAAACAAAAAACTACTGAACCACATTACAAGTAGTCATCTCGGAATAATAAGCACATGCCCACAAACTTCGTTATCATAAAAACTAACGATCATCAAGTACTCAAGTTAAAGCTACTCCACATGCATGATACCATCAATCTTATACACGATACATAGAATCAGTAAAGCAAGTATACAAAATTCTATATATCAAGCATTTCAAGAGACAAATTGATTAAAACCCCCCAAATGGAAGGCCTGCGCAACCGAACTTTTCAGAAAATGCCCTAGATCAAATCGAACTAGTTTCTGGTACAATTAGTTAATGTAGTTAGGGGAACCAACTTTTTTATCGCCCTAACTAGCATTGTTCGTGCAATCAAGTAGGGAAGGTACCTTAGAGAAAGGCCAGGTAAAGATAACGCCGCCGCTGACGGAGCCACGGGGTTGAATTTGAGACGCAACCAAGTACTGATGTCTCAAACAAGTGAGTCCATGAAACGGTGAAGCACAAGTCGGTATATGAAGCAAATGATCCCCTGTTTCCAAGTCCCAAATCGTCACTCCCACCGCTAAATTCTTGCCTCCACACACCACCAATGCTTCTTTCATTTCTCTATCTCTATCTTCCACTCACAATGAAATCGATCTGAATGCGGTGATTTGGAAGAATAATTTTGGTGTTAATCGACAAGGTGGGAAATCTGTGATTATGGCGATTGCCCATTCGTTTGCGTGCCAATGGTGGTATGCCATATCAAAGTAAGAAGGCGGAATGCTTGAACCCTAGAGAAGGATCAGGAACACAGGAATTTGATTTTTGTTGTATAGGATCGACAATCTGTGCAATCGACGATGCTGATATCATGCATTATACATTCACAACCAACCACAAATCATGCATTATACATTCACAACCAACCAGGCAACCACAAAGGCTCGGGAGGTCAAAGCACTCAACTCGGGTTCGAGCCACTAGCCGCACTTGTGACCACTGAGGATAAACTCAGACGCTTTAGCAGCTGAGCCAAAGGCCCTAATTGTCAGGGATTAGTCTGGGCATAAGCCCAAGATACCCTTTCCAAAAAAAATTATACATTCACAACCATTCATCAGTAAACAATTAGGGCGTTTGGTTTGCAGATTCTGATGGAATTTGAAGGAATTGGAATGTCCAATTCCTTTGATCAAATTCAATTTCCTTGTTTGGTTCATTCTTTTCTATGGAAGGAATGTGTGAATTCCACCAAATTCCACAAATGAAAGATTTGAACATTCCATCCTAAAACCCAAGGATTTCAATGGAATGAAATCTTATATTTTGATAATTCCAAATTTACCATTTACTCCAAACTAAACCCTACTAATATTGATTATCAGCAAACACCAACTATCTCTCTCATCTCTATCTCCCTCTCTCTCCTCTCGCTATCTCTCTCTCTTCCCTCTCTCTCCTCTCTTTATCTCTCCTCTCTCTCTCTTTCTCTTTCCTCTCTCTTTAGCTCTCCTCTCTCTCTCCTTCACTCTATACTCTCTCTCCTATCGCTCTCCTCTCTCTCTCTTCCCTTTCTCTCCTCTCTCTATCTCTCTCTCCTCTCTTTCTCCCTCTATCCTCTCTCTCTCTCCTCTCTATTTCTCTCCTCTCTCTATCTCTATCTCTCCCCTCCCTCTCTCTTTATCTCTCCTCTCCTTTTCTCTTTCCTCTTTTCCCTCTCTCTCCTCTTTCTCTTCCCTCTCTTTATCTCTCCTCTCTCTCTCCTCCAATCTATCCTCTCTCTCTCTCCTCCACTCTTTCCTATCTCTCTCCTCTCTCTCTTCCCTTTCCTTCCTCTCTCTCCTCCACCCTCTCCTCTCTCTCCCTCTATCCTCTATCTCTCCTCCACTCTCTCCTCTCTATCTATCCTCTATCTATCCTCTCTCTCTCTCCTACACTCTCTCCTCTCTCTCTCCCTCCTCTCTCTCTCTCTCCCTCTCTCCTTCTCTCCTCTCTCTCCTCTCTCTCTCCCTCTCCCTCTCTCTCCTCACTCTCTCGGCATCATTCATGTGCTAAAATAATAAAAACAATTTTTGTTAAAAATTAAACTATTTGATGACAACCATCAGGTCTTTGGCCTGGTGGCCAGCGCCCATCCGTAAACGCTCCTTCCGGGGTGTGCCCATCAAGGGTTCGATTCCTGGGGGAGACAGGGTGTCTTTTCCGGTGCAGCCTTATGGTGCTACGGCTGTAGGGTCTCCAAAAGGGGACCACGGGGCCAGAGGTCTCCGCCAATCAACCTTTTTTTAAACTATTTGATGACTATTTTATTAAAGTAATTTTTGTTTAAAAATTAAAATAATCAAAAAGGGTATTTTGGTCATTTACCAAAATTCCATTCCAATTCCGAAGCTACAATCTGTGAACCAAACAAAAAAAATTCAATTCATTTAACAGATTTCATTCAAATTCTGTCAACCAAACAGGTGGTCAAGCCTGACAACATTCCATTCCAATTCCTTTGACAGATTCCATTCCATCCAAAAACATTCTGCGAACCAAACGCTTAGGATTAAGAAAATACTGGGCATTTGGTTCGCAGAATTTAATGGAATCTGGTGGAATTGGAATGTTAAATTCCATTGACCAGATTCCATTCCTTTGTTTGGTTCAAGCATTTCAAAGGAATGGAATCATCCAATTCCATAAATTCCATAGATAAGGGATTTTATAATTCCATCCAAAATGCCAAGCATTTCAATGGAATGGAATGTGGTATTTCTTTAATTCCAAAATTACCCTTCACTCCAAATAAGCCCTACTCTTTCTTTTATCACAATTCACAATGTCGTAAACATCATCAGACAAAAATACTCTCTCAATCGTCTTCTCCATTATTGCAGTTTTCTACATAATCGACTTCGCCCCTGGACGTTTTTTGCAGGTTCGAACTCGAATCATCTTCTCCATTGTAGCGCAGGTTATCTCTCTCTCTCTCTCAATGTATCTCTTCTTCATTTTGATTTCTCTATTTGGATTTGGTAGTCGACTTCATTCAAATCGATTTGGTAGTCGATTTATCAAAATCGATTTCTGAAAGCTACTGGGTTCTGAAAATCGATTGCAATAGTCGATTTAGTTGATTTCTGAAATTTTAATTTAGTTGTATCGTTTGATTTCATTCCAGTCTGGTTAGTCGATTTAGTCGATTACAATAGTCGATTTAGTTGATTTCTGAAATTTTAATTTAGTTGTATCGTTTGATTTCATTCCAGTCTGGTTAGTCGATTTAGTCGATTACAATAGTCGATTTCATTCCAGTCTGGTTAGTCGATTGTTCTTGGGAAGTATTTTGTGTCGATGCTGAACCAACGAACCAACGAACTGAACCATGTTGACCTTAGTTTTAGGTGTAGTACAAATATCACAATTTGCAAATTGCATTATGTCATACGCTGTACGAATAGCGTTACAGGACAAGTATGCTAGTTGATTTAGTGACCAAACTCACAACCGAACATACAGTGACTTTATCAAGTAAAAAGTTATACTTTTCCATGCAATTTTCTCTATTAAGAAAAGCCAAAATCTCATATCCAACTGTATAGACAAGGAAAGAGAAAAAAGAAGCAAGTAGAAAAGATAAATTAAGTCGGGTTTACTTTGTTTCTAAATTAAACAATCTAGCACTAGATTGGATTTGTGTCCATGCTATTTTCTTTTTATTTTTCGAAGAATTCTGTCCATGCTAATATTCACTACATATTTAGGACCAAGAAGCAATACAGATCATTTGATGTGTGTGTATCGATGTATGCTTACACAGGATGGCCTTGAGAATCAAATATAAATATAGTGATTTTGATCTTTAATATGTAAGAGATCCCCAAGTTCTTAAACTACTTGTTGCTATTTATGTGAAATAATAAAAGTGTGTTGCTACATACCTCACAGATAACAACCACCAGTGCACCATATATATATATATATATATATAGAGAGAGAGAGAGAGAGAAAGAGAGAGAGGAGGGATCAATTGGAAACCAAAATTACATTGGAAACTTTGGAAACCAATACTTGAAACACATTTTCTTAATGATATTCCTGTTTAATGTTTGATTGTGAATGTGTTTTTGATGTAATAACATATTCCTTGTGCGGTATATAAACAGGAAATGGCTCGAATTAGTCTCACAACACGCAAACGTAGGATTATGCGGTTGTTTTTTGAAGAAGTTACGAATGCTATTGTTTGGTTTTTCATCACCCTTTGTTGTTTAGTAGTCAAACATATGAGGGATAGACCATGTATTCGATATGGGTTGTCAAATATTGATCGATCCGCAATATTGCATAGGTATGCATACGATAGTGACACCATGTGCATATCACAACTTAGGATGGATAGAAGGTGTTTCAAAAAGTAATGTGATATGCTTGAAAGATTAGGAGGATTACGAGCAACTAGGAATATGGACATTGATGAACAAGTTGCCATTTTCCTTCACATGGTTGCTCATAATGTTAAGAATAGGGTTGTCACATGTCGTTTTCATCGTTCCGGGGAAACAATTAGTAGACTTTTTACTCGAGTTTGCAACGCGGTTAATAGATTGCATCCACATTTACTTATGTTTGGGTTGTGTATTTCAAATTTTTTACAAATTAAAGTACTTAATAATTATTTTATTAAAGTATTTTTAATTAAAAAATAAAGTATTTAATGACTAATTTACTAAAACAATTTTTGTTTAAAAAAAATTAAAATAATGAAAAAGGGTATTTTGGTCATTTACCAAAATTTCATTCCAATTCTGAAGCTACAATCTGTGAACCAAACAGACAGATTCCAATTCCTTTAACAGATTCCATTCCAATTCTGCCAACATTTCATTCCAAACCTTCAAAGTCAAATTCCTTTGACAGATTCCATTACATCCAAAAACATTTTGCGAACCAAACGCCAAGGATTAATATAGAGTAAATTACGGTTTTTGTCCCTGATCTTCATTTATAATGATTTTAATCATTATGGTTTGTAATTTGTTTCGATTTTAGTCCCAGACGCTAATGTCGTTTTGTCTGTTTGCCGGTAACTTAGACGTAACTCGGTCTTTTTACTTTTGTATTCTATTAAAAAATTATAGAAATATTATATACACCTCATATGGCTACCTCATCCCCTCTCCTCTTCTTTTTCACCAAGTCCAAATGTCGTCGTGGTTTGTTAGTGTTAGTGATATGCTTTAAAGACAGTCATTAGATGATTGCAAATATTGAATTATGATTAATAGAAGGACATTGTTGTTAGGACCAATCAAGTTTAACTTGTTTTATTGCTTTTATAGTTTAAATTAAAGAAGCAATAGGCATCGTGGGTCGGTTAATCATGGCATGTGTTTCCATGATATGTGCCTTAATAGAGTCCTAGAGTTTAGGCTAAGCAGTTAATTTTATTTGTATTTGATCCCATCTTGTGAAATGAATTAGGAAGTTGAATTATGTCAAATACCTCTTATGGTTCATTTTTACCCGAAAAGAATGTGTTCTCTTTAGGTTTTCATGAGGAGCCTATCAAGTGGTATCAGAGCTTGATCGTAAACCCCCATATGAGGTATCAAGACTTCTGTATGGCTACCAACAAGAAGATAATTGAGGCTTTGGAACAGAGTCTAAGAAGCCTCCAATATGCAGTACAAAGCATAGAAATAGGTATGGCTAAAAAGCTCCAAAAGTTGGAAGCTATAGTCAACAAGTTTCTTAATTTGATGCAAGTCAACAACAAACCACCACCAAAGAGAGAAAATGACGAGATCGAAAAGCCTTGATTCTCATCCAAAACAGTGAGGTTAGATTTCCCCCATTTTTCAAGAAACGACCTGATGAGTGGATTACGAAGGCCAAACGGTTCTTCGAGTTTCAACAAGTTCTAGAGGATCGTAAGGTACACCTCGCTTCTTATCACTGGGAAGGTGAGGCTAACACTTGGTGGCAATGGTTGAAAGAAACTTACAAGGAAGATGTGATACAGATACGAATCCAATGGCTGCTAATATTTTGACAGAAATTCAAACTGGGAGACCCAAAAGACACATAACCCGGCCAACTCGCTTGGAGGATTGAAGAGTAACATATCAGCATGTGACTTAGCTTTTTATTTTATTTCTTGTTTAAGTATTATTAGTACCAAGTCAAAGTTTGAAAGTAGTGGAGGAAATCATGGGAGGAAGGCTAGGAGATAATAAAGGGAACATTATCATAGTGGGTGATCATGCATAGGGTCGTTCTTACTATTTATTGTTTGTAACTTTTGGTTAAAAGAATTATTCAAAAAATTGCCCCAATACTCTGTTCTCTCTTCTTTTTATTTGGAGACCTCCCATCTCGAACCAGGATCTAACATTGGTGCTTTCATCATGCCTCCACGTAAAGAAACTCATGTCCTTGAAGAATCCATTACCCAGTTGGCTGAAAACATTTCCAAGCTCCACACCCAATTGTCCCAGGATCGCAGTACCCTGGCCACCATCGTCGCAGCCGCCGTCGCAACCGCCCTCAACAACCTTGCTTCTTCCTCTGACAACCCATTTGCCTTCAAAGAAATCAATTTCACCCCACCCTCCCCAACCCATAACCTTACCATTAAACCACAGAAAAGTGCATCTCCCTACCTTTGATGGAACAACCCCCTTGGATTGGCTCTTTCAAGCCGACCAATACTTCCGGTTCTATGACATCGCACCTGATCAACGACTCACGCTCACATCCTTTTACCTCAAAGGTGAAGCCTTAAGTTGGTACAAGTACCTCCATAACAACCGTCTACTCACCTCCTGGGATGGGTTCACACGCGCTTTAGAGCTTCGCTTCGGACCCACCTCATATGAAAACCACCAAGCCACCTTATTCAAACTTCGCCAAACCGCTACTGTCACGGCCTACCAGGCCGAGTTCGAACGACTCAGCAATCGTGTTGTCGGCTTGTCCCAATAGGCCTCCTTAAACTGTTTTATATCGGGTCTACGCAAGGATATCCAACAGGAACTCGCCATTCATCGACCACAATCCATCAGTTACGCCATTGGTCTTGCTAAACTCATTGAAGATAAATTAGCCGACTCTCGTTCTCGACCCTCAAACCCACGAGCTCACACCGTTAACTCAGCCCTGCTCCTACCGGCACCTCCACCCCTCTCGACCCCATTCCCGTTAAGTGTTTGAGCCCGGAAGAAGTTCAAGCCGTCGTTCTCAAGGTCTATGCTTTCGTTGCCCCGAGAAATTCCATCATGGGCATCGTTGCAACCCACCTCAGTTTCTTATGTACGAATCTAGTGATTTTTCATCATCACCGGATATCAGCCCCTTGTCAGTCGAAGACAACCTTGTCAAGCCTGAATCTCTGGAGGACCCTTTGAACACTCCAGACCAACCTATCACCTAGGAATGGCAACGGGACGGGTTTGCCGTCCCTCGTCCCCGTCCCCGAAACTAAAATGCATCCCCGTCCCCGCCCCACTCCCCGTCGGGGATTTTTTATACCCCGTCCCCGACCCGATGGGGAATCCCCGATACCCGAACCCGACCCGAATCTAAAATATATACAATTTTAATATTAATATATATAATTATATATATATAATTTATATATATATACTATATTATATTATAAAAACGGTATAAAAAACTCTTAATTACAACATTTTAAGCACAAGTTACAACTAATTAAAGCCAATTACTTAATTTACAATTTCTTAATGCTTTGGTACAACCTTTCCAAGCACAATATCTCACATAATCATCTATTTGTGGAATGGATACACATTTATTAATATAACTATTTGTTTTTTTTTTTGTGGATGATTTTATAAAATAGATTTTATATTAGCATAATCTATTTTAAATGTAGATTTTACATTTAAATCTATATTAATGAGATGTAATATAAACTCTTTTTTCTTCCGTATTTTTTTTGCTAATATAAAATATATTTTATTTTATAAAATCTACACGTATTTTATATTAGCATAATATAAAATCTACACGTATTTTTTTTGATAATATAAAATCTACACGTATTTTTTTTCACGAGCATTAAAAGAAGAAAAAAGAAGGTTGATATGAATTAAAAATAAAAAATAACGAGATACACTAATAAATTATTGTATTCTTTAAAATAAAAATATTCCGCAATACTTTCCAAATGAACCAAGTGTAAAGAAAATAAAATAGAAACGATGTAGATATAAAAATATTCTTTCATATTTTTAATATATTTACATTTAAAAGTAAAATCGAAAATGAAAATAAAAGATTTTAAAATATTCTCTACATTCACTATAAATATATATAGTTTCTCTATGTAGCATCCGAGTACAAGAAGAAGACGAACGGTCGGGTGTCAATGACGGAACCTGCAACTGAACAAAAGGTATTCCACTATATTTTTGTTTTTTTGAAAAACTACTTTTTTATATTTTATTTTATTTACTGAGGATTTATTTATATTTTTCAAAACCCACAATCATATTTTTCGAAGTAAGGGAATAAGATATATATACATATCTTTATTTTTATCGATTAATACTATGAGGTCTTGAAGTCAATAGTCAGATAAATATGTTGTGAGACATGTCGTTTGAGTTTTAAATAATATAATACAAAACTATTATCAATATTATTGCATAAACTCATAACAACAAACGATTAAGAATATATGCAAGTTAACCACTTATGAAAATACATTCGTTTTTCTCATTGTATTTCATTAACTGTTAACAGATAAATTGCGTTTCATTTTAACTCGATTCAATATTCCAACAAAAAATTTATCCTCCCGTGCATTGCACGGGCCCAACACTAGTATATATTAATTAGAGTAAACTACAAATTTGGTCCCTGAACTTCAATAAGTGCAGATTTCATCCTTGAGGTTTCGATTTTGCTACGAAAATGGTCCCTCGTCCGTTAGCTCCGTTAGATTTCTCTGTTAAGTCAAGGGTATTTTCGTCTTTTTATTACACAAGGATAAGTTTTTCCATTTTGCTTGAACTTGAGGGATCAAATTGTAATTTAGTCTAATTATATTAATATTATATTTATATATATTATATATATGGTATATATATATATATATATATATATATATATATATATATATATATACGAACACATACAGGGCACTCCGACCAACTCCACCGGCGGACTTCTCCGACACCCTCCTCCGGCGACCACTCCGACCAACTCCGACCGGCGACCCCCAACCTCTCCCCTTTGTGTGTGTGTGTGTTAATTATATAGGTGTGTGTATATATATATATGTGTGTGTGTGTGTGTGTGTGAGATATATATATATATATATATATATGTATATATATATGTGTGTGTGTGTTAATTATATAGGTGAGGTCGCCAGAGATGGTGACCGGCGACCCCAACCTCTCCCCTTTTCTTTGTCGGCGTCACCCACCCTCTCCCCTTTTCTTGCATCGATCTCGTGATTATATATATATATATATATATATATATGTGTGTGTGTGTGTGTGACATATGTGTGTCTATATATATATGTGTATATATATACATGTGTGTGTAATATATATGACTATATATGTGTGTGATATATATATATATATATGTGTGTGTGTGTGTGTGTGTGTGTGTTAATTATATAGGTGAGGTCGCCGGAGATGGTGACCGACGACCCCCAACCTCTCCCCTTTTCTTCGTCGGCGTCACCCACCATCTCCCCTTTTCTTGCGTCGATCTCGTGATTATATATATGTGTGTGATTATATATATATATATATATATATATATATATATATATATATATATATATGTGTGTGTGTGTGTGTGATTATGTACTGTGTGTATGTTGGGTCATCTAAGATTTAAAGATAACCTCTCCTTAGGCTTTATTGATGATTGAACCTTGTATTTTGATTTATGGTTCTTTGTAATAGCTTAGTTAGTTTAACAGATCGGTGAGTCGAAGATAAACCGAATCCAACATGAAGGAAGTCTACAATGCGGATTGAGATGAACTTCAAAAGTGAACTAAGCATAGTCTGCCGATTTCTTTTCAGCAGATCATACCCTTGCCGATTTCTATATCGGCAACCCTTGTCCTTGCCGATTTACTGTTCGGCATTCATTCCTTCTGTGCCGAGTTCCTCTTTCGGCACACATCTCTGTTACCGAATTCCTATTTCGGTAGTCCTCCTCTTAAAAGATTGCTTCTTTATCTTGTAAGAACATTTATGTTAAATCCTCATGATTTGACATACTTCCTCTTTCCCAATGATCTTCTGACAATGAGAATGGAAGCTTCTTTCTTCCTTGAGAAGATATACAATTAGTCTTAACTTGATTGAGACGTATATTTTCTATTTGATCTCAAAAAGATTTTCCCATAAATATTTTATAGAGATATTGTACTTTCATAGTACAAAAGTTACCTTTTGTATTGTGATAAGTCACATCAAATATCTTATAATTTATTGACAATATCTCAACCACCCATGCCTTTACTCCTACTTGTCCTTTGCACTCATTACATTGGATAGTATATAAAGGATTGAAGTAGCACCTTGCTACTCACGCTTTTAGCTCAAGTTTTGGCAATTCACAAGATTTCAAGCAGGTTGATAGTTGTCTTTCATTTTCTTAAGGTTTAAGTCTTTGTGTTCTTAATATCTTCTAAGTGTTAGATTGTTTAGAGTAGTTCTTAACTATTCTTATTCCTCAACAATCTTTATTTTCTCTTTGTGTAATTCTTGATATTCATTATCAATAAAAGAATTAAAATTAAGTAATTTTGTGTTATTGTATTCACCCCCTTCTACAATACTTGTTTACTTCTTTGGGACCAACAAGTGGTATCAGAGCGGTTGGTTTAATCTAATAAACCAGATCCGTAATGACTTCTCCTTCTACAAAACCTGAGTCTTCTTCTCAAAATTCTTTTTACTCTGACAATGGATCTACTGTTAAACCTCCTAAGTTCAACTCGAACAACTTCTCCTTATGGAAAAGTAGGATGATGCTCTTCCTTGAAGGAGCTGACAGTCGATATCTTACCATCCTTAGTGACGGTCCTCTTATCCCAAAAGTCTGGGATAGATTTGTCAAAACTCCTAAGGATAAAGAAAAGAAAAAGGACAATCTCTTTCAAGTTTCCGATGACTCATCAGAGGAGGAAAGAACTTCTGCAACTGGTCGATATGTCTTAAAAACGACCAAAGAATACAATGATGAAGATAGGCGCATGGTTGGACTTGATTCCAAAGTGCGAACCATCATTGCTCAATCCCTTCCTGATGAAGTATACCAATCTCTTGTCAGTCTTAAAACGGCAAAAGATATGTGGTCAACTCTATGTGTTTTGTACGAAGGTACAAATGAAGTAAAGAAATCTAAAAAGATCTCTCTCGTACGTAGATACGAATTTTTCTCTCATGAAAAAGGAGAATCTCTTCCTTCTTATTACAACCGTTTTAACAGTCTCTTAAATGAGTTAAAACTTGTTGGAAAACTTTATGACAACGAGGAAATCATATGCAAATTCATGGATGGTCTTCCAGATTTCTGGAATACCCTTTCCACTTGCATTAAGACTTCCAGGGACTTGGAAAACCTTCCTCTCACTTCTCTCTATGGTATGTTTCTTAATCACGAACAAACCCAACTTCAAAGGAAAACCATCTATAAAGAAATAAGAGCCCCCTCTATGGCTCTTATCAGTGATGGCTCCAAGAAATCTGCATGTATTCCTCGTATAACCTACCCTTCTGATGATTCAGATAGAGAAAGTCATGAAAATCTGAATCACTCCTCGGAAGCTTATCTAAGTGAAGCTGATGATGAAGGAGAAAATCCCTCTGTCAATCTATTGACAGAGGAAATGGGTATGCTTGCTAATTTCTCTAAATTTCGAAAAAATTCTTCTAATAAATTTCAAAGAAATAGAAATTTTTCTTCTTCTAGAAACTCCTTGAACAAATCCAAGGAGGATTGCTATGCATGTGGTAAGAAAGGCCATTTTGCATCTGAATGCAGAAGCAATCCTTCTAGGATTTCCATATCTAATTCTTCTAACTCTTCTAAAAGAAGACATCTTCGATCTAATTCTACAGGTAGATCGCATCCAAGAAAACCTTCTCCGTCCTCTTCCTTCAAAGAACTTACCAACAAAGCCGACAAATACAAAGCCAAATATAGAAGAGAGAAAGAAAGAAATTTCAACTCTCAACGAAAAGGCAAAGGCTTGATGGCTGAAACTCTAGATTGGATAGACGAACCCACTTCCGACAGTGAGAAAGAAGTATCGAGTAAATGTCTTATGGCCAAACTCGATGAAGAACCTAAAGACTCCTGCTCTAGGATGGACTTCACTGCTGAGTGCTCTTCCTCTTCTTCTCAGGTACATCCCTTCCTCTCTCTGACTAATGAAGAAAAGATTGAGGCTTTTGACTCTTTAACTGTACTTTTTCACAATGAAAATGATGCAAAGAAAAGAGCAAATGCTCAAGTCAAGTCTCTCTCCTCTCAACTTCATGAGTCTCTATCCCAGCTGGAACAGTTTGACAAACTAAAAGCTGAGTTAGATGACTTAAAGACTATAAACTATGTGCTTGCCAAGGAAAAGAACAAGCTTCTAAAGAAGCTTCAGAAGGAACAAGAAACCCTAAATAAATGGAACACCTCTTCCAAAAATCTTGAGAAAATTTTTCAAGATCAAGTTGTTGGTGAAACTTATGGTCTAGGGTACTGGAAAGAAAATGTTGTGTGCCTCCCTTCTGAAAACATATCCTCTCCTACTCATGATATTCCTATGTCTTCTAAATTACCTTCTTATTCTACTGACTGGGATGATTCTATGTCAGAAGAATCTAATTCTGTTTATTCAATGGATCTTCGCGATTCAAGAAAGCTTGGCTACTTTGTGTCTGCTAAAACTTCCAAACCTCTTCTAACAGAAGATCAAGACTCTAATGAGTTGGTCAAACCTGTAAATGATCTTCTTATGTCATTAAATCTAAACAACGACTCCTCCTCCTTTTCTTCTTCTTCTTCTTCTTCTTCTTCTTCTTCTTCTTCTTCTTCTTCTTCTTTCCATTCTTCGAAAAAGGTCGCCTTCTTCTCTAAAGGAAAATTCGTTGTCATAAATACTTCTAACAAAAGAAAGATTACACCTTCTTCAAAAGGTAAATCTCCCATGAACACAACGGACTTCATCCCTAGAGCCCTAAAAATAAAGAAGTCCAAAGGAATTTCAAACATTTCTTCTTCTTCCATTTACAAAGGAATCCTTGGACCGGCTCCCCATAACCCTCACGTTCCAAACAACTATCCCATTCCCTCTCATCTTTCCAAACCTCCTAAATCTAAACCTCAAGGAAAGGTAAAAGCTGCCTCTCTTGATCCAACGAAGAAATTTATTTACCGAAAGTGTTACAACTGCGGTGATACATTTCACTTGGCCAAATACTGTCCAAAGGACCGTATCGAAAGATATCGTCAGACCAACCCTTCTTCTTCCTCTTCTAACCCTAAAGGAACCACCTCAAAACGGGTTCCAAAAGACTAATTTGTTCTTATCTGCAGGTCTTTGAGCATCATCAAACTTGGTATCTTGATAGCGGATGCTCACGACATATGACTGGGAACAAATCTCTTCTTCTAAACTTTGTGAAAGAAAAGGGACCAACTGTAACTTTTGGTGATAACTCTCGCGGTTCCACTAAAGGTTATGGAACTCTTTCTAACGGTTCCATTACTTTCAACAAAGTTGCCTATGTGGAGGGACTGATGCATAATCTTTTAAGCATTAGTCAACTATGTGATTTAGGTTTCTATGTAATTTTCAGAGAAATTGATTGTCTCATCACTGATAAACAGTTTCACACTGTCCTATCTGGTTTTAGAAAGGATAATGTGTATGTTATCAATATGAATGACAAGTCAACTAAAAATGAAAGCATCTGTTTCATTTCTGAAGACTCTGAAAAGAAGAACTGGCTCCGGCATAAACGTCTTTCTCATCTCAACTTCAAGACGATAAATGCTCTCTCCAACAAAGAGCTTGTTGTTGGCTTGCCGAAAATTTCTTTCTCAAAAGAGAAGCTTTGTGCAGCTTGTGAGAAAGGCAAACTGACAAAATCTTCTTTCAAATCAAAACAATGTTTCTCTATTTCTACTCCTCTACAGATGCTGCATATGGATCTTTGTGGGCCTGTCAGCACACCTAGCCTAGGTGGAAAAAGGTACATTCTTGTAATTATTGATGAATACACATGTTACACTTGGGTACTCTTTCTCAGGTACAAAAGTGATACACCTGAAGAAATCATCAACTTTATCAAGAAATCTGAAGTTCTCAACGGTCAATTAGTCAGATCTATCAGAAGTGACAATGGAACCGAATTCAGAAATGCTACTTTAGAAGCCTTTCTTTGTGACAAAGGTATTTCTCAAAACTTTGCAGCAGTAAGATCTCCACAACAAAATGGTGTTGTGGAAAGAAAGAATCGTACGCTATGTGAAGCTGCAAGATCCATGCTAAGTGAATCAAATCTTCCAACCTATTTTTGGGCTGAAGCTGTCAATACAACATGTTTCACTCAAAATCGATCTATTATTGTGAAAAGGCACAACAAAACTTCTTATGAAGTCTTCTATGGCCGAAAACCAAACATTGGTTTTCTTCATGTTTTCGGCTGCCTGTGCTTTATCTTGAATGATCGAGAGCATCTTGGGAAATTTGATCCCAATGAAGTCTTCTATGGCCGAAAACCAAACATTGGTTTTCTTCATGTTTTCGGTTGCCTGTGCTTTATCTTGAATGATCGAGAGCATCTTGGGAAATTTGATCCCAAAGCTGATGAAGGTATATTTGTGGGTTATTCTCTCTCCTCTAAAGCCTACAGAGTATATAATCTAAGAAGAAAATTTATTGATGAGTCAATACATGTGAAGTTTGATGATCACAAGACATCGTCTCTATCTTGTGATGACACTGAACTTCATGAATGGATTATTTCCTGTGTTGGAGACGAATATCCATCTACTCTAAATTCAGGACCCCCTTATGTACCATTCTCAGTGTCTTCCTCTTCCCTACATCATGGTTCGGCAGCTCCCTCCTCTGCTACCGAACCCATTGCTGCTACCGAACCCACATCTCCCACTAAACCTACCTTACATTCTTCACTTATCCAACACATGCAACCTATATCTACCGATCCTTCACCTTCAAACACTTTTTCAGCACCTCTTCCCCCAGCTTTAAAATGGACCAAAGATCATCCGATAAATCAAATTATCGGAGATCAGCAAGCAGGTGTCCAAACTAGAAGAGGTATTGGAAATATCTGTCTCTATGTAAATTTTCTATCTGTTTTCGAACCCAAGAAAATTGAAGAAGCTCTAGCAGATTCTTGTTGGGTCACTGCCATGCAAGAAGAGTTGTCTCAATTTGAGAGAAACAGAGTCTGGAGACTTGTGCCGAGACCTTTCGGTAAAACCATTATAGGTACTAAGTGGGTTTTCCGAAACAAAATGGACGAAGTCGGTACAGTAATCCGGAATAAAGCCAGGCTTGTTGCTCAAGGATATAGGCAGGAGGAAGGTATTGATTATGATGAAACCTTTGCTCCTGTTGCTAGACTTGAGGCAATAAGAATCTTTCTTGCTCATGCTGCTCACAAAAACTTCCGGGTTTTTCAAATGGATGTTAAGAGTGCATTTCTCAATGGAGAACTTGCTGAAGAAGTCTATGTGAAACAACCACCTGGTTTTGAAGATTCCGCTCATCCGTACCATGTGTTCAAACTTGACAAAGCTCTCTATGGTCTGAAACAAGCTCCTCGTGCTTGGTATGACACCTTGTCTGACTTTCTTCTATCCAACCGATATACTAGAGGTAAAGTTGATAATACTCTTTTTCTCAAGAAAACAAAAGGTAATATCATTCTTGTTCAAATCTATGTGGATGATATCATTTTCGGTGCCACTGATGAAAATCTTTGTCAGGAGTTTGCCTCTCTCATGAAAAGTAAATATGAGATGAGCATGATGGGTGAACTTACTTTCTTTCTTGGTCTTCAAATTAAACAAACCTCTGAAGGTATTTTCATTTGTCAGAATAAATACATTCGTGATCTTTTGAAAAAGTTTGATTTTGAAAATTGTTCTTCCATGAAAACTCCAATGGCACCACCTCTAAAGATTCATGCAGATTCCACCAGCAAGTCGGTAGATATCACGAATTATAGAGGAATGATAGGGTCTCTTCTTTATCTTACTGCCAATAGACCTGACATCATGTATGCTACGTGTCTTTGTGCACGTTATCAAGCCAACCCCAAGGAATCTCACTTGGTGTCTGTGAAAAGTATTTTTCGGTACCTAAAAGGTACCATGAATCTGGGTCTTTGGTATCCCAAGGACTCAGGTTTTGATCTAATTGGCTATTCAGATTCTGACTTTGCAGGGTCTAAGGTTGACAGAAAAAGTACAACTGGCAGCTGTCAATTACTAGGTGGAAACTTAGTCAGCTGGTCCAGTAAGAAGCAAAATTCGGTATCTACCTCCACTGCCGAAGCCGAATATATTGCTGCTGGAAGTTGTTGTGCTCAAATCTTGTGGATGAAGAACCAACTACAAGATTATGACAAAGTTTATTCTCATGTACCGATTCTATGCGACAATTCTAGTGCCATAGCCATTGCCAACAATCCAGTACTGCATTCTAGATCTAAACACATTGATATTCGGTATCACTTTATAAGAGATCATATCTCTAAAGGTGATATTGAACTTCACTTCATTCCTACAGATCTTCAAATTGGGTAGAAATAAAGTATTATTATATGTTGCTCTTCACTTATGATCATAAATATAAATTATATTTTTTTGCCAATATGATAAGGTCTCAATTATGAGACATAAATGACCAATTGAATAAGGATAGTAAAATAATTAAAAGGTTTTAATTATTATAACTCTTACTTAATTAGTTGCAGTTTAAATGAATAAAAAAAACAGATGGATAAAGGATATATTATTTAAATAATTATGTTTTAATTTGATTAAATTAAAATTAATTAAATAGATAAGTAACAAAAAAATATTATTGTATTAAATTATAAAGTATATTTTATTTAATTAAATATTTTTCAAACAGTTTAGAGCATCTCCAACATATATGTTAAAATAAAAATAAAAAGGGGACTTTAGCAAAAAAAAATTGCTCCAACAACTATATTATCTTGTATACTAAAATAGATAAAATATGATAGAGAAATAAAAATCTTCAAAGTTAAAGAAACCTTTAAAACCTACTTTTGAGGAAGTGAAATCATATTTTAATCTTTCCACCAATAAGAAACATTTAAGTAAAATGTCTAGGAGAGAAAAAAAAATAATATTTATTAATGTATTGATTATTTTAATAATATAATCAATGCTACAATCTCTAAAATAGAATAATTGTTGGAATTGAAATTGATTTTTAAAAAATCATAACATTTGATATTCTATTTAATATATATATATATATATATATATATATATAGAGAGAGAGAGAGAGAGAGAGAGAGAGTGGATCAAACGAGAACAATAATCATTCAAAAGAACACGGGAACTAACAAAATCATTAGTGATTTTACATTAACGCGCAAAAAAACCACGTGGACCTGAAGCCACGGCCAAAGTCCCTTTTTTGCGCGTTAATGTAAAATCACTAATGATTTTGTTAGTTCTCGTGTTCTTTTAAATAATTATTGTTCTCGTTTGAACCCGACTATATATATATATATATATATATATATATATATATATATATATATATATAGTATAGCCGTTGGAACCGCTCTTATAGATTGAAATCAGAGTTACATGTAATGTTACTATACGACCAAAGATTTACATACATAAATAAAAAGTCGCACATTTAGGTAGCGTTTGTTTTTTAAGAGGTATGAAGTCTGAAGTCTTATTTCACTTCTGATTAATAAGAGGTGGTGCTGAAGTCTTAAATCTGAATCAATATGACTGCTTGTTTTTGTAACTTCTGGAGGCGTCTTGAGAGAAATGAGAGCATATGAAATGAGGCGGGATAAGAGATTTTAAGAAGTTAGGTTACTACTTTTTATTTAAGATGTATTTAAGAGTCATTAAGAGGTCCTGAAAATTGGAAAAAAAAAAAAACAGCCTGAATGTCAAAAGGTTTAAACGATTCAAACTTAAATAATCATTAAGAGGTATTTAAAAAAAAACAGCCCCTTATTTATTTATATGGAATGCTCTATTTGATAAAAGTATCTCCAACAACTATATAAAATAGAAAAAAGTGAGATTTTAGCAAATTTTTTGCTCAAACAAATATGCTAAAATAGAGAAAAGAATAAAGAGAAGATAAAAATCTTTAAATTTATAGAAATTTCTAAAACTCCAAATTGAAGCGAGAGAAATAATATTTAATTATTTTCCATCAATATGAGACATTCAAGTTGTGTGTTTAGTAGAGAGAAATAATATTTTATTAATATAATTGATGATAAAATTGCTAAAATAGAGTATCTATTGGAGTTGGATGTAATTTGTTTTAGAGATTTTAACTTTTTTATACTCTGTTTTAGAAAAATTATAGCATAACTGTTGGAGATGCTCTAATAAAACAAGATCTAAAGCATGTTGATGATGAGTAAACTACATAAATAGTCCTTGAACTTTATTTTGTTGTGCAAATTTGGTTAATTAAGATTTTTAATATGTATTTTCTATCGTCCACTACCTAAAGTCATCCTCCTATCTCTAGGTCTTGACCTACGACTACGCTCCAGGGCTCCAACCTCTACGCCGTGTTCTCTAATCCGGAGAGAAAAGAAAAGAAAGGGAGAGAAAAGAAAGAAAAGAAAAATAATTTTTTTCATTTGTGTTCTCGAAATAGAAGGAAAAGAAATGAAATAAAATAGTTTTTCATGTTTTTGAACAAGAGAGAAAGGAAAAAAAAGATGTCATTTTTACAAATACACCCTCATAAAAATATATTCTTTATAATGAAAGATTGTGTAGTTTTGTAATTTTTGTAACACCCCAAATTTTCGTTATGTAAATTCTAGCGTTTAGACTTCTAGCCTTGTTTATCGTTCAATCTTAGTGTTCTTGTGTTAAACTTTTGTTGTTAGCACCTTGTTTGGTTTCAAGTTTGAGTTGAGGGTTTTGGTGGAATCGGTGAATCATAGGGGCTTACGCGAGTTACACCGCGGCTTGCAAACCGCGACACAAGCCACGTAACCCACTGCCCTGTTATCTTCTCAGGAACACGGGCGACTTATGTCGCGACTTAAGGTCGCGGCATAACCCGCGAGATCCCCTGGACGCCCAAATACGGGTTTCCTCCTTTGGTTCTCATTTAATTTCTTCAACTACCTTCCCCAACTCTCTCAACCCTCATAACTTCCCCATCCGAAAATTAGGGTTTCCTCACCCAAATCTACATCATTTATTGCTAAGAAGTTGGAGTTTCAACCAAGGATTCGAGTTTTGGACTTTGAACCAAACCTCCATTGTCATCTTCTCCAAGGGTTTCAAGCTAGGGTTTGGGTTTTCTTCAAAAACCCACTTGGTAAGTTTCTACTATCATTTTTCTAAACTTTATACATATCAAATCTTACATTTTTGAACTCCTACATATCTCCTTGGGTTTTGATTTAAGTTTATTGCATTTTGACCTAACTTGAGTTTTTGGGAGATTTTAGGGTTCCTAATCATTTTCAATAAATATAAAGGGTTTCATCTTATTTGAAGTAAAATGGAGTTTTACTTGCACATTTATGTGGGTTAAACTTGAAAATGCATTTTGGTTATAAAATGTTATTGGAACCATATGACTAACTATGGTTTGTCACAAATGAAATTGTGACAAGTCTAGACTATTACTAGTGGATCACTAGGTATTGAGTCGGCTTATATTATTGGGATGTCTATTTCCCCTTTTTGTAGCTATGGATGCATTTGACCCTCGGGGGCCTTTGGTACGGTTATGTGAGACCGGTTACTAGCCATGAATCATAATGTAGTCTTAGTGAACGAGTATGACTTGGTTTCCTCGGGGGCCCTCCCTCACATCTTAGTACGGACCGAAGTTGTTCGTGGCCATGGATTCCAAGTATTTAGCCCACAACTCGGATTGTGACCTACTTTTGTGTTCCGCCACAATCCTTGGTAAATCGGGTATCCCCCGTCGTCGCAAGATGAATTTTCGGACCGAACGGTCCTTATGTGACAAAGATGTCATTTGTAAACTAAACCTTTTGAGAAGATTTACTTTCGATACAATTGTTTATATCTCTTGAAATTATAAATTGTATGTTCTCACTAGGCTTTAAGCCTAACACTTTTTCTCAAATGATATGTATAACAGGTTCCCTTAGCGGTGGGTTGCCAAGGTCGTGAGTGACGAACATGGTCTTAGAGGCATTTTTGAGATGACTAGTATTTGATGTTGGGCAATTGTTTAAGTCCCATCTTTTGGTGATTTTGGGTTGACAACCGATGTAATATAGATAGTCATGTTTAGATTAGTTTGTTGTTGATTTCCATATCCGTTCACAAGTTTTGTAAAGGCTCAGTACTTTTCCCCCTTTTGGGAGGTTTATACCAAATACAAATGTCATATTGCCTAATTTTCCGAATTTTAAATTACTCTAATTTTTAGGGCGTCACAATTTTAGTAACTTCAGTAATTTTTTTTAAATAGTTTTAATTTATTTCTTTTCCTTTCCTTCCCTTTCCTCCCACATTTAAGAGGAAAGCTATCAATTCTTTCCTTCTGTTTTCTTTCCTTTTCTCTCCTAAAAAAGTTTTGAGAACACATTTTTTTTTACTTTCCTCCCATTTCCTTCTCTTTCCTTCGTTAAATGAATTTCGAGAACATAGCCCTAAATTCAGTTCAACATTTGCCTAATCGGAGAAAGAAGTGAAAACCCAACTATTGAAATGTTGTTGAGTCTTCGTTCATCAATCTTCACTTTGGTTTAATTTAGAGTAAACTATGATTTTCGTCCTTGTGGTTTGTTGTTTATAACCATTTTCGTCCCTGACTTTAAAATTTGTTTTTTTGGTCATTGTGGTTTGCAATTCCTTTTCATTTTCATCCCTAAAACTAATATTCTCAGGAACTAAAAACGAAAGGAGTTGCAAATCACAAGGACAAAAAAAAACAATTTTTAAAGACCAGAGACAAAAATAGTTATAAACAACAAACCACAGAGACGAAAATAGTAGTTTACTCTTTAATTTATTTTGATGAAGTAAATTGCGTTTTCTTAGTTATTATACACTCACACACACACACACACACACACACACACACACACACATATATATATATATATATAGAGAGAGAGAGAGAGAGCAAGGATCATTTGTTAACCAAATATTTCTTGTTAACTATGTGAACCTTGCTCAACCAATAGGAATGCAAGGTTATTTGATATTTAATTAATTAATTAATTTAATCCAAAAGGGCATAAACGTCATAACAATAGTAATATTTTGTCATTAATTTCATGGAAGTTACAAAAAAATGAAGATTCCAAAATTACTTTGTAAGTTACGATTTTTGAAGATCATCCTTTTTCATATTACTTTTTTGAATCATTTCAATATTATTTTAATAGTTTTGGTTCATGATTGGATAAAACCGTATATCGTATAGTCATTCTTCTCGAAAAGGTAAACAAAGGTGAACTTATATGCATAACACGAACAGATGTGAACTTATATGTTTGGTGTTAAAAGATATGAACATATATGCATATCATGAACAAATATGTTAACATATTTGCACATGAACGTTGCTGTTAAAACATATTTTAATTTCACATAAAGGTGAACAATCATCAACTACTAAAATGTGAAATTGGAATTTAAATTAAATGAACATCTGGAATTTAAATTAGATGAACATATAGAATTTAAATCTTCATCCACTCCTAATGTTGCTAGTCAAATTGGAATTTAAATTAGATGAACATATGTGATCTAAGAGTTGATATTTAAATTGAAAGTAATTTAAGTTGATATTGAATGCAATTAATGATGAATTAAGCATTTCATTTGGGTTCTTTTTTTTTTTACCAATAAGACCCTTATCAGTCATGTTCACCTTAATTAACAATAAATGAGACATTTTTTTTAATAAAAATTGACTATTAATCTCAACCATCCAATATCAAGATGGATGGCTTGGATGAGTTCACAAAGTTAACAAGAATATTAAGGTTAACAAAAGAACTCAACTCTCTCTCTCTCACTCACTCATATATATATATATATATATTTGATAAAATTGAAATTTTTTATTTATCATTATTCAGTTTGTTTGTTTGAAAAGTGATCAGTGAGAAAAAGGTAGTCTCTTAAGGAGATTTAGCCATACATCAACGACGGTCGTAAGTTCAGACACATATTTTGATTTTTTTGCTTCATTGATTATTCATTTTTCATCACTATATGATTTATTGTTATTGAGATTAAGATTTAGGGATTTAGCCATTTAGGACTAATTTGATTTTTTGAATGATTACCGATTAGGGAGTTTGTGAGATTTAGTGCAAATTTGTGATTTAGAAAACACGGGCTATTGAATATAGAATACTGATTTTCTTTATTACTTTTGTTTGACATGTAGATTAAGATGAAAAACCAATCAAATATTCATGAATTATGAGTTCCACTTTGACGATTTGAAGATTTCATATCCTTTATATCAAGACGTGACGTCGTTTGATGGGAATGTGCCATGGTCAACCCGGGAGTTCATAACACTCAACCCGGGTTCGATTCTCTGCATTCGCAACTTTGTGGCCACTGAGTTTAATCTCAGGGCTGCATGCTTTCGCAGTCGGTTTCTTTGCCAAATGATTAGTCTAGGCCAAAGGCCCAGGATACCCTTTCCCAAAAAAAAAATGTGCCATGGTCATTAACCTTCGTAGATCCAAATGAGACAAGATCGATTATTTTGGATAAAAAGTGCAAAAAAGGTTTTGAAAGGACTAAATTTGCATGAAGGTATAAAGTGCAGGGACGAAATTTGTAGTTACACACTTACTATCAATCTCTGACCGAGACCACACCACTGGAGAATTGGCGAAGCAAACAAAGCTTTCGATCCGACTGCAAGTATGGGCGGTAAGTAAGTTCAATTCAATCTTCCAAAAATTTAGGGTTTTTTTAGTGGTTTTTTAATTGAATGAATGTTTTTCAGATGTTAACTTGCAGAATAGTAATGATTTATTCCATATTTTCTTCAATTTTTGGATGACGCAGGGAGTGAAAAAGTAGTAGCAGGGGAATGTAGTTCGAGTTTATGGCTAGCATCAAATCCAAGCAAAAGATGGGGGGAATTGTTCTTCCTTCTCTACACACCTTTTTGGCTCACTCTTTGCCTCGGTATTGTCGTCCCTTACAAGCTCTACGAGGTACATCTTTTATGTGGGTTTCATATATAGATAGATGTAACTGTGTTCATCAATCGAATCCCATTTTATGAAGTGGAATCAGTAGAAAATCTGAGTTATTTTGAATTTGTTTGATGGATTATTATAAGAATAAGCAAAATGTGAAAGATCTTGAACATGCCATATGTTCGACAATTGGAGATGCATATAGGATAAAATCATAAGATTGGAACTTGGAAGTTAGACTAGTCCATCAGTTTTGAATGAAGGGACATTGGAAGTTGGGTTCCCCAATTCATAATGTAAATCTAGATTTGTAGTTTAGTGGTTGTTGCTTATTGCTCCACCATTTTCACTATGAAGCTACCTTTTGGTATTTCTGGTGTCAAAACTACTAAATTTTTTAACACTTGATGTTAGTTTACCACCAACATTTTTCAAAGTGAAATGCCTTCATACAAGTTTTTGTGGTCATCAAATGTTCTTGAATTTGAACTTAAGAAATATAACTCATTTCACTTCCCAAAGTTCAAATTTAGCATCATTTTTCTATAGAATGAGTTACTGGAGTTGATTTAAATTGGGTTATAGATTCTTTAATTACATGTATGTTTTTATGCTTTATTGTTTAGAAACATGGCGGTTTCATTGAATCAAGAATGTGTAGGTAGGAATAAGTTAGTAACTTAGCTTATAGACTATGCTTGTTTTTGGTTTAACTAGTGCCTAAAACTCTCTGCTTCAATTTGTATAACAGAATCATTACATCATGCATAAGCTCACTTGTACCTTCATGTGATTTTCGTTAACAGGATTTCAAGGAGTTGGAGTACTTGCTTCTAGGACTCATTTCCGTGCTTCCAGCTTTTCTTTTACCAATGTTTATGGTCGGAAAGGTGAGTCTTATATGCTTTTCTACATAAGGTTTCATTGCAAAGATTGAGTTAGGCTTCAATGAATATTCTCTTGAAAATTCTTGAATCAAAATTTATTACAATAGCAAGTCTCAATCGACCAAACAGATTCAATGAAGCTACTCCTGTTGTGGAGTTGCATTTGCTCTAGATAACCATTGTATAGACTTCATGGTACGCCAATTAATTATTATGAGCAATTGTTTTCAAATAACCATCTTCCATTTTGCAATTTATCGAAGTACCAAACCTTTATTTTATTTAAGTTTGAATTCAAAGCTGGTATTGGGTGTGTTATACTATGGAATCAAGGGAAATAGGAAGAATTAGACAACTAATATCTTGTTGCATGCATTTTAATTTCATATGGCTAAAACGGTGTACTGATATGATGAATATAAGATACAAAAATGAAAGAAGATTCAGACATATTTATAGTTTTCTTTTTACTTCATGTATTTTTTCCAGGCTGATCGTAACCTCCCTTGGAAGGATCGATATTGGGTGAAGGCAAGTATCTTTTAGCTGATTCAAGACCTACTTGATTTCTGCAAGTTCATCACAGTTGAATTTTTCTAATTCAAATGTTTAATATATCATGACATTACACGTTGCATTAGATATAGCTAATTGTTAAAATTGATTCATGCAGCCAATCTTTAATGTTAGAACATGGCCTTGTTAGCTGCTTAATACTTTAAATTTTGATCAACACAAAAGGAGCAGTGGAATCATGTTGATGGATTGTATAGATACAAACATAATATCTATTTAAGATTGTTGATTTGTCCAGAATGAAGAAAACTACCAACATAATGTTCTTTGCATCCCCTCCCTTATTTAACCATACATGTTTTACACAAATTTACCTACTTTATGCATAAAAGTTTGTTTGTTTCAATTGACTAGAATGAAGAGAAATAACTTAGGTTGCATACCTCAAATAGTAGGTCTATCATTCAACAAATTTGATCACTTTTGAGTATCTTTTCATCTCAATCCTGCCAGGTTACTGAAAATATATAGGAATTTTGAGGATGGAACTTGTTTGATGATCCTAGAAGAGCTCAGATTTCCTTTCACTGGTAGAAGTTTCCTCTCAAAGATGAGGTTTTCTAAATAGTTGTTCGGTTAGATTTCCTTAAGAGGTCTTGTGCTAATAATGGCCACTTTTAGACGCCCAATTTCCCATGGTGTGTGCAGAAACATGTCACTTCATCGTTTGATTTACATGGTTATTCTAAACATTGCATTTTTGGTTGATTCATTGAGGATTATGGGACATTCAAAGCATAGGGCATTTTTTTGGAAGCAACATTGACCGTACCTTACAGGGCTTATCTAATTTCCACCTCCTAATTTTAGGCAAGTAGTGTGTAAAACCAAACAAAACGAACCCGTTATATCCCACCCATGATTCCAATAGAGCTCATAGTTATCTACATGGCTGAAGGATATGCTGCCATCACCGTATAAACTTTTTACCATTTCAAAATTTGGCTTGATTAGGCTGACATCTATATATTGATGCAGGCAAGTTTATGGATAATTATCTTTAGCTATGTCGGGAATTACTTTTGGACCCATTATTTTTTCACAGTGCTCGGTGCTTCGTACACCTTCCCATCATGGAAGATGAACAATGTAAGACATGGTGCTAGTTGATTAGCCTGATACAAGTCTTCATCCTTTATAGTTCTTTTTTTTTCCCATGTCCGATCTTTCAAATTTCTTCGCAGGTACCTCACACAACCTTCCTGTTGACAAACGTTTGCTTCTTGTTTTACCATGTCACGTCAAATATGACACTTCGTAGACTACAACATTCTGTTGCTCACTTGCCAGTGAAAACACAGTGGTTTATCAAGTCTGCATGGATTCTTGCTCTTTCCTACTTTATTGCATATCTGGAGACCGTGGCTATTTCAAACGTACGTGGCTGTTTCTTATTTTGCTATTAGATGTTGATTATAAATGTGTGATGCGTGAAGCATGACTAATGACTGATACGCCCTTCCCCCCTGAGATATTTAGGTATATAACCTTAAATGACATTTTTTAATAAATCCATGACCTTCTGATGTCAGAAGGTCATGGATTTAATTAAGATCTCATTTAAGGTTATATACCTAAACGAGCCCTTTGGCCCTTGTCATGGGCTCAAATTAAAACTACCACTTCTTTATGAAATTTGCAGCACTTGTATATGTTTGTCCTTCCCAGTCTCATAATTAAGTGTAGAGTTGGAAAGTATGCACTTACTTTTGAAAATGGGCAGACAAAGTAAGTGGAAATGTGGACACTTATTTTGGGACAGAGAGTACACCATTTTGTTTTTCTTGGAAAGTTTTCATGTTCAAATTACATGGATGCGCATCATTATCATTATATTTATAGATAAGTTGGTTTGGGTCCATAAGATTTATCCATCTTGTGTTTATTGAAGGTATTTTAGATATTTGACATGTAGTTAAAACTATTCCTATTAAAACCATCTTCCAAGACAAGTGTTGCAATGTTCATGAAATTATCGTAGTAGTTTGGAATAACACATAATATCTTCAGCGTATTAGCTGAAAGGTAATAGTGATATCATATATTCTCGTTATTTATGGAAATAAGGATCTTACTTGTTTTGAACGTGTGCAGTTCCCTTATTATACATTTGTGGACCGAACATCTATGTACAAAGTTGGTTCCTTGTTTTACGCCATCTACTTTCTCGTTAGCTTCCCAATGTTTCTAAGGTAAGAACTTGCTCCTGTGCCTAGTGTTTTGGAATTAGAAGTACTTTTGGGAGCACATTTTTTTTTCACAAAACCTTTACAAGTCAGAGGTTTTCACGGAAACTACCTCTCTACCCATCAGGTAGAGTTAAGGTTTGCATACAACCTACCCTACCCATACCCTACTTGCTATGGGATTTACTGGGTTAATTTGATTTGGTATGTGCTTGCTTGCTGATGGTGCAAATCGTTCATGCTTATAGGATCGATGAGAAAGTGGGAGATCCATGGGACCTACCAAGGGTAGCCATCGATGCTTTAGGTGCAGCTATGCTTGTGACTATAATACTGGATTTGTGGCGCCTTTTCTTGGGTCCTATTGTTCCTGTGGCGGACACCAAACAATGTGTTCAACCTGGTCTGCCGTGGTTCCCAGGACACACGGAACTCTAATTTAACATGTTATTTGTAATTTAGATGCATCGTGTGGATCAGATTATTGAGATGTTAATTGATGTTTCACATTCATCCTATAATAAATCTAGGGTTTGGGGTTTACGATTCAGCAAATGCATGATCATCGTTTTTTTTTTGACATACTTGAAGCAAACTGAATAAGAAGGCTATTTGGCCATGGTTGCAAGATGGTCTTGCATTTGGGTAATGGTAACTTCTTGGATTAGGATCAACAAAGATGTACCATCTAAATCGACATGTGATTTGGTAATATAAAAAATCAAATCAAACGATAACTCAGAAGTGGGATCTGAAAGATAAGAGAAGAAGCAGGGGTCTACCCCAAAGAATGTTAATATTGAATATAACAATTGTTTGTGTGAATTGAATAGAGCTTTCCAACAAGTAGTACTAAGAATATGTAAGAAAATTGGTGTTCCTGCATAAATTGAGAGGCTCCCAAGAATATATATATATATATATATATATATATATATATAAATATATATATATATAAACGTCATTGATAAATCACAACACTAGTTACAAAATTGTCTTCAATACATTATTATTAGAGACAAAAAAAACTATATATATTGTTAATGAGACTCGCAGAAAACAATCTGACAAGAAATCTAAGACGAGAGAGAAACTTCTCTCTCGCTACTCCAACCATCGGTATATATTAGGTGCCTCAAAACCAAACCTTCTCCTTGCTGTGTCTTACAATCAAAAACTCTAAACTAGAAGCTTATTTCACCTTGTCTATCTTGAGGGGCAACCAACTGCCACAAAGACCGATACGCGGGAATTTTAGCTGCTTCAACCCCAAGCGCTGCAAGGTTGCGTCCATATTCCTGATCACACAAAGATTTAACATTTTAATCGTCACAAAACCAAACAAACTGAGTATATCCCACTTGAAAGCAGAGGTATGCCTCTACCCCCAAAAATAAAACCATCGGCTAGTGCAAAAGTGAACATTTGATCATTACAGGTTTAAGATTCAAATTACTCCTTGACATTATGACAATTATAAAAGATACATGGATTTAAGTATGCACACCTGAATGTCAAGAAATAACTGCATGCAAATTCTATCTGTTTCAGAAACATTATGGTCTGAGACATCTGAGCTTGCTCCAGCTCGCCTCTGAGCACCTTTACGTATTCTCTGAAGGGAAGTCTCTGTTTTTCTTGCCTGGTTGAGAATGTAAGAATGGTCAATCGAGAGTACTCAAGATTAAAGACTTCATATACATGTTTCCATTGTCATGTTTTACCGTGTTAACAATATCAGCAGCCAACTCATGATAACGACCAGTAATCTTGAAAGTGGCACCTACTACGAGTTCACTTTTGGTATCTTCTGTCAAATATGTGGAAGCTCGCTCACCATCCAGAAAGACCTGGGTACAGTATGATGGTTTAGAAATTGTTTTATTTTTGTTACTAAAAGGGGTTTACAGAAGTTTAACATATATTTGGAAGGGGTAAAATTTTGTCTTACTAAAGCAAGCAGATTGTCGAACACAAGAAGACAAAGGGAAGATTAGAAAGAACTTTAGCCGTATAAAAAGGATGAACTTAAACACACATTCAAACAGTAACAGTTGTGCCTCAGTAGAATGTATACCCATATCGTTAGATGCATTTGATATGACGATTATTAAGAATAATATAATATAATAGTAAAAATAGCAGGATAGCGAACACATTTGGCATGAAGGAGGTGCGATCTTGTACATGGTTGAGAAATATGCAACACTAACTGAGCAAACAATTCACACCTGTTCTTATTGATCTTAAGCTTTCAACAGGCTTGAAAATGCAGTCATGCATCACTCATATATGGCGTGCATGTAACAGCTTCAGCATCCAAACATCATGCTCCAATTTTATATAAAAACAACAGGGCATAATCTATTGATGCTCTTCCGAATCTAAATCTAAATTAAAAAAAATGAGCGGATACCTTCAAGGGACGCAACACCCCTGACACATAATGGGAATGTCTCACTGGAGGTGGTTTTTTAGTCATCCTGTAAGCAGCAACTATCCCATGCAGTTGTTTCAATTCCTACATTTATGTATCAAAACATGTTATCAGATAATATTGCAGAAATTTATCAAACGGGGATATCTTGATAACCAAATGCCTTGAATGTTTATTACGGTACCTCATTAGATTTCTCAACTAATGTTTCGATGATAGAATCAATCACAGAAGGGACAAGATCTTTAAGAGATTTTCCACCTTGCAAAATGCTGTGTTTGACAAGATCAAGTACTTCGTTCGAGCAGGAATTAAGAATCTCAAACACGTCTTCAACATAGTTGCCACAAACCTCTGCAGCTAGATGATTTAAATCATGAATTATCTGCAAGAAAAAACAAAAATATTATCACAAAATCTCATGAGATGATATGAACAACACCTACGTCACAGTTTGAGAGGAAAAGATCAAGTTTGTGATCTTATACATGGGAGTTTTTATGGGCACATGTTGTATCCTTGTAGTTTTTCATACCATATTGTGGTGAGGAAAAAAGTTACTGATAGGAAACTAGTTTATAATACTGAGAGCATAAAGGCTGCATGTGTCTAGTGTCCAGACCATAGACTTAATTTAATATAGTGAACAAGAATCAAAAGGTTTAAGGATTGCTGGGTCTGGTCATCATCTTCAGCCATCATGTTCAACCATCCTGTGAATCACTTGGTTATGTTCTGTTTAGGTCAGCCAATAATTTCTGCCATACAGCTAAATTTGGTTCAGTCGATTTCTGTTTTTGGTACTCTGTTCACCCTGTGGCTTTTCTAATCTCTGTCCTTTTGTTTCCAGTGTCTAGATAGCGTAATCATGTAGTGTTAGATAACATAGAGATGAAGGGAGTCATCTTATAATGCCAACACATGTTGCGTGTTGCAATGACAACCATCTGACATGCACCTTGATGCACTCAATAACCGTTTTGTTCCATTGTCTGTCTGTTGAATATTTTAACAGAAAATGCTTAATCTGACAAAGCATATCCTATCCAGCAACTGACACCTGTAGATCTTTTGTAGCTTCCAAGCCCCATCCAGACTATGTTTTACTGCTCAATGCTCAACGCAATTGCAACTTGAGGCATTAGATTTTGAATGGCTTTCCAACTCTCATAATTTCACATGGGTATGAGAGTAAGGAATCAAGAGCAGGCATCCAGAAAGGAGCGGAAATCTAGAGCATTCAGAGAGGCATCAAGTTCAGTATTAGGAATCCAGGAAAACCATCAATGATTTTCCTTTTCGGTCTGTTTTCATTTTTGTCAATACATGCTCTACTTCAAAATCTCCATCTCTATCTTGCTTGTCAAGTTGGCAATGATATTCCTATTCTGCAACTTCGGGAGAAACAAATATGACTAAAAGTAGCTAAAGGTGTGGTTTAATTATACCCCTATAAATTCTAATGGACATTCTTATGCACCCTTAAACATACGAAATGAGACATGATGTGATACATACATAAACAAAATCATCTGGAGCAGCAGCAAGGGCCCATTCGAATGGAGAGTTGGAGCCTGAGTTACGGGTTCTGCGAGCAGACAGTCCAGCTGACAACCAATTTGCGTATCTATAGATCAAAATTTCCCCATGTCAGAGATAAATCTAACAAAATTAAGTTGATTCAAATCTGATTGCCAAATAGACCTAGATAGAAGCTGCAACGTTAAGCGAAGAAATCTGTCGGAGATAGAAATGACAAGAACATCTTCTCTCCAACAGGATCTGAGGCATTCCATAAGAGTGAGACTTTGCTTCAATCTCACGTGTTGAGAACTTCCCTGCTCAGAATCTGACTTCTGAATTGGGGTAAGACCAGAACCTACAAGTGAAGAGTCTAAAGAACCAGCAATTTCCTGAAATCTGCAAAACAACATACACTTGAATCAGCCTCCAGTCCCTTCATTTTCTTACGATATATTGGTTTATGTGCTATCTCACATGCAGAAGAGAATGGGAATAATAATGGTTTAGATTTTAGAGACTGACACAGAAAGGAAATTGCTGGTACCTTAATGAGAAATACACCCCAATGTTCCATTGTCGCATGAAATCTACATATACAGCCTCAGCTCGAAAGTTGGCAACAGCAGATCTGGATGGACAGTATCCTTGCATGATGACACAAAGTTACAATCACAAATAATAGAGTGGTCATTATACCAAGATGTTAACAAGCCAAATACAAATAGAGATACACAAAATCAGAAATTATTCTACTACCTTCTAAATCAGCCAGGAAACCTAGACTTGATTGGTAATTTTTCAGGAACTCGGTAGGCCTTCCAGGAGAAAAGGCCCCTGGCTTTCCCTGTTGGATTGCCCAAAGAACCTCCTTAAGTATTGAATTGGCAAGGAAGCTAAATACATGCAAACCCGAATTTTCTGCAATTGAGGGACAGTCATATAGCCATCAAAAAGTTATGTTACTTCTCAAGCCAGAATCTAGTGTGCCAGTTTGGGAACAAATATAAAAAAACAAAAGGACTCATAACATACAGAAGTGTCGAACACCAAAGTTTTATTTGTAGGGACAGGTCATCCAGAATGAAGTAAACGAGTACAGGAACCAAATGGAGTTTGAACCAGACAATAAATGAGAGCTAGGGCAAATAAGTGAGTTTCAAAACATTGATGGTTTGAATTCATAGCAACAATTTTTAAAAAGGTGAGTGGAAGAGAAAGAATTGAATTAGGCGACTCAAGTAATCATATCAAGAAGATCATGGTTGAAACCCCCAGTAATCAGACTTTTCAACCGCTTCGTCTCATAAAAATATCAAGCGAAGCAATGAAATTGAGCAAGTTATTCACACCTTCGATATAGCAATGATAAATCAAAAAATCAAGCCAACTTTACCCTAGATCCTGGTTAACATATGACCACATAGCTACTTCTTTTTGGCAATAAGGGTATTGTATCGAGACATTATAGCTACTTGACACATATCAAGGAACTAACATGACCAATAAAATGTAGCATGAGTTGGGAAATACTACATTGAAATGTATGATGGACTAAAAAACAATAATTAGTCAAATGCCTCAAAGTTCCATAGGCAAGGCCTTAAATTATATGATGACCATACCCGTTGAAGAAATCTCTAACAAAAATGTACACTCTTCGGCAATAAGATGCTTGATTTGTTTATAGTCTTCTTCAAGCTCATCCCCAATAGACCCACCAACCACTCCAGCTGAAGTGTATGGAATCACCTTCTGAACTAATGGTGCCACAACTGTTGAGCGGAATATCTCTTCTGCATTTCGGGTGTTGTCCACAGCAGCGTAAGCACGTAAGCAATTGTATACTGCATTTGCATCCTTGTGTATCAGTCCATCTACGAAACAGTGTCCCAAGCTTGTATCCAACAATGAGCTAGCATTTTGTATCCTCTTTTCCATGTTCTCAATAAAAGGCAGGTTCTGTACTGCCGTTAACAGAGAAAGAATGTGTGTAAGTTACTAAGACACTATCGAGAGCATTTTTCAAAGTATTCATATCCTTTCCAGACCACCATCCTCGAATGCTAGCAAGCCGAACATAGGGATAAATAGTATCTGATAAACAACAATATGAATTACATCTACATCTACATCTACTGCAAAAATATAGGTGCCAACATTTAGCTCGTTATACATAATAAACATGTGGCAACTTCAATTAACAAGGGAACAGCATTTAGTTCATCATATATTATAAACATGTGACAACTTGAATTAAGAAAGGGAACAGTTACCAACACAGTGTCACTTGACAAGACAAGAGAGTTGGTACTATTGTGTTGACCACCATTATGCAGTTTGGTGAGCAGAAGTAGAATATAGGTCCTCCCAAGGTTTTCGGTCGGTTAATGAAAGTAAGACTAGAACGAATAATTCAGCCAACAGAAGCTCCACAAACTTAATGATAAAAAACAACCTATAAAATCACTCATATAACATGGATGCAGTGGAAAGACCTTGGCATGAGCAAAGTAGAACTTTAGCCTGTTCATTTCACTAGCAATTCTCTCCAAAAGCATGCTTTGGGTTTCCCTGAGAATTATTCCAGTTTCAGCATGCTGTATAGAGACACCATTACTTAAATGACCCCTTTCTGCCGTCTGTAAATCTCCGTTTGACCCATCAGCAGGCACACTATGCAGCTCCTTTATTAATTTCTCAACCTGCAATCACAACAATAAAACTGCATAAATCCCTAAATTTACTTGATATATTCCAATATTGAAGGGACCTTATGTATGTTGACAGAAGCAAGAGACATAGGACATCTAAACTTTCCGAGCATATAATCAAGATCAATGGTATACAATTCTTGCAGCAATCTATTGGTAAAACTAAACTGAGCCATAGATGAAGTCCCAACCTTTTAGCCGATCTTTTTGCCAACACTTCCTTATTAAGAATACAAATAGCAGCTATTCATTAGCAGGTAGGGGGAGTCGAATCTTTGTCTCTGTGACTAAAAGACTAAAACTACATTAAATGCCTTTTTACAACTACTGAAGGCTAGCATGCTACCTAAGATAAGTACCGCCGTGTGAATAGAAGATAAAACCTCTGAATAATAAGTAACACCCTCTTCAACATAATTTATTTGGTTAGTTAATGTCATTGCAGTTGATATTACCAATTTACCAGTCACATGAAGCTGCTAAACCTTCCAAATACTTCATAATGATGCTCGTATGTGAGACAGGACAGGAGTCATCATCAGTTTCCAAATGGAAAATGCCAAATACTTTAGCTATTTCGTAATTACGCACTCCGGTACACACTCAGATAGTCAGATGAAATCAGAATGAAATTGACATTGCAATCAGATGATTGATGGTCTTCCAGCAATTCGAGAAGCTGGGATCTCCCTAGGCTATTGTCAAAATCAGATCACATATCAGATACCGGTCTCCTACACCCCTCACACCTGTTTAATAGATTATTCCTGCTACTTTTCCGATTCTACCCCCTTATAATAGAATACGCCCCATTCTTATATTGCCCATATTCCTCTTATCTACTACTACTATTACATTATTATTATAACTACTTCCAACTCTACCCTTTACTCCCAGCATAATATCTGATAGCAACTTCTAAGGTATAACACACTCTTGGCCAAAAAAATTGTTCAGACCGTTGTGCAAAAATCATGACCACAAGTTTATCATGGACAAGAATATATATATATATATATATATATATATATATAATATATATATTGTGTATGTTCATAAAATTTGGAAAATGGACATTAGAATTAGGGGTGTCAATTTTGTACCAATACAAACCAACCAATTGTTGTACCAACCGCACCAATTTAATTGGTACCAATTAAGTTGGTACCAATATAATTGGTTGGTAGTACCGTACCAACTATATAAACTTGGTTGGTACATGGTATTAGAAGTCGTGTACCACGGTAATGCCGTACCGTACCGACTTATTTTTTATTATTTATTAATTAAAGTTTAAGAAATAATACAACATATTTTGATTTTAAATTATCTTAATTTGAATTTTGCTAAATTATAATACAAATAGATATATAGAATATGATTGAATTCATTCGCGTACCCCTAACAATCTTAGTAACCGCATCCACACCTCCATTGTCCATCGACGCTCCTCAATGGCGGCTTGTATTAGACTATTAGTGAATGCTTGTATTATATGAAGATTATTTGAATGCTTGGATTGATAGGGATAAGTGGTACAACACATATCAAATGTTATGTGAATGTACGATAATTTTAGTGCATCTAGATCTAGTTGGTAAATATGTCAATTTAAATAAATTCATAACTTCAACTTTTACGATGTTGGTACAATACCGTACCAACATGTACCAACCGAAAAAAGTTGGTACCAATTTAATCGGTACCAAGTATAGTTGGTTGGTATTTGGTATAATTTTTTTTGTACCAATTACAATTGGTTGGTACATGGTATATGGAAAAAAAAACATGGTACCGTACCATGTTCACCCCTAATTAGAATCAGATGTGGAACATAAGAAGTAAAAAACAGGTCTACGTTCAACAGATAACAAATGCATCAAATTATCCTCAATTATTCAAACCCGCACTTCATATATCCTAAACCTTAGATCACCAATCCGCAATTCAGTTAGGTTTAATAAAAGGGTACCTTGTTAACCCATGAACCTATATCTGTAGCATTAGTGTTCAAGTCCTAAAGATCACAAGGTATTGTCTCTCCAACTCCCATGGAAATTGCAACATTTGACATCTACATAGCCTTTGAGCATGGACAAGTGTACACCGGATAACCAGAAAAATAGATGACCGTTGTGGACCAAAATCAATAAAGAATCAGATCATTTATGATATGAGAATGGTAAACCTGTAATATTAACATGAACATTTGCCAATTGTGGAAACCTTGCAATTTCTATGCGAAATTAAAATTGGAACAATAGCAGTTCTCAAGGGCTGGGCTACCATGTTAACAATGGTAATCAAGTTAACTACAAAAAGTTGCTCGGATCTCAAACACCATTTCAATTCGACAACTTGTTCAAAACGAGATCGACTAAAAAAATTCAACCCGTAAAACTGTAGCTTAGGAATCCAGATGTGGGTATGGATGTAAACCATGGGAAGCCAATTCTAAAAAATTTCACATTACCTTGGAGACGACATGAGATGTATCAAGCAAAAGCTCCAAGATCTCTCTAGCAGCAGAAGCTTCCGCTCTTTGCCTAAGTCCACCCTGTAACGACAAAAGCGATCCTTCAACCGCCCCACGGAACCCCAATATCTTCTCACGGATCTCAATGAGTGGTGCACGCATACGCAAAACGGCGGCATCGACATCAACAAGTTTCGTGCTGAGATTCACGAAGTCAGCATAATCTCGGTTAATTAGCTCAACGAGTTCGTGTTTAAGGGATGAAAGATGTGACTGAAGCTCCGATCTTAGGGTTTCAAAGGGGACAAAAGTTCGTAGATCGGAGATGTATGATTCGGAGTCGAAATCAGGGCTAAGGAATGAGGATTGTTTGAACCATAAGGGGTGTGAGTCGATCGGATCACCGAAGAGGTCGGCGGTGGCAGTTCGCGGCGGAGTAGACAGTGGAGGTGGCGTCACCGGTAGCTGTTCCTGCTGGATCCCCATTGGAGAGCGAGATGGTGAAGTGTCCGTACCCTCCTCTGTGCAGATTGAAATGTAAAAACGCAGAGGGGAAGTGGGATGAAAGTTGAGAAGAAATGGATCTAAAGAGCAAAAAACAATGATAATAAAATAATTAAGCAGTTTTTCGGTTCCTTTTTCATTAAGGCACTAGAAGTTTACCCGCTAGTTTACCCGTGCAATGCATCGGATCGGATGAGCAAATATAAATGAAAATAAAAAATGAATGTAATAGCTTATCAGAAAAAAAAGAAAAAAATATATATATGGAGTAAATCATATATTTATAATTTATGTAGCATTAGTAGTGATAAACACATAACTTGAGTTTTTTCAATCATGAAGCATTAAAAAATTATATTAAAGTAATCGTTAAATGTATATTTGACTTTTAAAAACATGTATTAATCAACGATATCTAACGAATGATAATATTTTTTCAAAATACTGAAATATAGAATAGGTAAAAATAACAAATATAATGTTGGATAATATTATTTTGTATCTAAACGTATATATAGGTTCATTATTAGTTAGTTTTATAGAATTCTAAAGGCTTTAAAAACTTGTATACATGAAGAAAATACATGTACTATCATAATTAAAGAAATATGTTAATTTGAGCAAGTAAATAACTTTTCTTCTTTTGGAGAAACCCCAAATAGAAGGGAAAAAACTTGAATATGGAAAGTAGTGAAAAAGTAAAGTTTGAATTTTTTTCAAATTAGTTGTACCTTATGCATACTAAGTTGTGAATTAAGAGATTTTTGAAATGTATGCATAAAATGGTAGTACCTTATGTTTTATAAGTAGTAATTAAGAGTTTTTTATTCCGTCTTTATAATATAGTATTATTAAGTTGTGAATTAAGAGATTTTTGAAATGTATGCATAAAATGGTAGTACCTTATGTTTTATAAGTAGTAATTAAGAGTTTTTTATTCCGTCTTTATAATATAGTATTATTAAGTTGTGAATTAAGAGATTTTTGAAATGTATGCACAAAATGGTAGTACCTTACGTTTTATAAGTAGTAATTAAGAGTTTTTTATTCCGTCTTTATAATATAGTATAGATATATGATATAAAATACATTGTTGTTCGATTGTTAAACTGAATAAATAGTCTAAACGACATAAATGACAATTATAACTCTTAATGTATATTTTCTCTAATTAAAATAATCATTTTGAACCCAATTTCAAACCACTTCATTTCCGGATGTATTAACCCAAATTAGAACCATTTCATTCCCAAAATATCGAACCCTAATCTTATTTCAAAAACAAAGTTTTTAAGTTAGAGTAATCCAACCAATGTTCAATGCATCTAAATGGAAGATTGTTGGCTTGTTGTTCGTTCGAGATGGAGGCCAATGCAGTGGGCAAGTGCTAGGAAGAATGGGAGAAAGCAAGAGAGCAGTTATGAGGTCAAAATGATTTCAAAAACTGATTACACATATAACAATCTTAGGTGTTCGAGCTTTGAGGGAAGATATCACAGGTTTGAGGAAGACAGAGCAACTTTTAGATTTGAGGGAAGAATCGAGAGATCAACAATGGGAGAAGTAATCAACACCTAGATAAATCGAGCAGGTGTGTGAGCTTTGAGAAAAGTGTGTGAAGGGCGCCTGGAGAAATCAAGAGGTGTGAGTTTTGCTTTAAATCAATAACCTTTAACGGTGGTTGGAGAAGAGACAACAACTTTTAGAGTCGAGGGAAGAGAGAGCAAAACAGAGCCTAGAGAAATCAAGAGGTGTAAGTTTTGCTTTAAATCCATAATCTACTGTTTTAAATGTAAAAGGTAGCTTTTAATGGAGGGTAGTTGGGGAGATATTGATGGTTGAGGCCATAGGAGTAATGTATTTTGGCTGAGCGAATGAGCCCCCACCAAACAACCTTTTATAGTTTAGCGAATAAGCCATAAGACATATACGACTCATTAAGCCACAAACGAACATCCCCTTAAAACCACATGGACCCAATTCGTGATGTAGGGGTTGTTCGGTAGCTTAATGGAATTAATATCATGTATGGCTTATAGTAAGCCATAAGTAGGTGTTCGGTTGTGGCTTATTCAGTAAAATAGTGGCTTATCCGATAAGCCAAAAAAGTAGAGTCTTTTGGACTTAACCATTTATTAATCAATTTATTCCCTTTTTACCCTTCCCGTCTTTCATCCCCATCACTCTATGTTCTCCATCTTGCAAGACATTATAATTCTCGGTGTAGATGTTACATAGTTGGTTCTTATCCTTTAGAGAGGACATCCCTAAATTTTCCAAACCTACGACAGTCTATGTTCTCCATCTCTTACATCAGTGTTATCCGGCGGTTTTTTACATTGATCTCCGGCTGGTCTCTCCTGGTTTTCTATAAAACAAGCTGCTTATTCATCTCTTCAGTTGCTTCTTCATCCGCGTCGGGAAAATTGTCTCCAAGCATCCTTCTCCTGGTAATCTATGGCCTCCTCGTTCTGCTGCTTCTTCGGTTTTGCTTTTGGGTTAGTTACACTATTTTGGATCTGTGACCTCCTTTTTCTCGACCTGGATCTTGTTTTTATGTTGTGGTTACTAATCTTGTATTTGGGTTTTAGGTTTTGGTTTGGTTGTAGACCTTGATCTAGAACTTGTTTTTATGTTTTGGTTAACAATCTTGTATTTAGGTCTTGTGTTCTTGTTTGGTTACATATATTGTTTTTCTTTCTTTGGTTACATATCTTGTAAAAAGGTTTGATATGCATAAATTTTGATCTTTTGGTTACAAATATTTTGTTGTTCATAAAATAGTTTGATCTTGTTTATAGATCTTTTGGTTACCTATCTTGTTTACAAATACTCTTTGGTTACATATCTTTTGGTTCTAAATATTTTGGTTTGCCTACATATCTTGTTGTTCATAAAAAGTTTGATCTTTAATGTTGTTTAATCAAAAGGTAAAATAGTCATTTTCATTATTCAGATGGTTTATTCAGCACAACATGTAACACCCCTAAATTTGGAAAGAGCAACTAAACAAAACTTTGATAAAATAACCAAATAAAGGATAAAATCCTTTCTACAATCCATCCTTGGAAATACTTCACCTTTAAAACATAAAATTAACACCACCATTCAATAACTTAAGTCATATACTAAGACTAAATAAAGTCGGGTGTTACTTATCCCAAATGAAAGTTGTTATTCCCTAAAATAAATGCGGAAGACTTCACCATGTTATTCACTCCTCGAGCATACAACTAACACTCATCTCTTCACAATGTCACTAGAACTATTCCTAACCGGATCTGTTACACATGCCGACAAATAAAAAGGTTAGGTTAACGCCTAGTGAGTTCAAAAGTTTTCATCATAAATATAAATAAATTGTTAAACCGAAATAATGCAACTTAAATCACGATTTTTTAAAATCATAAACATTAAATATGAAAGCAATTCGTCTTTCAAACATAAGTTTCGTGAAGGAAACTCCTATAAGAAATATTCCATTCAGAATCTAAACTCAAACCCAAAACTCATCCAAAACATGAATAATGATTAAATTCCCAAATAATGAAAGCGTGGATTAAGAATTTATTATCCAGAACATCCGAAAACCCGAATAAGATATGATACTCAAACCACAAATCATAGATAATAATCCATATATAAAATGTCACCAAAATCATGGATAATATGCAACACCCCAAAATAACCAATATACACAATAACAACATCTAAAGTGTCAAATCGTAGATAATCTTTGTTTCAAAAAAATATATCTAAAATCCACCATTTGGTGATGGGGGAGACCCGATTCCATTGAATATGACGGAACACAAAAGTAGGTCACATATTGTTGGTCCCAAATAGTAGTAAGTAAACAAGAAAATTATTGTAGAAGGGGGGAGGGGTTGAATACAATACACACAAATTTTCACTTAATTTAATTGTTATTGATTTGAAATCAAGAATTACACATAGAAAACTTTTGATTGTTGCGGAAGAGAACAGATGAATCTGTTCAAACAATCTTACACTTAGAAAATGAAGAAACAATTGTAAAACACCTAGAAAACAAAAGAACTTTGTAGAGAGAAATTTTCCAGTGCATTTAGAGAGTTTGAAGGCTTGTAAAGCTGGTTATCTTGCATGTTGAACCATCATCCATATTTATAGTGCCTCATGCATTTAATGCATGGGACACATGTTGAGCAAGGGATGGACACAAGTCTTCAGCAAGGTACATGATGTACCTTTTGTTTTGAGGTGTTTTGTCTTGAAGTGTTGACCTGCAGAGGATGGTGTAGACCTTTCCTTAAAAGAGTGTAATATACAAAACATACTTTTTCTGATCTTCGGATGAGGTCCACGTCAATGCAAAATATCACAAACATACTTTCTCAGAAAAGTAAATGTGTTTGTGCCGATGATATTTTCCCACCAAAACTTATCAGAGACAAGTTTGGTGAATAAAGAGACAAGTCGGCATAGGTGAGAAATCTTCGGGCTCCTGAAGATGTGATAGATCTTCAGGCTCTTGAAGATGTGAGATCGACACCATCCTGGCCGATGGTGTAGATCACATAGATATGCTTGGCTTTAGGCTGAGAAAGAATGTTTGTTTGGAAGAATAGGGTTAGAGGGATTTTAATCTTCAGGAATGACTATTTGAAGATTGGGGATTGAAGATGAAAATATAGGCAAGTCACTATTTTGATGAGATGTGTCTGAGGAGAAAGAGACATATGGATTTGAGCTAGATGAAGGATTTTGAGAATCTTCACCAATACATGAAGAAATCCACCAATTTAATTCATCATCATCACATGAAGAGATAATGACTTAAGATCATCAAACTTCACATGAGTAGATTCATCATGCATTTTCTCCGAAGATTGTAGACCCGATATGCTTTTGAAAAGATAGAATATCCAACTAAGATTACTTCATAAGATTTGTTAATGCTCAAACACCTGCAATCATAGAGAAATCATTTCTTTGGTACCCATTTTGATGTGGGTCCTTTTAGGTTAGAAGAAGAATCCTTAGAAGCATTTCTATCAATTCTTTCCACAAGGACAATCCTTAGCAAGATGGAAGGTGTCACTACAGTTATAGCATTTTCTGTAGATAAAACCCTTTTTGGAGCTTTGGTCATCTTCCTTATGATGACTGGTCACATTGACTTTTATGGCTTTTGAAGATAGAGAAGAATCAAGAGGCTTGGGACCCAAGATACCTTTGCCAGAGTTAGTTGAAGGAATATAAGAGGGTATCTTGGGATTTAGCTTTTTCAACATCACAAATCTTGGAATGGGAAGAGAGGAGGATTTCTTAGAATCTTTCTTGGGAAATTTTCTTTTGGAAGGTAGATCGACAACCAATTTTTCTTTTTCAGAAGAAGAGAATTTCTTTGTAGAAGGTTGAGATTCTCTGGTTGGAATTTTAGAGGGTTTGGGTATAGAAGAGGAAGAGTCCTCATGAATTGTCAGAGATATCATTGACTCAAGAATGGGTTTGGGAGGGTCATTTGAGCCTTGGGCTTCCTCACTTTCATGAGGTGAACCAATGCCTTTGGCTTTAATGAACATCCCAAACTTTAGATTTTCAGTGAGATCAGGAGAGTCCAAGGTTTGAGAGTTGTCAGAGTTCTCTTCAGAAGACTCATAGAATGAAGGAAGAGATAAAGGAGCATGGGTATCAGAAGGAGGATCAAGGTCAGATTTCCCAAAGCCTAGTCCAGACTTGTCATCACAAGACATTTGATGTTAAAAAATCTTTTAAATTTTTTGGAGGAACTTGTCTACCTTTTCACAATTTCTTACTCCTTTAAAAACCTTTTGAGAAGTTTATTTTTCTCTCTGGCAAGAGTGAAATTTATGGTTTTCAAATCTTCAAGCTCAGTCTTGATTTTGTCAAAATGTTTCAGTTGAGAAAGACATATTTGAAGTTGAGAAGAAATAGATTTTATCTGAGCATTTGCCTTTTTCTTGGCGTCTTTGGCTTCATAGAAGTCAATAGTCAAAGGCCTTAATCTTTTCAGCATCCGAGAGAGAGAGAAAAAGGATGTACCTGGGTAGATGAGGTAGAGCACTCAGCAGACACAAGGGCCATAGAGGAGGATTGAGCTTCACTTTCATCAACATCATCTATTTTAGCCATGAAGCAAAGGTTGGCCATTTCTTTGTCACTTTCAGAAGTGGGTTTATCTGCCCAATCATGGGTTTAAGTCATTTGACCTTTTCCCTTTTTGAGCAAGGTTTCATTTCTCTCATTCTCTCTCTTATATTTTCCCTTGTATTTCTCAACTCGGTTAGAGTTTGAGGAGATAGACATATTTGGCTTTTGAAAAGAGGGTTGGTAGGAATTAGACTTGGTTCTGACAGACCTAGAGGAGGTACGGTTAGAGGAGGGTAGTCTGGATTTATCAGAAGATCTGCTCTGTACTCAGAAGCAAAGTGTCCCTTCCTCCCACACCTGTAACATTCCTCATTTGATTTGTCAGAGGGAGTGGTTTTAGAAAAAGTAGAAGAGGATTTTCTTGAAAACCTGGATTTTTCATAAGAGAAGCGAGGTTTGCCTTTAGAAAAACCTGCCAGCATGGCAACACCATCTAACAGCTGAGCTACAGAGGTCTCCTCTCCTTATCATCAGCCTCACCAAGATAGGCTTCTAAAGGATCATTGGGATCCTCTTGACTATTATTATCAGAATCATAGGGATAGGTGATTCTAGGAAGACACATAGTATTTTTGGAAGAATCACTGACAAGAGCTAGAGAAGAGCTTTTAATGTCTTTTGTGATAGACTTCCTAAGCAGTTTAGTCTGCTCGTAGTTAAAAAGAGTGTCATACGAAGCAGTGAGTGGCATAGATTCAAGATCCTTGGTAGACTTAATGCAAGTACAAAAGTTTTCCCAAAACTCATGTAGACAGTCCATGAACTTGCATAAGACTTCCTCATTATCATAAATGTGACCCACAAGTTTTAGATCGTTGGGAAGACCGTTAAAACGATTATAGTAGTCTAAGAGAGATTCCCCCTTTTCATACGAAAAGAGTTCATACTTTCTTACAACAGCAAACTTTCTTACAACAGCAAACTTTCTGCTCTTTTTCACCTTAGACGTACCTTCATAAAGAACACACAGAGTAGACCACATTTCTTTAGCAGTAGAGAAGTTAACAAGAGAGTGATAGACCTCATCAGGCAGAGAAAGGGCAACGATGACTCTGACTTTAGTATCAAGAGCTATAAGACGTATGTCTTCATCATTATATTTATTGGGATTCTTTATAATATATCTCCCAATAGCTGGAGTTCTTTGTTCATCAGAAGAGTCCTCATCAACTTTTGCCTTGTCTGTATTTTTGGTATTATACCGGTCCCAAACTCTAGGAATAAAAGGACCTTCATGTAAAACAGTAGGATATCTGCTGTCAACTCCTTCTAATAAGAGTATCATATGACTTTTCCACAGAGGGAAGTTATTGGGATTAAACTTTGGTGGTTTGGCTATAGAGCCATTGTCGTATGATACATCACAGTGTTTTGAGAAAAAACATTGTTTAAAGAAGATGAAGAGGATGTCATTGCATATCTAGTTTATTGAATTAAACTGACCAGCTCTGATACCACTTGTTGGTCCCAAATAGCAGTAAGTAAACAAGAAAAGTATTATAGAAGGGGGGGTTGAATAAAATATACACAAATTTTCACTTAATTTAATTCTTATTGATTTGAAATGAAGAATTACTCATAGAAAACTTTTGATTGTTGCAGAAGAGAACAAATGAATCTGTTCAAACAATCTTACACTTAGAAAATGAAGAACAATTGTAAAACACTTAGAAAACAAAAGAACTTCGTAGAGAGAAAATTGCAGTGCACTTAGAGAGCTTGAAGGCTTGTAAAGCTGGTTATTTTGCATGTTAAACCATCCTCCATATTTATAGTGCCTCATGCATTTAATGCATGGGACACCTATTGAGCAAGGGATGGACACATGTTTTCAGCAAGGTACATGATGTACCTTTTGTCTTGAGGTGTTTTGTCTTGAAGTGTTGACCTGCAGAGGATGCCGAGTAGGGGTGCTCAAAAACCCGATCAACCCGATCAACCCAACCCAACCCAACCCAACGCGAAATAACTCAAACCGAAGCAACCCGATTTCTAATCGAGTTGTAAAATCTTCAAACCGTATGTATTGGGTTGATATCGGGTTACTTTTATTTGAACCCAACCCAACCCGATGAACCCGACGAACCCGATCCTTTTATTTTGTGGATTTAATATGATTATTAAGTCTCAATTAATATGTAAATTAGACAATTACACTATTGTGTACCCTCTTCATTTACATATATTTTCAATCTATTATTCATCTCTATATAACTCCTTTGTATATATGTTTAATAAATGTAAACACACATACACACACACACACACACACACATATATATATATATGCAAACTAAAAAATTAACTGAATGTGATATATTTAAGATTTAATAAGTATGAATAAGTTGTACCAAATGGTTGATGATGACACGACCAACCTCAAGGCAAAGAAAGCGAAAGCATCGGGGTTGAAAACGTCTAAAACGATTGTTGTTGATTGACATGTTATCATTTGGTTTAGACATTTTTATATGTAATATTGTAATATTTTTGATGAACTTACATACTCTCATGAATTATCGGTCATTCGATTGTATTTCAAAGAAATGTTTCCTTTGTGTTTATATTTCTAAATTTGATTTCATCTTGTTTAAACACAACCCGATCAACCCGACCAACTCGAACGGTTTGGGTTGGGTTGGGTTGTACTTTTGATCGGGTTGGGTTGGGTTGTAAAATTTTCAAACCGCCTATATTGGGTTGATTAGTCGAAAAGCCTCCAACCCGATCAACCCAACCCGTGAGCACCCCTAATGCCGAGGATGGTGCAAACCTTTCCTTAAAAGTGTAACACCCGTAATTTTGGAGTTGGGTGAAAAGTTGACCTTTACCCAAAGTTCAAGGGGGTCAAATGTAACTTGGGTAATATAAATATAAATCAACTTAAGATATTTTCTAAATATCTCATTTGTTGATATTTTGATCTGGGAAGAAGAGAGAGAGAGAAGCAGGGAGAAGAAGGAGATCATCGTTTCGGACAAATCAAGGTACGAATCTAGCTTAATGCTTTGATCTGAGTGTTATCTGCCGTATAGAATCTCGTTGTTAAGGTTTTTAACCGTTTCATTTCGAGATTTACGTATTTTGAGTTTGGATCTGGGTTCAGTAAATGTCTATGGCGTGTTCTTGATAATCATCGTATAAGACATGGAAGTGGTCTCGACCGGAAGAAGTCTCGACCGGAAGTTGTTTCGACCGATATTAGCATTCGACCGATATTGGCATTCGACCGATATTGGCATTCGACCGATATTGGCATTCGACCGATAGTGGCACTCGACCGATAGTGGTACTCGACCGGTACTTGTCTTGACAGTGTGTTGTGTTTTGTATTCAAGAGTTGTAAGTCAATAAGTTGTCTATATTTTTGGCTTACCGATTTATCGGTGTTGTCGTAGGTAGCAATCGTAAGAAGCAGACTATAAACAGGAAGAAATCTGAGGTGAGTCCTTTAAGCTAAATCCGTCTGTATTACGAAAGCTATGTGATAAATGTATTTGTTTAAATGTGGAAAACCACGTTTTAATATGGCATATTGTTGTTGGGTAATGTTTTCTAAATCCCATCATTTTAAGAATCAAGACTTATTGAATTGAACTATTGTTCATATGAATTGCCTGTATATTTGATTTAATATGAGTATGTTATGAAATGACATGCTTTGGCTTTGAGTATTGTGCAATGGATCCATAGGCACAGTGTTCATATGTCCCCGTTTTGGGCATTTGGTTCACGTTTTGGCACGGAATAGGCATCGGGTTGCCATGATAAGTAAGGTGTAGGCCTATACGGTCGGGCAGCGTCTCATGGTGCAGTAAGGTGTAATTCCATTATGTGCTTGAGTTCCCCCTGTTTTGGGAACTCTCAAGAATAGATCCAGAGGGGTTGACTTGGTGTTTTGAGCAATAGATCTAGAGGGGTTAAGCTCGTTATATGATTTGGTGTTATTTATACCATGTTTAATCGCTAATGGTTTATTTGATTTCTTGACTAAGCTCATGGCTATACTCACCGCATGACATCGATTTGGGTTTAGTACTCCCCTTTTTATTGGCTTGTTCTCATTAGGCTTTAGCCTAACACTTGCTCTTGATTGTCATGTTGGCAGGTCATCTTAACAGTGGGGCACGCCGGGACTGAGGGAACGACCTTGGGGTCGTGAGTGGTCTTTTGAGGATATCTAGTGACCAACGTACAGTGATTTTTGAAGATACACATTTTGGAAGGATAGAGACACCCAACCCTAATCTAGTTATTTAATTGTAGATTAGTAGGTTGTCGTCTTATGCTCCATTTATTGACCGTGTTTATGTCTAACCTATACTCCGTTTGGGATAATATTGTATGTTGGGATTGTAATACCTTTTTCCGCAAGTTTAGTCTATTGTAGAATTTCGATTTTTTATTTCCGCTAATTTTTAGGGTGTTACAAGTTGGTATCAGAGCATTGGTTTAAGTGAACTAGGTATGGCTGTATGATGCCTAGACTTAAGCCGAGACTATTAAGCTATGACTCGTGAGATGGGGTAGACCTTCTAAGATAGGATGGTCTTAGAGTCAACGGAAACTTGCACAAATTGAAAGTTGTAATGATGGTAATAAGAACTCTTGCGTATTATGTGTTCATAATTTCACTTAGCTAACGTTATTATGAAAATGTTTTACGTAGGCATACTTAAATTACTGTTGTTATAATAATTGATAAGTGTAGTAGTACGTTGTTTGTGTTTTCCGTAATCCTTATCCTGTTCTTTTGCATGATTGCATTCAGCAGAGCCATGGTTAATACCAGGAATCATCCGAAAGGTCAGGAGGCCGAAATACCTACGGTCGACCAGCCGCTGGTGACTGTTGTGAGGGAAGCCGCGCGTGTGGGTAATGTGCTGGGTGGAGGACCCGAGCACATTCCTCGACGCAATTTGGAAGCTGAAGAGCCTATTATTGAGGAAGTGACGTCATAAACGAGAATGATGGGTCGTATGATGTTGGCCATGAACAGGGCCATGGCGCAACAGCAGGAGGTGTTCTTGAAACTTATAGAGGACCGAGACGCCAACAACCTTAGGCACGAAACGGTTGGCGAGAATGTGATTGTTGCAGGATCTGGGGGTATTGGACCTATAATTCCCCCTGTGGTGACTGCAGCCCTAGGTGTCAGGCGAGCAGTGCGGACTTGCACGTTCAAAGCTTTTCTGGGTTGCCGATCGCTAGAATTTAAGGGCTCGGACAATCCCTTGGATTGTATGGGCTGGGTTCGAGAGATGGAGCAAGCTTTTCACTCAAGTGGATATGGGGAGGAACAGAGGGTTATCTTTGGTTCCCGAATGTTACGGGGTATGGCTCTTACTTGGTGGGACGTGTACTCTGCTTCACTTGAGCTGACTATTCTGGATCAACTGTCTTGGTCTACCTTCAAAGAAAAACGGCTAGAAGAGTACTGTAACGAGAGGTCGTTGGACCAAATCACGGAGGAATTTCAGAACTTAACGAAAGGTGGTATGTCTGTGAGGGAGTACAACCGTCTCTTCATGGACAAGCTGGGTTTTGTGGGACGCTTGGTCCCGACAGAGAAAGATAAGATCAAGGCTTACATCAAGGGCCTCCCATCGGACATAATGTCGATGGTACGCGTAACAAAGACCTCCACTCTTCAGGAGGCGATGGAAGAAGCTCAACTCATGGAGGATGCTTACAGTCTCGACAGGGATCAAAGTGGTCGCCAAGTCGAGAAGAGGAAATGGGAGGGAAGCTCGATGCCCTCAAAGAAACCTTTTTATGCCAACAGCAGCGCTCAACGGGGAGCCGATCCTAGACGTGATGCCAAGTGGTGCTCCAAGTGCCGAAGCAAACATTTCGGCCCATGCAACTTTGTTCTCGGAATGTGCTACAAGTGCGGAAAGACGGGTCACACGTTCCGAAATTGCCCTCTTAAGGGGCAAATATGTTTCGAATGTAAGGAACCGGGGCACGTAAGGGCGGAATGCCCGAAGCTCAAGACCGAGGGATTTGGCGGGAAGAAGATGGAACCTCCGCGGTCGACCGGAAGGGCTTTTCAGATGACTTCCGAAGAAGCTAAAGCATCGACCGATGTGGTGTCGGGTACGTTCTTTCTAAATTTCGTACCTACACGTGTATTATTTGATTCTGGTGCTAGCTACTCGTTCGTATCCGAATTGTTCTGTCAAAGGCTTGCTATGTCTAAGAGTATGCTAGAGAATGCTATTGTTGTAGAAATAGCAAATGGAGGTCAAGTTCTAATCCATAATATCCTTAGAGATTGCATCTTAGAACTTAAAGGGAAGAAATTCCCCATCAACTTATTGCCTATGCAAATTTGCGGGTTCGACGTGGTTGTGGGTATGGATTGGTTATCAAAGAACCAAGCCGAAATTGTATGTTCCAAGAAAATGATTCGATTACCCGTGGTAAACGGAGAAGCGACAATAATCTACGGCGAAAGAAGGAAAGGCGACGTGGCGATTATTTTAGTGATCAAAGCTAGGAAGTGTTTGGTGAAAGGATGTTCATCTTTCCTGGCTTATGCTATCGATACCAAACTAGACCAACGGAAACTAGAAGATGTTAGGGTGGTGCGCGAGTTTCTCGATGTGTTTCCGGAAGACTTGCCCGGTTTGCCACCCGATCGTGTAGTGGACTTCCGTATCGACCTCATTCCTGGAGCGGCTCCAATTGCTCGAGCCCCTTATCGTTTGGCTCCTACCGAAATGCAAGAAATGATGGTTCAACTCCAAGACCTTCTTGAGAAGGGTTTCATCCGACCGAGCTCCTCACCTTGGGGAGCCCCGGTCCTGTTCGTCAAGAAGAAGGACGGTGCAATGAGAATGCGTATTGACTATAGAGAACTGAACAAAGTGACGGTGAAGAACTGGTATCCACTTCCGAGAATCGACGATCTGTTCGATCAACTTCAGGGAGCAGGTTGTTTCTCAAAGATCGACCTTCGATCAGGGTATCACCAAGTGAAGGTATCAAAGGATGACATCCCAAAGACGACATTTAGAACACGCTATGGACACTACGAGTTTCTGGTGATGCCATTCGGCCTAACCAACGCACCGACAATATTTATGGACTTGATGAACCGAGTGTGCGACCGTTCCTCGACAAATCGGTAATCGTGTTCATCGACGACATCCTAGTTTACTCCAAGAATGAAGAAGAGCATGAGCAACATCTTCGTGAAGTGTTGGATGTGTTAAGGCAAGAAAGGCTTTACGCGAAGTTTTCAAAGTGCGACTTTTGGCTCCCAGAGGTATAGTTTTTGGGGCATGTGGTTTCAAAGGAAGGAGTAAAAGTGGATCCCGCGAAGATTGAGGCGATGACGAATTGGGAACCTCCCAAGAGTCCGTCTGAAATCCGAAGTTTCCTAGGTTTGGCAGGGTACTACCGGAGATTCATACAAGACTTCTCGAAGATAGCCTCGTCGTTGACGACCTTGACCCGAAAGAACGTGAAATTTGTGTGGACCGAGAGGCAATAAGAGGCGTTCCGCACCTTATAAAAGAAGCTTTGTGAAGCTCCTATCCTATCCTTACCTGACGGGACGGAAGATTTTGTGGTGTACAGCGATGCGTCGAAGATGGGTTTGTGTTGTGTCCTGATGCAAAGAGGGAAGGTGATCGCTTACGCATCAAGGCAACTTAAAGTGCACGAAGTCAACTACCCTACTCATGACTTGGAATTGGCAGCGGTGGTGTTTGCACTGAAGTTGTGGCGACACTACCTTTACGGTACGAAATGTACTCTTTACACCGATCACAAGAGTCTGAAGCATATCTTTGATCAGAAAGAGCTAAACATGAGGCAGCGGAGATGGTTGGAGTTGTTGAAGGATTATGACTGCGAGTTGCTTTACCATCCGGGTAAGGCAAACGTTGTTGCCGACGCCTTGAGTCGGAAAGTCTGCGGAGAAAATTCTCGTGCTACCTTTGCACGGATTGAATTAACTTCAACACTCATTGACAGAGTCAAGAAATCGCAAGTCGAAGCCTTGCTTGAAGAAAATCTCAAAGGAGAAGTCATGGCAAAACAACATCTTTTGTTGACTGAAGATAGTCGAGGGGTGAAACTTTTCAATGGGCGAATTTGGGTGCCTAAGATTGGGGGTAATAGGGAACTTCTTCTCGAGGATGCCCATAAGTCAAAATACTCCATTCACCCAGGAAACACGAAAATGTATCGAGATTTGAAATTGCATTATTGGTGGCCAATCATGAAGCTTGATGTGGCGCGCTATGTGGAACAGTGTGTAACTTGTTTGCAAGTGAATGCTGAACACCAAAGACCTTACGGAAGTTTGCAATCCTTGGAAATTCCGGAGTGGAAATGGGAACACATCACGATGGATTTCGTGACAAAGCTGCCAAGGACCTTGAAAGGCCACAACACCATTTGGGTTATAGTAGATCGCTTGACCAAAAGCGCTCATTTCTTGGCCATGCGGGAGACTTTGCCAATGGATAAATTGGCGAAGATGTACATCGATGAAGTGATATCTCGACACAGTGTGCCGCTATCTATTGTCTCTGATTGGGATAGTCGATTCACATCGCATTTTTGGGATGGTTTACAAAAGGAATTGGGTACACATATGAAGTTGAGCACGACTTAACACCCTCAAACTGACGGACAAAGCGAGAGGACAATACAAACTTTGGAAGACATGTTAAGATCGTGTGTGATCGACTTTGGGGGTAGTTGGGATACGCACCTGCCATTGGTAGAGTTCGCGTACAACAGTAGCTACCACTCGAGTATAGGGATGGCACCGTTTGAAGCGTTATACGATCGCAAGTGTCGAACTCCCATATGTTGGCTCGAGACGGGGGAAAAGCAGTTCGTCGGACCTGAAATTGTGCAAGAAACGGCGGACAAGGTCAAGGGCATCCGCGAACGCTTAAAGGCGGCCCAAGATCGACAGAAAAGTTACGCCGATAAGAAAAGACGGCCAATGGAATTCCAAGTGGGAGATCGGGTTATGTTGAAGGTGTCCCCTTGGAAGGGAATTATTAGATTTGGGAAGCGTGGGAAGTTGAGCCCCCGTTTCCTTGGACCGTTCACCGTGACTAAGCGAATAGGACTTCAAGCTTATCAACTGGAACTCCCTCCGGAGATGAAGCGGATTCATAACACATTTCACGTGTGCTATCCTCGGAAATGTCTAGCAGAAGAGGAGAGTGTCATTCCACTCTCCGAGATTAGGGTTGATGAGGGAAATCGTTGCATTGAAGAACCTAAAGCGATTTTGGAAAGAAAGACAAAAAAGCTTCGTCACAGGGAAGTCACTATGGTAAAAGTTCAGTGGAAACACCATCGGGGTGCCAATGTGACTTGGGAAGCAGAAGAGGACTTGAAACGGAGATACCCCTACCTTTTTCCATAGCCGAGATTTCGAGGACGACATCTTCTCCAAGTTGGGGAGGATTGTAACACCCGCAATTTTGGAGTTGGGTGAAAAGTTGACCTTTACCCAAAGTTCAAGGGGGTTAAATGTAACTTGGGTTATATAAATATAAATCAACTTAAGATATTTTCTAAATATCTCATTTGTTGATATTTTGATCTGGGAAGAAGAGAGAGAGAGAAGCAGGGAGAAGAAGGAGATCATCGTTTCGGACAAATCAAGGTACGAATCTAACTTAATGCTTTGATCTGAGTGTTATCTGCCGTATAGAATCTCGTTGTTAAGGTTTTTAACCGTTTCATTTCGAGATTTACATATTTTGAGTTTGGATATGGGTTCTGTAAATGTCTCCGGCGTGTTCTTGATAATCATCGTATAAGACCGGGAAGTGGTCTCAACCGGAAGAAGTCTCGACTGGAAGTTGTTTCGACTGATATTAGCATTTGACCGATATTGGCATTCGACCGATAGTGGTACTCGACCGGTACTTGTCTCGACAGTGTGTTGTGTTTTGTATTCAAGAGTTGTAAGTCAATAAGTTGTCTATATTTTTGGCTTACCGATTTATCGGTGTTGTCGTAGGTAGCAATCGTAAGAGGCAGACTATAAATAGGAAGAAATCTGAGGTGAGTCCTTTAAGCTAAATCCGTCTGTATTACGAAAGCTATGTGATAAATGTATTTGTTTAAATGTGGAAAACCACGTTTTAATATGGCATATTGTTGTTGGGTAATGTTTTCTAAATCCCATCATTTTAAGAATCAAGACTTATTGAATTGAACTATTGTTCATATGAATTGCCTGTATATTTGATTTAATATGAGTATGTTATGAAATGACATGCTTTGGCTTTGAGTATTGTGCAATGGATCCATAGGCACAGTGTTCCTATGTCCCCGTTTTGGGCATTTGGTTCACGTTTTTGCACGGAATAGGCATCGGGTTGCCATGATAAGTAAGGTGTGGGCCTATACGGTCGGACAACGTCTCATGGTGCAGTAAGGTGTAATTCCATTATGTGCTTGAGTTCCCCCTGTTTTGGGAACTCTCAAGAATAGATCCAGAGGGGTTGACTTGGTGTTTTGAGCAATAGATCTAGAGGGGTTGAGCTCGTTATGTGATTTAGTGTTATTTACACCATGTTTAATCGCTAATGGTTTATTTGATTTCTTGACTAAGCTCATGGCTATACTCACCGCGTGACATCGATTTGGGTTTAGTACTCCCCTTTTTATTGGCTTGTTCTCACTAGGCTTTAGCCTAACACTTGCTCTTGATTGTCATGTTGGCAGGTCATCGTAACAGTGGGGCACGCCGGGACTGAGAGAACGACCTTGGGGTCGTGAGTGGTCTTTTAAGGATATCTAGTGACCAATGTACAGTGATTTTTGTAGATACACATTTTGGAAGGATAGCGACACCCAACCCTAATCTAGTTATTTAATTGTAAATTAGTAGGTTGTCGTCTTATGCTTCATTTATTGACCATGTTTATGTCTAACCTATACTCCGTTTGGGATAATATTGTATGTTGGGATTGTAATACCTTATTCCGCAAGTTTAGTCTATTGCAGAATTTCGATTTTTTAATTCCGCTAATTTTTAGGGTGTTACAAAAAGAGTGTAAAATACAAAACATACTTTTTCTGATATTCGGATGAGGTCCACGTCAATGCAAGATATCACAAATATACTTTCGCAGAAAAGTACAATGTGTTTGTGCCGATGATATTTTCCCACCAAAACTTATCAGAGACAAGTTTGGTGAATAAAGAGACAAGTCAGCATAGGTGAGAAATCTTCGAGCTCCTGAAGATTGAGAGATCCTCGGGCTTCTAAAGATGTGAGAAATTTTCGGGATCCCGAAGATTGAGAAATCTTCGGGATTCTGAAGATGTGAGAAAATCTTCAGGCTTCTGAAGATGTGAAAAATCTCCAGGCTCCTGAATATGTGATAAATCTTCAGGATCTTGAAGATGTGAGATCGGCACCATCCTGGCCGATGGTGTAGATTACATAGGCATGCTTGGCTTTAAGTTGAGAAGTCCGTCTCCAATCCACTTTTGAGAGATATACTTCTTCTTCGTCTTTTTTCGGCTGATCTTTGACTTCACCGAACATTTCTATTGAAATCAAGCTGCTTGTAAAAACCTCAAAATATTCTAAGTATGATGATACAAAATGAAAGATCGGGAGGTCATCTTCAAATCTTCAGATGACCCAACACATATCTATGTTATATGAGTGTCACTTAAGGATAAAATACTCGTTAACATCAACCTTTCCGGGTCTATGGCTAATGAGCCAACAAGCTCAACACCTCTATGTCTATTGCTTGGATAGTCATCAAGTTCAACCCCTCTCGGTCTGTACCTTGGAATTTTCGTGCACTCATGAAGTTCAATCCCTCTAGGTTTATACCTTGGAATTTCCAAAACATCCCAGTTAAGCTCGTTCACAAGAAATTGCAATTATTGGTCAATGGATGATGCCTGACTCTCAAGGAACCCACATTTTACTCCCATAAGACCCCATGCCTATTTCAAGTTACAATACGGGGATATATATCCCACTCAAACTGACTCTTATTCCTATGGATCCAATGCATTACGGTCTAAAACATTACATGACTCCAAATGAATGACAAACACACTCAAAACATGTAAATCTCAATTAAGATGCAATACTGGAAATCATAACCCAAGACTCTACATCGAGCTTATCAAAATCGGACAAATGCCCCCAAGACCCAACAGAGTCAAAAAAACGAGCCATAAGCTCAACCAATCAATTGACCATTTGTAAAAGTCATAAAATACAATAAAACATAAATGACACACGTTTATGCAAAAACATCCTCAACAGACATGGATAACTAAAACAAAACATCATGACTTAGGATGAATCGTTTTCTAAATAAAACTATACCATTTAAAATTCCAAAATGTTTTATAACTCAATAATATACCATTTTCACACGGTTTATAAAACCAAATACATTAAAAATGCATTTTCATTAAATGACCTCAAATTATATAATAAATCATCAGACGAACATAAAAATATGATTTCCTTATCAAAATGTCCCAAAAGCCTAAATGTGGCATTTTACAATATTTATAAAATCATATGTATCCAAAATGTAAATTTCATCATTTAAACAACATATTTGATAACACGAAATAAAACAATTTAATACTTTAAAACAAACATTTTTGGCATGTACAACGTTTTCACAAATGAACTTGAACTCACCTTGCTAGATTTAGACTAAATCTATATTTTTCCCCAACTTGAGCTTCCTTGAAGATACTTGAATCCACAAGCAAAATCCTTCCAAAACCTAGATCCACAAATTTCTAACCATAAATATTCACATTCAACCATTTAGAATCTTTCCCCCAAACACTTTATGTCAAAATCTCCATTTTGACCTAAACCCTAATTTTAACCTAAATCCTCTAAAATCATCAAAACCGAAATTTGAGAAATATAAACACTAGGAAGTCATAAATGGAGCATTTATAACTTGTATGAAGATTTAGAAAAGAAGAGGATGAACATACCACTTAAGTTTTGAGCAAAATCTCCAAAAACCTAGAAATCTCAAGAAATGGGGATGAACTTTTGAATCTAGCACATGAGGTTGTAATCACAAGCTTTGATGATGAATGAACACTTTAAAACCCAATAAAATGGTCCCAAAATGAGTTGGGGTTCGTATGAGAAGGTGGGAGATCGATTTGGGAGAGAAAGGGAGAAATTTAGAAGTGAGAAATGGGAAAAAATGGCTTAAATCCCTAATTTATCACCCTTTGCACCCCTTGTGCGACATTGCCAGGCGACTATGCCATGGCAATGTCACTTGGCATAGTCGCAACATTGCCCCAACATTCGATACCTTTTGTGCAACTTTGCCAGGTGCGACTATGACATGTCATAGTCGCCAGACATTGTAGTCGGACCCGTACCAAACCCTGAAACTCGACTTTTTCGACACAAAACCTCCCGATACGTATAGGGACCATCTAAAATGACTATTTAACATAAAACCCACTATTTAGAAGATGCAACGAAGCACGACTGATTTTCACTTACCGAAAACTCTGGATGTTACACAACAACCGAACAACAATTTAGATAAACCAATACAAACAACTTTATTCATACAGATTTTAATGGAAAACCAACTGAACAACCTCTTACTCTTGTATTTAAGATATGAAAATTTTATCTGTGGGAAAGGGTACTCGCAAGTACTCGACCCTTATGGGATGGGGATTCCCCGCATTAGCTGGTAACGAGGCGGGTCAGGGGTTTATCTTCATACCCGAAGCGAGGTTGTAGATGACATTATCAACCCCTACTCTGACTCGCTTAAACTTTTATTTTGTTAAATACATGTATATATCTTTATTGTCATATAAGAAATATATCTGATTTTCTATATTGGTAATTAATTTAATGATAGTTCATTGTAATTTTTATTCTATAATATGAATCTGTTGGGGATTCCTTCCCCCTTTTTGGGTAATCTCTTTTGTTATGATTATATATCCGTGTATTGGGCGTTTGACTCAGCCGTGTTTTCCTATGTCATAGAAAAATTTAAACCTGAAATAATGACATAGGAACGACATCAATATAAAAGAGATCACCTGAAAAGGGGAAATTATAAACGTTTACAAGCAAATAATTGCAAATGATAAATAACAACCTACTAATCTAAACTATGATAAGCTTAGATTAAAGGCGGGTGTCATTATCATCCTCCAAAAGAATATGTCAAGAATTATACGTTGTCCTATCCAAAAGCAATAAACCCAAAAGCCCCTCTAACGGCCACCAACTATGCCTATGATTTCGGAGCCCCACCACTAAGAAAACCTGATATACATATCATTTAAGAAAAAGTGTTAGACTTGACGTCTAGTGAGAACAAACAGTTATATGATTAAGCTATAAAGCAGTAAAACGGGTAATATATCCTTAATCATATCATTTAGTAAAAGTAAACCATTACAACCCTTAAAAGGGGAAACAACATCATAAGATGACGAGGGAGACCCGATTTACAATACGTCGTGATGACACACAAAAGTAAGCCGTGAGTTAATGCTTTAAGCATATATCAAGGATGAATAATTATTGACATCAACCCTATCAAAGTATTTAGCCATTTTGAACATCAACTCTATACAAGTCTTTAGTATGGCATAAAAATGAGTTCAACTCTATCCAAGTCTTTTACTCAAAGAATCACCAAGTTCAACCATATCCAAGTCTTTACCTTGGGACCTCACCATCCAAGACAAACTTGTTCATTTATAATCACATATGTAATTTATGTCTATTCCCAAATTACAACTTGGGTATCTCATCCCGCAATTATAAAATAAATCCGATTTCTATGCCTATGGATCCATTACATTATAGTATAATATTTTCATACCTTTAAGTTATACCATTCTGTTACACAACCCATAATCAATTATGTACATAAAGCCATCAAGTGAGAACATCCATATTTTGTCAGTAAAACCAATAAGGTGACGAACACACCTTTGGGGTCTAATGTAACACCCCGTTTTTTGAGAGGTATCATTTCAAGTTTATACAGAAACCGATATATGAAGGAAAAATAAGATATTTTATTTTGGACTTGAATCCTATATTTTATAGTCTTGATGGATAAAGTATTCAATTACGAGTCCAACGGTTCTTTCCGGAGCGAAAACGGAGCTAAAACGAAGAAGTTATGGCCAAAACAGTGTTCGGTACATGTTTGGCTATAGTGCCCGGCGATTGTGACACTGTCACTATAGACGTCACAATAGCCAGAGCCAAGGAGCCTCGGTACAATCTTGGCGATTTTGCCAGCGATTGTGCCACTGGCACAATAGCCTACGGGTACCAGAGTGTTAAAAGTCGCGATTTTCAACCCCAAACTTCATTTCTTCATATCTTTCTCATCCTAGCTCCGATTTGGGCGATTCAAGTTGCTACGGTTTCGTTTTTGAGAGATTTTCAAGGATCTAGCAAGAGATTGGAAATATCTTGAAGTATACTAGAGTATTTTGTGGTGGTAAGCTTCTCATCTTTCACTATTCATCTTCTTCCCCAAGTTTTCTAGGGTTTCATCCACTCTTTGTTCTCCCTTTCATAGATTGAAGGTTTGTCACCATTTTGGTGAACTAGAAGTGTTTTGGTTGGTGAATTCAAGCTTGAGATAAGGTAATCTTCAATTGTCTTCGGTATTGGAAGTTAGGGTTTCGGTATTAGTTGAGGTATTCATGTATATGGTTTGGGAAATGATTCTTTGTGGTTGATTATGATTATTTATGGTTGGAACCTTATGAATCTAGGTTTGTGGAAGATTTGGTTGGAAGAACCAAGTTTCTTCAAGGAAAGTTATAAGTGGGTAAAAATCTAGATTTAGTCTAAATCTAGCAAGGTGAGTTTACTAAACTTTTGTTAAAACTGGATACACATCATATTTGTTTAATTGTTGTTATTATCACATATTTGCTCAAAATGGTCATCTTTACGGGTTTAAGTATTTGATGGTATTTCCATGAGATTATGTGAGATATATGTATATGAAGTATCATCCCATCAGTTACTCTATGTTGTGTAATTATTTGGGGATTTATATTATGCGTGCCCACAATGGGTATTTGACATGATTAAGGAATATATGTTTGGTATAACATGATGATTTCCATTCGGAATACACTCTTGGTGTTATTGTATCTACAACGTGGCTATGTGGATATTCATGTCATATGATGGATTTACATGCTTATGATGGTAATATTGTGTTCTTGGTTGATACCCGAATGACTAACGGGTTGAAACACATCTTTGAGACCTCCTATATGCATTATGTGGACGAACCAAGTCCGTGATTCACTATAGGAATGTAGGTGGGTGACATTTGAAGAATTTCCTAAGGCGGTAGTCTCCTATGTGCCTAGACCTCCGCCGTCGGGGAATTTCCTAAGGCAGTAGTCCCCATAGCGTGTCGGGCCTTTGAGTCACCAGAGAAAGTGGCTTCAAGGTGCATTGCCTCTTTGGGTGAACCGGATTGGAGATAAATGCATTATGTGGACGAACCAAGTCTGTGATTCACTATAGGAATGTAGGTGGGTGACATTTGGAGAATTTCCTAAGGCGGTAGTCTCCTATGTACCTAGACCTCCGCCGTCGGGGAATTTCCTAAGGCGGTAGTCCCCGGAGCGTGTCGGGCCTTTGAGTCGCCAGAGAAAGTGGCTTCAAGGTGCATTGCCTCTTTGGGTGAACCGGATTGGAGATATGGGTCGCTCCCGTTGACTCCACATCTACGTGATTATTTGTTAACTGCTGATAAGAATTGTATATGTTCTATTATGCTATTTCTTGTTCAACTCACTAGGCTTTTTGGCCTAACACTTGTTTGGTGTCGATGTGTATCTCAGGTTTTAGCGGCACCGGTTCTAAGCGGGCATAGTTCTTGGGTGAGAGATTTGGGAATATCGCTATTGGACTTACTTTTGGTAGGAGAACCTTTGGGTTTATAAATGACACTCTTGTGTGTAATTTCTTTTCTAGTCATGGAAATTAGATTAGTTGGTTGTTAATTATTGTCCGTTTAATTACGATTGTATTTAAACAGGTTTGTATATTTTCCCCATTTTTGGGAGGCTCTTGCCATGACAATTTTAGTATACCTCATGTCCGTTTTTTGGATTTTTGTTATCCCTATTTTTAGGGTGTTACATCTAAAACTCATCAAAATGTAAATTAGTAATCAAGTATATATATAAAACCATATTCCATAATCATTTCATCAAAATATTCAAAATCCACAAAACCCTAGGTTTTGACTTAGATTTCCTAAACCAACCAAAATGTCAAGTGAGTGAATTAACGACTTAAGAAACTTAGATACAACATTTTAACATGTATAAAGTTTTAAAATGATGTAGGATGAACTCACAATACTAGGTTTTGGATGAAAACCTAGAAATCAAGAAAACCTAGAAATCAAGAAAACCCCAAAAGTGGAGATGAGAAACTCAAATCTTGAGTCCTAACTTTGATTATGAGCTAGATGATGATGAAACCTCTTAATATGGTTGGGGAAGTGGAGTTAATGCTCCCAAAGTCCCATTCAATGGGTAAAGAGTGAAGAAAAACAATACGGAGAAGTGTAGGAGAAGAGAATGAGAGAAACGGTTGAAAATCGGGTATTTAATGTGCAGATAGGACTTGGGCGTCCTTGGTCGCGACCTTAAGCCGCGGGGCAAGTTGCGCTTCACAACCTTCAACCACAGGGACTTAGGCGACCTTCCACATGGCTTTAGGTCGTGGGGTAGGACGCACGCTTCACTCGCTTCAACCACAGAGACTTAGGCGACCTCCCATGCGGCTGCAGGCCGCGGGGTAGGCCGTGCAACTCACTGGCTCCCGATTCTTTGCTCGATTTCGGTCAATTCGAAGGGATTTAATGCATGGCTCTAAACTCTCTCTCTCTCTCTCTCTCTCTCTCTATATATATATATATATATATATATATATATATATATATATTTACATGAATCCCTAATACTAAAACCACAATTTGATTCCACATATTATAGAATGGGCTTCAATTTGGCTGCCCCTTTTTTATCGACATGACTCTCGGGCGGCTACAAAGACAACATCGACCATTACTGATGCCTTAATTTGGCCAAAACAATGATTTCAAGCCACCGAAACAATTCCATTTCAGCCTCAACTAATCTAAAAAAACTCACATTCCAATTAAACAACACAAGATTTCGAGATTGGAAGAGAGAGTACTTTCAAAGACTAAACCCAACCTCTAAATTGGAAACTTTAGATGGGTTATGCAAGAATAGCCCCTCATTTTTGACCCACTAGCAAAACTAACCCAAGTTGATTCTCTTTTTTCCCCACACACAACAACAACCTTAGCATAAATTTTGTTTATTATTTTTTTCGACCCAAACATGCAGCATCAACCCATAAATCAATAATTTCCTTATATATATATTGCTACTCAATATATATCCACACACACATATATAAAATTATTTACGACGAATATTATAAAATGTCACCTTAAGGTTTTGCAAAGTGTGATTTTTAAGGAAAAATTACACAAACGACCAAAATACCATGGTCTATTCAAGAAAAATGATCATCTTTACATTTGCACAAATGACCTGTAATTTCGTCAAACAATTGTTTAATGTTGGCGAAAGTACAAGTGAGACCCACATGTCATAAGACTTTGACCATTAAAGTACAATTAAGACCCACATGTCATAAAACCTTGACCATTTTCCATGCATTCCTCCAAGAAACCATGCATTTTCACCAATGGAGGTTTCTTGGAGGAATGCATGGAGAACGGTCAAAGTTCTATGACATGTGGGTCTTTGTAACGACCTAAATTCCAAAACTTACCTCAATTTAAATATACACCAAAATAAACCTTCATGGTCCCAAAGACCTAAACTCCAATAAAATCAACTAAATTACTGCAGCGAAAAGTAATAAAACTAACCCTATTGATAATTAATCCATAGAGCTATAGTAAAGCTTCACAATGTTTAACTCTACACTCTACTAGTTAGCAACCAGTAACCATACACCCATCCAACCTTGAGGTTCACACCTTATCCTTGCCCATGTTAAAACTCTTTACAAAGTAACAAACAGGAAAACATTTATTTTAAAAACATAGGTTAGACCATAAGATCTATTGAGTTTCAATATATAATAAATGCATTCAAGAAAGTATCATCACTTAGTCCATGTAATATAAATTCAAACGACCAATGCTTTTCGGGATAACTAGCCACAACAGTCGTACACAAAGCCATCCATTCCGGGCAACCATCCCGACATGTCACAATCAATGCCGACAATGTAACCCCGTGAAACAAATTCACAATATATCGTTCATTTTCTATGTGGACCATCACAGTCTCAAATCCAACACTCCTGTTGTGTAAGTTAACACCCCCCTTTTATACACCATATGAAAGCTACATAAAATCAATGCGTAACAATCAATTCATAAAATCATACCTCATGGAATTTTGTATGTATAATAATGCAAATTCAACAAACTGACATAATCGAGTTCAAGAGAATTTCAAATCAACTATGGAATCATTTTGCATAAGGATTTATTTCCCCAAAAAAAATGTGCAAAGAAACTCACTTGATTCCTGCCTTGATAGATAAATTTTCGGATAACGAAATGTTTTACTTTACCTAAACAACGGATAATTGAAATGACATGAGTATTATATATGAGAAACTATCCTAACTTATCCTCTATCATCAACTTATTAACAGCTAATCAAATCCTTCTAGATCGACCATGAACCAACGGAAAACTATATCCTACAACTATGGTCGACACACCTCAACATGCAACTTGGGTCGTGTTGTTGGGTACGAGACGTGTTGTTGATGCAAAGGTGTTTATGGTGACCTACACCAAAACAACACACAATAACAATTCGTTCAAAGTCTAAACCTGCCTTAAACCAACAGATCCCAACAGCCCCATCGGGGAGCAATTTCTGCTCTCTTTGGACGACCAAATGACCATACAAAGGCCATCACAAGAACAAACACGAAATTGAGTTTAAACTCTGAATTATTATAGTTTCTCTGCCAATTTTGAAGTCCACATAGTCCACCGAATCCTAAACATAACCCATCGATTATAATCCTCATAGAACTATAAATACAACTCATCAATAAACATCACCATTGTGACTACTGTTTTTGGTTTTGTATTTGATATTCCTTCTCAAAATGTGAGTGTGGGTGGCCTTGATTCTACCGACAAATTTCTACAACTAGGATTCCACTAACAAATATCCATAATCAAATTCCCTTAGGTCCCGTTTGGTTTGCGGGATTGGAATGGATTTGGAGGGATTTGGATTTCAAATCCATTCCAATCCTGCGTTTGGTTTGCAGGAATGGATTTTGTTGACCGGATTTGAAATCCGTTGACCATCTTAAAATCCCTTACCTGATGGATTTCAAAATCCTTTGCAATGATCTTGGATTTGAAATCCAATCCTGATGGATTCTAAAGCTTGATGGATTTCAAATTCTTATCTAAACACATGAAGGGATTTCAAATCCTCCCAAATCCAAATCCAAATCCCCCCAAATCCAAATCCAAATCCCTCCAAATCCAAATCCTTACTTGAAATCCAATTCATTCCAATCCATTCCTGCAAACCAAACGCACCCTTATTATTTAAATTCTCACTACTATATAATGTTAAGAGCTCTAACCACTATCAATCCTAAATCACCACGTTACGCATGGCCTCTACCATTTATTTGATTTAAGAATTTATCCAACATACTAATAATGTAAACGATTAACTCATCACAATTCATACCCAATAATCAGATAGATCTCCAGACCCTCAATCCACTTGGTGATTCTCCGCAATTCCTCGAGAAAATCCAAACTTTATAAGCCACTACCAACTCCATCGATGATCACAAACGAACAACTAAACAAGGTTAGCTAATTTACCATGCTTTCACTACGCATTCTGATTAAATCCACAAAATGCCCGGTACAAGAAATAATCATGAAAATATTATTTTCAAATTTCTCATAATTTCTTATCCATAAATTTAATACCAAGACTTAAATATAAAATTTCACAATGCACTTCAATTCCTTAACAAAACAAATCAACTAAAGCCCATCTGAAAACAAGCATGTATCCCACCTTTTCATATCAGCCACTCAATTGTCTGCATAAACATAGCACAAAATTCATTCTTGAATTTCGCATTCGGAGCCACAATTCTAAGTTTCCTCATTGCTCTTACAAATGGTTCTTGATAATAACCAATCGAAATGCTTTAAATTCAACTCATTATATACTTTACCACTTTACAAAATACTGATCACCAGTTCTTCATCAGAATTTCACACATAACATGCACCACCTCATCACACTACCATTAGATACGTATATAGAAAAAGAAAATACTTCTCACAACCCATCTTTCACACAACACCTTGACCAATTCAACCACAAGGGTTGTGGCGTAGTGGAAGGCCCTGAGGGATGTGGTGGAATATCCCATCTGTCCAGGGGTTGAATTCAAGCGTACACAACAATTGTGGCCACTGAGGTTTAATCAGGGTTGATGTCTTATAGTCATAATTTGCCAAGGGATTAGTCTAGGCATAGCCTAGGACACCCTTCCCCCAAAAAAAAGATGATCCAATTCTAAAACATTTTCAACCTGCATTCTACATCATTCATAATAATAATAAAAAATTAACTGAATCAACCACTAATATTTTCAAATTAAATCCCATAAACTGCTTACATCTGCATAAATTAGATTCATACATTTTCAAGTTAATTCAATACGCGCTTTATTCTCCAAAAAGTAGGAATGGATTCAATCCACGTAGATCCCTTTTCCATCTAGCACCACATTAAAATTCATAAATGCATGTTATTCGAAACATTTGACGCAATAATTATAATATCATTCCTAAGGTCTATCCCCCAAGGTACCACATCCGATTAACATTTAGCAAACTACTTTAAAAAATATGAAACATATACTTTCAAATCAATCTTGCCAGCTAATGCAAACTTTTAATCAATCTCATGAATGATTTTTTTAAACATTTGGCTATACCTTGCACCATAACTTTTTCTCATACTCTCTCGTGAAGTAAACATACTGACAAATAACAACTTAAACGCTATCGCTATAACCAAACTTCCTTTCATCGAAGAACTAAACCTTATCAAACAATCTCCCAACGATTCTCAACCAAGTTAATCAACTCTTCTCTCACAACATGGTCATCACAAACCAATATTCAATGTTCCATATTTCAATGTACTTCTCGATCTCCAACCGCAGTTAACTGAACCACTTGCATTCCTTTATACACAAGGAAGGTTTCAACATCTCAATTTAAATTCTCAAATAAATACTAAGCGCCATCAACCAACTAGGCCTAGCATTTTCAACAATTTCCAATAGGAATAAATTTTAAGCCATTAATAAATACATGCCAGGACTCTACTACGTTGATGTTGTGGTTAAGAAGTCACCAACTACCATCTATGGCTTCCATACTCAAATTAACAAAAGCATAACACTGTCAGAAATCCAAACACCTTAATCAGCCCAAGAGACATCACAACAATGACTCATACTGACACCCATCCTACATTATCAACACAAAATCATTACTTAACATAACAGCAAACTCGTTATCATACAATTGTCTTACACGTATGACTTAGCATAAAAATGTCATGGTTAAACATAACGCCAATAACTCGATATCGATTTAATAGCTTACACATTTACCTTAACATGCAATGTCTTTTACTTAATCACCTACCGACCATGCCACAATATCATACCATGAAAAGTATTGAAAACCCTCAAGATACCTTTCAGATATTCAATACAGATTGATTTCTTCACATCAACCATAATACTAATATTACTTAAAATAAAGTCATAACACGACCTAATTTTCTCGAATTCAGGTGAAGCACAAAATTTAAACACTTAATTCACTTAAACCAACCACAGGAAAGCTCATCAACATCAACCTCGCATCACATATCTGACAAAAATATCTACTATTTTCCGTGAGCTTAAGTCTAGGCTATCAACAACCTAGTTCACTTAAACTAAGGCTCTGATAGCATTTGTAACGACCCAAATTCCAAAACTTACCTCAATTATTTTAAATTTACCGAAAATAAACCTTCATCATCCCAAAGACCTCAACTCCAATAAAATCAGCTGAATTACTGCAGCGGAAAGTAATAAAACTAACTCTATTGATAATTAATCCATAGAGATATAGTAAAGCTTCAAAAAGTATAACTCTACATTCCACTAATTAGCAACCGGTAACCATGCACCCATCCAATCTTGAGGTTCACACCTTACCCTTGCCCGTGCTAAAACTCTTTACAAAGTAACAACCTGGAACTAGAAAACATTTATTTTAAAAACATGGGTTAAACCATAAGATCTACTGAGTTTCAATATATAAGAAATGCATTCAAGAAAGTATCATCACTTAGTCCATGTAATATAAATTCAAACGACTAATGTTTTTCAGGATAACTAGCCACAACATTCGCACACAAAATCGTCTGTTCCGGACAACCATCCCAGCATGATCGCCAATCAATGCCGACAATGTAACCAAGTGAAACAAATTCACAATATGTTGTTCCTTCTCTATGTGGACCATCATAATCTCAAATTCAACACTCTTGTTGTGTAAGTTAACCCCCTCTTTATACACCTCTGAAAGCCAAATAAAAACAATGTGTAACAATCAAATCATAAAATCATACCTCATGCAATTTCGTATGTACAATAATGTAAATTCAACAAACCGACATAATCGAGTTCAAGAGCATTTCAAATCAACTATGGAATCATTTTGCATAAGGATTTAGTTCCTAAAAAAGTGTGCAAAGAAACTCGTCTGGGTCCCGCCTTGATAGAGAAATATTCGGGTAACGAAATGTTTTACTTTACCTAAACAACCGATAATTGAAACGACATGAGTAGTATATCGGAGAAACTATCCTAACTTATCCATTATCATCAACTTATTAACGGTTAATCAAACCCTTCTAGATCCACTATAAACCAACGGAAAACTATATCCTACAATTATGGTCTATACATCAACATGCAACTTGAGCCATGTTGTTGGGTACGAGACTAGTTGTTGATGCAACAGTGTTTATGGTGATCTAAACTGCACCAAAACAACATGTAATAACAGTCCCTTCAAGGTTTGAATCTGCCTTAAACCAGTAGATCCCAACAGCCCCATCGAGGTCTGAATCTGCCTTCACCCTTGTATAGTTGTACTTTCATAAATGCTAATTGTAATAATTTGGGTTAGGGGAGGCTAATTACACCATATTTTGCACCTTCATGATTGCATATCATGATTGTGTTTTTTTGTCTTTTTGTTGTATTTTCTTTTGTTTCTTTTTATTATATATTTTCATTTATTTGTATTATAGTTTTAAAAGTTTTTTTTTACTTTTTGGTTTGATTTAAAAAGAAATAAATATTTATAAATATAAATATTACTAATTGTTTATAATTATATAATTATAAAAATAAAACATAAATATTGCGATTTAACATATAAATAGAACATAAAACAATCTATATTACATTCGATTATTTTAAAATAACATTATCCGTAGTACAATTAACACGTAAAAGTTGCGTGTAATTCTGTATTCGCTTTGAATACAGGGTAGCCCATCCAGCAGCACACGGATAACTGTAATGGAAAAAATGTCCTACAATTTGCGAAAACGGATATCCTTCTGCCATATCTAATTTCACATAATGGTTACCATTAACGTACCCAATTGTAAAAACAACATGTTCAGGCCACGTTGGCGAAGTGGACCTAAGCGGAAAGTGTGTCCCACTGTCGGTCATACTTATAACATGTAATATCACATTATATTTTGAAGCAATCAAGACACCTATTTCAGGCATTGTCATCCAGTGTTCAAATGGTGCACCTTGATCTGATCGAAAGAGGTTTAAAGTGTTGTAAGTAATATCCCAATGTTCACCTCCAAAAGTGTTGATGTATTCTGTTTTGTATGTATCTAACTCTTCCATTAAGTTATATCGAATTGTGGGACATGCATCTTCATGAAGACCTAGAGAGACAACTATTGCTCGGAATCCTAAATTTTCATCACCTATCACATCATGTACCTGCTTGATGTAAGGGTTAAACAATGCTGGAAATTGATTGATGTATGGATGTGCATTATAATTTTTGAACATGAAAGAACTGTGTCTCACTGGTTCTTGGTAGCTCATTTTTTCCAAGTCAACAAATCTAGACGCGTTCGAACAACTACGTCTAAGGGGTCTTTCACTTGTAAAAGATGGGTCAACATGAGTTGCAACAGACGGATCAACATGAGTTTTTCTGAAAAGCTTATCCTTCAACGAGGGTCGTCCACTAGTAGTCTTGTTAACAACAGGTTCACGAACCCATGTTTTTGATGCACTGGCTATCTCTTTTATCTTCCTCAGAAAACTGAACTTACCAGATCTCGATTGCTTGTTAAATTCCTCAGTAAACATTTGGACTTCAGCTTCACAGCCTACGTCATCATCTTGTAAAGATTTGCACAGTGATAAATCAAGCATCGTCCAAAATACATCAACTGAATCAATTGGGATAGGATTACCTTTGTTCAAATATTGCATTTGTTCGTGCACACATGACAACTCATAACTTGTACGTAATAGACAACTACAATTTTCAGAAAATAATCCAACAAATTGAGCTCGCTCATACTCTTGGAATATTATGTTTAATGCATAATGTGAAACAAACCACACAATTTGTAACACCCCAAATTTCGTGTGTATTCTCCCTATTGTGCGTCATTATAATATTAACTTTGGCTCGTAGTACATGCGAATCTTTTGAGTCTTGGTTATTGGTTAGCTTAATTTCGTCGTTATCTGATCGGTTTGAAATGGAAAAAGGAGTTTTTCGAGCAACTCACACACCAGGCGACAGTTCCCGGCGACTATGACATTTGTCAATGTCGCAGGGCATAGTCGTAGAGAGCAACGGACTATCGGTACAAGTTCGGCGATAGTGCCCGATGACTATGCAGGGTCACTATCGCTTGGTCACAATCGCGGGGAGCGTACCGAGCGTGCCCCAACGCGGGCGACATTGCCTCGCGACTATGACATGGGCATAGTCGTCGTGTCATAGTCGCCGACGGGGTATTGGGGTATAAAAGCCAGATTTCGGGATTTCTCAGCTTATTTTGATTTGGGGAGCAGATTGGAGGGTTTCTAGCCTGCGATTTTTGGTAAGTCCAAACCCTAGTTCTACCCTCTTCATTTATGATTCTATTTGGTGCATTAATGGGGATTTAATGCTCCTCTAGGGTTGGTTATTGAGAAGTGTACCATTTGCTACCATCCATCAACCTTCCATTTCTCCATTTCCTCACCTAGGGTTTTGACTTTCTTGTGAGGGGGTCACCAAGGTGAGTGTTTATTGACTCTACCATTCTCATACATGTCTAATAATGTGCTAGTATTTATGTGCATTTTGGTTATTTGTTTACTTGTTCATGTGGAGTTAACCTAAAACCCCATTTGTGGGTAAAGTTGCAAATGGAGAGTATTAAACATACTATTTGGCCAAGACATGTAGAAAGAGCCATGTAAGAGTAATAAGTTGTATGTTTGGTTGTATTTGGAATTTGATGTTGATTTTAAGTCTCGACTTGAGTTGCCATTTATGAATAGACTAAAGACCCGGTTTGGGTTGAGGTCATGAATAGACTAAAGACCCGGTTTGGGTTGAGGTCGTGAATAGACTAAAGACCCGGTTTGGGTTGAGGTCGTGAATAGACTAAAGACCCGGTTTGAGTTGAGGTCGTCAATAGACTAAAGACCCGGTTTGGGTTGAGGTCGTAAATAGACTAAAGACTCGGATTGAGGTTGAGTGCTCAAATAGCTAAAGATCTCGTTTGGGTTGATGCTAATCAAGTTAAATGACTTGAGAGAAATTATAAACGTGTTGATAATATTACATTGTGTTCCTCTTTAATGACAGGTGAAGCAAGTTGATAGACCGTCGTGTAAATACAGTGTTATTGTACTGAGGCTACATTTTATAAACTAAATTGTATTTATGCGTTCTCACTAGGCCTTAGCCTAACACTTGTTTCTTTGGTTGTCATGTATGACAGGAAACTCTAGTGGCGGGAATCTATGGGAGTGAGTGGTCGATCGTGCGATCGAGAGCGGTCATTTTGGGAGATCTAGAAACCGGTATACTTGATGAATAGTCACCATTTTTGGGAGGATAGCGACACCCGATTGTAATCTGATAGGGAAATCTAGATTATTTAGGTTGTCGTAACTTTATGCTTCATTTAATGAGTTTGTACACATTATACTATATCCCCTTTTTGGGTTGATACCTTGGGATACCTTGGTGGGATCTGTACAACAGCTTTTATCAATTTACAGTCGTCATATTGCCAAAATTGTAAAGTTTTAAATTACCCCAATTTTTAGGGTGTTACAAGTTGGTATCAGAGCTTTAGTTTAAGTAAACTAGGCATGAATGAAAGATGTCTAGACTTAGACTGAGTATGTTAGGCAATGATTGTGAGATTGGTAGAACTCCTAAGATAGAATGGTCTTAGAGTCGACGGCGGCTACATGAATTGAAAGTTATTGTGATGGAGATGAAAATTCTTATGTATTGCATGTTCATAATTTCTCCTAGCTAACATTATTATGAGGATGTTTTACGTGATTATGCTTATTTTCCGTTGTTATGATGATTAATGAATGTGGTAGTACGTTTCCTTGCTTATAGATGTATACTTTATCTTATCTATATTCTCGCGTGTGTGGCAGACTATGGTCAATACGCGTAATCGGCCAGAAGGGCAAGATACGACAACGTCTACGGCTGACCAACCGAGGGTAACGAATAATGATTTGCCCCCACCTCTGGTAAACGCATTGGGTGGAGGACCGGAGTTCATACCCCGTCGTAACATAGCTGCAACCTGTAACACCCATAATTTTCGATAAGTAAATGTCACCGGGAAAATTCTGTGACTTATAACCAGTGGTTTTTTGTCGGGAATTGCATTGTTTAAAGTCCCTCGGAGTATCGGGAGTTTTGGCGTTGAAAAGTCGGAAGTTTGATGCTCGGTACGTCCTGGGCGATTGTGCCCGCGACTGTGACAGGGTGTCACTATCGTGGGGCACTGTCGCGAGGAACGTACCACGGGCACCCCCCTTCGGGCGACTATGCCTTTGGCATAGTCGCGTGGCACTATCGCCGGCGGGTGCAGACCTGCTTAAAATCGCGAACTTCAGCCCTCTTTCATTCCAACCTCCCCCATTTCACCCTCTTCTCTCTAGAAATTGAACCCAAACCCTAAAATCGGTTTCTATGTATCCATGGCACCAAACCTATCATGTTCCAAGTGTTCTCCCCCACCCAATAAAGATTAGAAGCTCCACCTTCATCTTCCTCATCAAGTTCAACGGTTGGGAGCTCGGGTTGAAGTGTTGGATTGGGTGTTCTCGGAAGTCTCATCATCTTCAAGGGTAAGTTTTCTTGTATTAAGGTTATAAATGCTCCATTGATGGTTTCTTAGTGTTTGGTTTCTCAAATCTTGGATTTGGTAGTTTTGGAGAAACTAGGGTTTTGTTATTTTTTGGGGTTTCTTGGTATATTGTTAGGGGAATGTTTCTACATGGTCGGATATGGTTATTTATGGTTTGGATTGTATGGATCTAGGTTTTGGAAGTTTCCGGCTTGAGGATTCGAGCGACCTTCAAAAGAGCTCGTTGGGCGAAACCTAGATTTAGCCTAAATCCAGCAATGTGAGTTCAAGTTGATTTGTGAAAACGGTGTACATGCCAAAATGTGTATTTTAAAGTATTTTACATGAAATGGTTAACTGCTGATAAGTTTTGAGTATTTAGAAGTAAAATATGTTTTACTTAGTTATTCGTCAAAGGGTGAGTATTTTGATAAGTTTTCATACTTGGTAAACTTGGGTGGTGTTAACCTCTTAAAATGCTTCTATTGGATTTTGAACGTTCCCCACGACTAAATAACATGAATTACGTATTCTTGGTGATTTTGTACAAGTAAGGTCTATTTATGAGTTATACATCTTTGACGATTTTGTACAAATGAAGTCTAATTCACGTTATATGCATTTGGTGTATTTGCATTCATAAACACTTTGGAAATCTTGAGTCCCATCTCGTATGGAGTTTTGGGTAAATCTAGTCTTTGAGGTATGTGTCTTCATAAACGTTATTTAAAGACATTTCAGTATTTTGGAGACCGGTAATTATTGGTTAAACGGACTTTGAGCTCTTTAGCTTGGTATTGGCTTAAACGAGTCGTGTGGACATTTGTACGGATTTTCAAACCATTGTGGGTTTTAGATATGAGGACACTTAATTTGTGTCATTGGTGAGTTACATGTTTTGGGAGCTTTGGTCTTTCAATTGGAGTCATGTAACGTTAGACTGTGTGTAATGGATCCATAGGCACGTGAGTCAGTCTATTTTGGGATGGTCAATTGGGTGTTGTGGGGTTGAACTTCGGTACCCACGTTTTATGACCGGAAACTTTACAAGTGATCGCTAGGAGGGTTGAGTCGGCTAGTGCTACCGGGGTAGTAGGCGCTAGGACCTCCGCCGCTTGAAGTAATGTCTGGCAGGTAGTCTTTAAGTGTGTCGGGCCTTCGGGATGGAGTTCTTCGGAATGATCCATCAAGGTCAACTGACTTGGGGTGACACTTGTAAAGAAGTCATAGGGACACCGGGCTGGGATGTCGGGAGGTGTCATGTGATTAACGTTGTTGGGTGGTATACTTTTGTGTTCTCTCCACTCTCAACGGATACGGGTTTCCCCCTTTGTTGGCTATCAGTATGTTAAATATAAGAACATCTTATTTTATTGTCATTGGTTCCTTACGGTCGCGTGAGTATTGGACCAAGTGTCCATGTTTTCGGACGTAATGTATATGTGGTTTTGATAGCGATTTATGGGTCGAGCACTCTGTCCCGCCCATATTTTGGGTACTTTGGGTTATAAATGGTTATTCATGTTTTTACCAAATAAGTGTCGAACTATGATCCCGTTTGGGTGAGTTATGCATTGCACCATTTTATGAGAAACATGTGTTTTGGGAGCATTATCTTTAAAAGTGTATATTATGGGAAAATGTGCCGTTTCCATTTCTAAGTATAATAATTTCGAAGGATCTTGACTTAAACTGATTTCCTTTCTTTTAAAGATATATTCGTTCATGTTAACACTCTTGAGCTCACTAGGCGTTAAGCCTAACCTTTTTATTTGTCGGCATGTGCATCAGGTTTCAAGGTTGAGAGTTGGTTCTAGCAATACTGTGAAGAGTAAAGCCTTAGCTAGTTCCGAAAGTAAGTATTCGGTGAAGTCTTCCGCATTATGGAGATAGTGACTATGCAGGGGTATTAGTAGCACTCGTTCTTATCATGGGCTTTTGTATAGAATGAATGTTTGTATTGAGGTTAATCCTTAACTTGTGGTTGTAGATAATCCCTTTATTGATGTATTTAGAAAATTTTAAATAAGTTGCTATTTCCAGATTTGAGGGTGTTACAAGTTGGTATCAGAGCTTAAGTTTGAGAGATTTAGGTATTGGTTTTTGGATGCCTAGAATCAAACTAGCGTACTTTATGTGATTGAAAGTGAAGTTGCACATTAGGCGCCTTGAGATAAGATATCTTGGAGTTGATCGGGTCGCTAGAAACGGGAATTTGTCAAGGGTCGCAAGGATGATCATGTATGGGACGTTCATAATGGCACCTGGCCAGTGTTATAGTGAACCTACATATCACATGTGTATACTTGAACTACCTTAGTATGATGACCGTTGGGGTAGTGAGAAAGTTTCTAAGCGAGTAATCTAAGGAAATGTTGATGTCTATAGCGATGTGACGTTGAAGTGATAGTTAAATGCGTTGAATGCATTAAGTTGATCATCTTGAGTAAGAATTATTGGTTGGATTAGAACTATAAGTTCGTTAGACCAATTTTATTTCGAGGAGAAATTGTAAGTTAACCCAATTAGTGGGTTCGTGACTCTAAGATGTTGATGTATCCGGATGACAATAGTATGTCGGGAAAATGGAGGAGTGTAGTCCTGAGATGCTGAGTGCCGACCAAATTCATGCACGAAATTTATTTCTAAAATAAGCTTGCATCAAATGTTTCCCATGTATTCGAAGCATAAAGTGTGTTATACTTTGAAGTTTTGGTAAAACAGTTTAGCACTCATCAGATTTTAAACCGTGAGCTTAAGCATGCATGGAACTGGTTGTTGCAAGTTATTGCAATTTATATGGAAAAATCTCCCCATCCCTGTTTTTATGATGCAAGCCATGAACGCAGCTATGACGCAACAACAAGAAATGTTCATGAAGTTACTGGAAGATCGGGACGCCAGTAACCGTAGACCTGAAACGGTTGCAGAGAATGTGATTTTGGCGGGATCCGGAGGTTCGGAGCCTGTTGTCCCTTCTAATGAAACTCCTCCTCCCGGTGCGCCTAAGACTTGTACTTTTAAGACATTTCTTGGATGCCGACCCCCAGAGTTCAAGGATACCGATGATCCGTTAGTGTGTATGAACTGGGTAAGAGAGATGGAGCAGGCCTTCAGATCAAGTGAATGCGGGGAGAGTCAGAAGGCAATATTTGGTTCTCAGATGTTGAGGGGAACGACCCTAACGTGGTGGAACGTTTACTCCTCGTCAGTAGAGGCCACGGTGTTGGCCAAACTGAGTTGGTCAACCTTTAAGAAGAAACTGATGGAAGAGTTTTGCAACGAACGGGCCTTGGATCGAATGGAGAAAGAGTTCCGAAATCTGAGGAAAGGGAACCTGTCATTGAGAGAATATAACCGTCAGTTCATGGATAAGCTCGGTTTGGTGGGACATCTGGTCCCGACCGAGAAGGAAAAGATCAAGGCCTACACCAAAGGGTTACCGAGTGAGATGAAGAATCTTGTTCGAGTGTCTAAAGCCTCTACCCTCCGTGAAGCTATCGAAGAGGCTCAGTTGGTGGAAGACTCCTATGGCCCAAACAAACTAGAGAGAAGTGGACCAGTTGAGAAAATGAGGTGGGAAGGAAATTCCGCACCTCCAAGAAGGACAAAGCCTTTCAACAACAACTACCGTGGGAGCGAATCGGGATGCGAAGCTAGATGGTGCTCTAAGTGTCGGAGCAAACATGTTGGCCTGTGCAATTCGGGAGGGTCAAATTGTTTCAAGTGTGGAAAGGCGGGTCATGATCGTCGTGATTGCCCGGTCCGAGGGATTACATGCTTTGAGTGCAAGGAACCAGGTCATATTCGGAGTGAGTGTCCGAAGTTGAAGACTGGGGGAAAGGAAACGAAGAAGATGGAACCTCCGAGAGCGATAGGAAGAGCGTTTCAAATTTCTACCGAAGAAGCGAAGGCTTCGACTGATGTAGTGTCGGGTACGTTTCTTCTAAACTCCGTACCTACGCGTATATTGTTTGATTCTGGCGCGAGCTTTTCGTTCGTATCAATTTCATTTTGTCAAACGTTATATGTGCCCACTAGTAGTTTATAAAATGCTATAGTGGTAGAATTAGAGACGGTGATCAAGTGGTGGTTTGGGACGTTCTGAAAGGTTGTAAATTAGAGATTGAAGGGAAACAGTTTTTGGTCAATCTAATGCCGATGATCATCGGGGGATTCGATGTTGTAATCAGAATGGATTGGTTAGCAGATAACCATGCCGAAATCCTTTGTGCGAAGAAACTAATTCCAATTCCGACCTTGAATGGTGAGACTGTAACCGTGTACGGCGAGAAACGAAAAGGCGAGATAGCAATCATTAACTTGGTAAAGGCGCGAAGGTGCTTAGCGAAAGTATGTCCATCCTTTTTGGCATATGTGATAGATGCCAAACTCGAGAAGAAAAAGCTAGAAGATGTCGGGGTAGTGAGGGAGTTTCCCGACGTGTTCCCGGACGACTTGCCTGGTTTACCACCTGACCGTCAAGTGGAGTTCAAGATCGATCTAACACCGGGAGCGACTTCTATAGCCCGAGCTCCATACCGTTTGGCCCCATCAGAGATGAAGGAAATGATGAGCCAATTGCAAGACCTTTTAGAGAAGGGGTTCGTAAGACCGAGTTCCTCGCCTTGGGTATCACCGGTCTTATTTGTGAAGAAGAAGGACGGTACCATGCAGATGTGCATCGACTATAGGGAGTTGAACAAGGTGACCGTGAAGAACAAATACCCACTCCCTAGGATCGATGATCTATTCGACCAACTGCAAGGAGCGGGTTGCTTTTCAAAGATCGATCTCTGTTCGGGTTATCATAAAGTGAAAGTCAAAGAAGAAGACATTCCTAAAACTGCTTTTAGGACGCGTTATGGTCACTACGAGTTTCTAGTGATGCCATTTGGTTTGACGAACGCTCCAGCGGTGTTCATGGATTTGATGAATCGCGTGTGTCGACCGTTTCTTGACAAGTCGGTCATTGTGTTCATCGACGACATTCTTGTCTACTCGAAGGATGAGGCCGAGCATGCGCGTCACCTTCGAGATGTTTTGGAAATCTTAAGGAAGGAGAAGCTATATGCAAAGTTTTCCAAGTGCGAGTTCTAGTTGAAGGAAGTGCAATTCTTGGGGCACGTAGTTTCGAAAGATGGAGTGAAGGTGGATCCGGCCAAGATTGAAGCTATGATGAATTGGGAACCTCCCAAAAGCCCCTTCGAGATTCGAAGTTTTCTAGGCTTGGCGGGGTATTACCGAAGATTCATACAAGATTTCTCCAAGATTGCTTCTTCGTTGACAATGTTGACCAAGAAGAATGTAAAGTTTTTGTGGACCGAAGATCAAGAGAAAGCATTTCGGACTTTGCAAAGGAAATTATGTGAAGCTCCGATCTTATCCTTGCCGGAAGGATCGGAGGATTTTGTGGTCTTTAGCGATGCATCCAAAATGGGGATTGGATGCGTACTAATGCAAAGAGGGAAGGTGATCGCATACGCATCTAGGCAATTGAAAGTGCATGAGAAGAACTACCCCACTCATGATTTGGAGTTAGCGGCGGTAGTGTTCGCGTTAAAGTTATGGCGACATTACCTTTACAGCACAGAGTGTACCTTGTACACGGATCACAAGAGCCTGAAGTATGTTTTTGACTAGGGGTGTCAATTTTGTACCAATACAAACCAACCAATTGTTGTACCAACCGCACCAATTTAATTGGTACCAATTAAGTTGGTACCAATATAATTGGTTGGTAGTACCGTACCAACTATATAAACTTGGTTGGTACATGGTATTAGAAGTCGTGTACCACGGTAATGCCGTACCGTACCGACTTATTTTTTATTATTTATTAATTAAAGTTTAAGAAATAATACAACATATTTTGATTTTAAATTATCTTAATTTGAATTTTGCTAAATTATAATACAAATAGATATATAGAATATGATTGAATTCATTCGCGTACCCCTAACAATCTTAGTAACCGCATCCACACCTCCATTGTCCATCGACGCTCCTCAATGGCGGCTTGTATTAGACTATTAGTGAATGCTTGTATTATATGAAGATTATTTGAATGCTTGGATTGATAGGGATAAGTGGTACAACACATATCAAATGTTATGTGAATGTACGATAATTTTAGTGCATCTAGATCTAGTTGGTAAATATGTCAATTTAAATAAATTCATAACTTCAACTTTTACGATGTTGGTACAATACCGTACCAACATGTACCAACCGAAAAAAGTTGGTACCAATTTAATCGGTACCAAGTATAGTTGGTTGGTATTTGGTATAATTTTTTTTGTACCAATTACAATTGGTTGGTACATGGTATATGGAAAAAAAAACATGGTACCGTACCATGTTCACCCCTATTTTTGACCAGAAGGAACTCAACATGAGGCAACAAAGGTGGTTAGAACTACTCAAGGATTACGACTGTGAATTACTCTATCACCCGAGTAAAGCAAACGTGGTGGCCGACGCCTTGAGTCGGAAAGAGTATAGCGGGAGACTTCAAGCCAAACTTACAAGAATCGAGTTGGTGTCAAGTCTCATGGAAAAGATTAAAGGGGCGCAAGCCAAAGCCTTAAAGGAAGAAAACCTCAAGGAAGAAGTGATGACCAAGCAACGGTTACTATTGAGTATTGACCGAAGATAGTCGAGGGATAAAATGCTTCAATGGGCGAGTTTGGGTACCAAAGTTTGGTGGTTGCCGGGAGCCCTTTTGGAGGACGCCCATAAATCCAAGTATTTTATCCACCCGGGAAGCACCAAGATGTATCGGGATTTGAAATTGCATTATTGGTGGCCGATTATGAAATTGGATGTAGCTCATTTCGTAGAACGATGTGTAACTTGTTCGCAAGTGAAGGTCGAGCATCAACGACCCTATGGAAGCCTTCAATCGCTTGAAATACCCGAGTGGAAATGAGACAAGATTAACATGGACTTCGTGACCAAACTACCGAAGACCTTGAGAGGGAACGACACTATTTGGGTTATTGTTGACCGTTTGACTAAGAGTGCTAACTTTCTAGCGATGCGGGAAACCTTGTCGATGGATAAGTTGGCAAATCTCTATATAGACGAGGTAGTCTCTAGGCACAGTATACCTTTGTCGATAGTTTCTGATCATGATAGTCGGTTCACGTCGAGATTTTGGGGAGCATTACACCAAGAGTTGGGCACGCGGGTAAATTTAAGCACGACTTATCACCCACAAACGGACGAACAAAGTGAAAGGACCATTCAAACGCTTGAAGACATGCTTAGATCATGTGTGATCGATTTTGGCGGTAGTTAGGATACCCATCTACCTTTGGTGGAATTTGCGTACAACAACAGTTACCACTCCAGTCTTGGGATGGCACCTTTTGAAGCTTTGTATGGACGGAAGTGTAGAACCCCCGTGTGTTGGCTAGAGGCGGGGGAGAAGCAGTTTGTCGGCCCGACAAGGTTAAATCAATTCGAGAACGGTTGAAAGCGGCACAAGATCGTCAGAAAAGTTATGCCGACAAGAAGAGAAGACCGGTGGAGTTCCAAGTGGGAGATCGAGTAATTTTGAAAGTATCTCCTTGGAAGGGTTTGATCCGTTTTGGGAAGCGTGGGAAGCTAAGTCCCCGTTTCCTCGGGCCATTCACTATTCTTGAGCGTATTGGGCAACAAGCTTATAAGCTGGACTTACCACCCGAGATGGATGGAATCCACCCTACATTCCATGTATGTTACTTGCAAAAGTGGTTGGCGGAGGAAAAGAGTGTCATGCTGCTATCCGAAATTTGTGTGGAGGATAACCGCTGTGTTGAGGAACCCGAAGCTATTTTAGAGAGGGAAACTAAGAGACTTCGTCATAAGGAGGTCGTGATGGTCAAAGTGCAATGGAGACATCACCGAGGCACGAACGTAACATGGGAGTCGGAAGAGGATATGAAGCGTAGATATCCTCATATATTTGTATAGTATGGATTTCGGGGACGAAATCGTTTCCAAGTTGGGGAGGATTGTAACACCCCAAATTTTGTGTGTATTCTCCCTATTGTGCGTCATTATAATATTAACTTTGGCTCTTAGTACATGTGAATCTTTTGAGTCTTGGTTATTGGTCAGCTTAATTTCGTTGTTATCTGATCGGTTTGAAATGGAAAAAGGAGTTTTTCGAGCAACTCACACACCAGGCGACAGTGCCCGACGACTATGACATTTGTCAATATCACAGGGCATAGTCGCGGAGAACAACGGGCTCTCGATACAAGTTCGGCGATAGTGCCCGGCGACTATGCCAGGGTCACTATCGCTTGGTCATAATCGCGGGGAGCGTACCGAGCGTGCCCCAACGCGGGCGACATTGCCTCGCGACTATGACATGGGCATAGTCCCATGTCATAGTCGCCGACGGGGTATTGGGGTATAAAAGCCAGATTTCGGGAATTCTCAGCTTATTTTGATTTGGGGAGCAGATTGGAGGGTTTCTAGCCTGCGATTTTTGGTAAGTCCAAACCCTAGTTCTACCCTCTTCATTTATGATTCTATTTGGTGCATTAATGGGGATTTAATGCTCCTCTAGGGTTGATTATTGAGAAGTGTACCATTTTCTACCATCCTTCAAGCTTCCATTTCTCCATTTCCTCACCTAGGGTTTTGACTTTCTTGTAAGGGGTCACCAAGGTGAGTGTTTCTTGACTCTACCATTCTCATACATGTCTAATAATGTGCTAGTATTTATGTGCATTTTGGTTATTTGTTTACTTGTTCATGTGGAGTTAACCTAAAACCCCATTTGTGGATAAAGTTGCAAATGGAGAGTATTAAACATACTATTTGGCCAAGACATGTAGCAAGAGCCATGTAAGAGTAATAAGTTGTATGTTTGGTTGTATTTGGAATTTGATGTTGATTTTAAGTCTCGACTTGAGTTGCCATTTATGAATAGACTAAAGACCCGGTTTGGGTTGAGGTCATGAATAGACTAAAGACCCGGTTTGGGTTGATGTCGTGAATAGACTAAAGACCCGGTTTGGGTTGAGGTCGTGAATAGACTAAAGACCCGGTTTGAGTTGAGGTCGTAAATAGACTAAAGATTCGGTTTGAGTTGAAGTCATGTATGGACTAAAGACCCGGTTGAGGTTGAAGTTATAAATAGACTAAAGACTCGGTTAGAGTTGATGTCGTGTATATGCTAAAGACCCGGTTTGGGTTGAGTGCTCAAATAGCTAAAGATCTCGTTTGGGTTGATGTTAATCAAGTTAAATGACTTGAGAGAAATTATAAACGCGTTAATAATATTACATTGTGTTCCTCTTTAATGACAGGTGAAGCAAATTGATTGATCGTCGTGTAAATACGGTGTTATTGTACTGAGGCTACATTTTATAAACTAAACTGTATTTATGCGTTCTCACTAGGCCTTAGCCTAACACTTGTTTCTTTGGCTGTCATGTATGACAGGAAACTCTAGTGGCGGGAATCTACGGGAGTGAGTGGTCGATCGTGCGATCGAGAGCGGTCATTTTGGGAGATCTAGAGACCGGTATACTTGATGAATAGTCACCATTTTTGGGAGGATAACGACACCCGATTGTAATCTGATAGGAAAATCTAGATTATTTAGGTTGTCGTAAATTTATGCTTCATTTAATGAGTTTGTACACATTATACTATATCCCATTTTTGGGTTGATACCTTGGGATACCTTGGCGGGTTTTGTACAACATGTTTTATCAATTTACAGTCGTTATATTGCCAAAATTGTAAAGTTTTAAATTACCCCAATTTTTAGGGTGTTACACAATTGTTAGAAGTGTGGTATGCGATGACGATGTTTTGTGACACTTTTGCTCTCTTGAATACTTGCTTTAATTTCTATATCTTGTGACTGAATGAGTTGATTGATTTTGCTCATAAATGTCGGTAGACTTGATTGCGCTGAATCCAAGTAATTTTTCAACTTGGAATGTTGACTCTCCACTCTATTACTTGTCTGATTTGCAAAGTGGATAAATTTGTCAATCCAAACAGATACAAACATTTCTTTATATGGTTTCAACCATGTGTCATTCAGATAAGCAAGAGCACCTGAAAACTAGAACAATTTAACTTTTTTAGTAATTGTTAAACTTACATGTAACATTTTACTTATAATAATATATTAAGGCGTACCTGGATAACTTCGTAATACTGCTTCAAGTTGTGAGAAATTAAACATGTATGTTTCATCCGTTACCGTGACGTGCATAGTAATTGTAAATGTTCTCGATATATATTTTTACAATTGTGAAGCATATATATCAATTATATGATTTTATCACTTTTTTATACTATTTTATCATGTTGTATATGTAACAACCCGGTTTACAAAGCCACCATACTTTTTATACTATTTTATCATATTGTATATGTAACAACCCGGTTTAACTACACAAACTTACCAACTTAAATACTATTTTACACTAACTTACCTCTATGAAGGATTTGAAGCGTAGATTTCGAATATGTAATTGTTTCGTCGATTACTTCAACGGATTGTTAGCAAATCTAGAGAGATTTTTAGAGAGAGAAAATATATATATATATATATATATATATATATATATATATATATATATATATATATATATATATGAAAAAAGAAGAAGAAGGCGGTGATGGTTATGAACTAAGGGACGATATGTAGTAATTTACTCTAATTATATATATATATATATATATATATATATATATATATATATATATATATATATATAGGGTCCGGTTCAGGGGAAAACCTCAAAAAAACGAAAAACTGAGGAACACCCCGGTAGCCCTTCATCTGGACGGTATGCACTTGTGCATACAGGTAATTTGTAACATGCACTTGTGCATATGCACTTGTGCATATGCACAAGTGCATAATGCACTTGTGCATAAAAACCAAAAAACAACATAATTTACCTGTATGCACATGTGCATACCATCCAGATGAAAGGCTACCAGAGTGTTCTTCAGTTTTCCGTTTTTTTGAGGTTTTCCCCTGAACCTCTCTCTCTCTCTCTATATATATATATATATATACACACTTTACTTTTTATTTATTTATAACGAGTTTACTTAATTGACGGGTTTAACCCCCCAACTATATTTGGTTGCTATTTTTAATTACGGTTCAATTCGGGTAAGAAATAATTACACACTTTTAAAACCGAGTCTTACAAAAGAATATTGGAATGTGACTAACATAAAGAAAAATATATTTTACAAAGTTATAATAAAATCAAAAGTTACAACTTTATAAAATAAAATAAAATCAAAAGTTACAAATTTTATAAATTTATAAACAAATTTATAAAATTTATAAACAAATTTATAAAATTTATAAAATCAAAACACACACACACATATGTGTGTGTGTGTATATATATATATATAATGTGTATATATATAAACAAAAATAATAATAATATATATATGTCAAGTGAAATGACATATGTTTCATTAAAAATAATTGGGACAGAAAACAATGCATTCAACACTCATTTAATTTGGTGCAAATAGCATTGGCCTTTGGGTTATTAGAGCATCTCCAACAGCTTCTCCAAAATGGAGAAGTAAAAAGTGAAAATCTTCAAAAAAAAAAATTACCTTCATCTCCAACAGATTCTGCATTTTAGAGATTACACAATTAGTTATAATATTAAAATATTCAATACAACTCATAAAATATTATTTCTCTCTCCTAAACATTTATTTTAAACCACTCTCATTGGTGGAATGAATAAAAAATAATTTCTCTCTCATGTGTAATCATTTTTGGAGATATCTCCAAATTTGGAGATTTTCATCTTCTCTCTCATGTTTTCTCCATTTTGGAGAAGCTGTTGGAGCAAAAAAACCCCAAAATCTCTATTTTGGAGAAGCTGTTGGAGATACTCTTATAGTCTCACTTGTACTTTAATAGTCAAAGTATTATGACATGTGGGTCCCACTTATACTTTAATGGTCAAAGTCTTGTGACATATGAGTCTCACTTGTACTTTAATGGTCAAAGTCTTATGACATGTGGGTCTTGCCAACATTAGAGGAATTATTTGGCAAAAGTACAGGTCATTTGTGCAAATACATGTAAAAGTGGGTTTTTTCTTAAATATGTCATAGTATTTTGGTCGTTTGTGTAATTTTCTCTTTTAATTAACAAATTTTACTCTTAATTATCGAGAAAGTAGACAATAATTTTGAAAGTGGACATTAATTTTGGGACAAACTAAAGTAGTAATGTAGACACTTATTTTAGGACGGATAAAATATAACTTTATTTGTTCAACTGGTTGAATATAGCAAACCAAATCCTTTTTACGGACTGGATAACTTGGTATTTCAGTCTAACAATTGGCCGCATGCTAACAAGTTATATAAAATTTCAAATTATGAAGATGAGGTTGAGTAATTCATGTGAGATTTACTGATACATTTAATTTAGTTTTATTTACTTTAGTAATTCAATAGTAATTATATGTCTATCATGCCTCTGACTTGTAGCTCAGTTGACAAATGGTGGAGTGATTTTACCCAACTCAAGGCAGATCTTGAGTTCGATCCAAGCCCCAAGAATAAAATCAATGAAATTAAATAATTTGTAATATAAATAAGTTTTTTAAATATATAAAAATAAAATAAAAAATACGAGGTTGCAATGCAATAGGATATTTTTGTCTCATTATGGGTAAAAAGTGACCAGGAGTTATTATGATATCGATGCCAACTTGGTTCACTTCTTAGTCGAAAGATAAATTATATATTTGTCAAGCAAAGTGAGCTTTACTGAATTATCGGTGAAGAAAGTGGGAATCGTCTTAACAACTGGCTATAGACATGACTAAAAGTCGTCGACTCACTAACTTTTGCAATAAAATCGTTTTTCTTGTCTCATTCTCTCACTAGCTTTTACCCCAAGGACACCCACCTCAACCTCTCCTCCATTTTTTATTTCCGTTTGTGTCTCTCTCGAATCATCTCCTAAAGCACCAAGTTTCATCTATGAGGTTTTGCTATTTTCTGATTTTTATATATTAGTTGAAGAAATGAATGGTGTGATTGTTTATATGCTTCATCTCTTGTTCCCTTATTTGATTTTGATAAATATTGGTGTTGCTGCTATTTTTGGCTTTTACCCAAATAATATGTTGTTTTTGGCTTCTTTTCAGTTCATTTTTAGTGAGTAGTTCTTTATTGGGGAAGAATGAAGATGATGATAGAAATCAACAACACTGTTTCTTGATTAATGCATTTGTATTTTAACTACTTCATGTTATCTTTTTGTAATTTTGTTGCTCTATTCATGGTTTATCTTCTATTCATATTTAGTTACTAGTTTTTATTTGATGAAAGAATAAAGATGATGATAGAAAAGCCAACAACAATATTGTTTCTTGATTAATACATTTGTATTTCAATTACCTGATGAATCTGATTTTTATTTTTATTTGGAAATGGTGTTTCTGTTCTTGGGTTGCAATTAATGTGAATTTTCAGAAACATTATCTTGACAACGTGATAACTAACTTGTTTAGTAACAAGTGATATATATATATATATATATATATATATATAGTTACACATTTATTTATTTGATCAGGAGTAACTACTTTTTGTAATCTAAATTTATTGTTGACATGTACTTTTGTGCATCAAAAGTTGTATGTATATTCTTCTGGAATACTATTCAATCATCAAGTTTTATTTCAGTATACATTATATATACATACACACATGTTGGGAACTGAAGATGTGATCAAGTCATTAATGTTGCTAGTTCAGAATTACTACTGCCAGAGGACTTCAAAAGTTAATACTGCTAGGTATTACTACTTCTAGTAGAATTAATACTGCTAGTCAAAGTTAGTGCTGCTTGATCAAAGTTAGTACTGCTTAGCTAGTTAGTACTGCTAGAGGTTAGTGCTGCTTAGTAATTAATGCTGCTAAGACTCAGTTAAAGCTGCTTCTGAGATAATGTGAAGATAATGCTGAAGAGATCGTGTTCAGAGATAAACATGGAAAGCTGAAGATATTCATGGAAAATATATTGAAGATATTTTATTTATTGTAATTATCTTTTATTCAGTATATGTATAGAATATATAGAATAGTTTAGAATTCAAGATAAAAAAATTCTAAGTTTTTGTTCTAGAGAGAATCAACCTCAAGGCATAGTTCCTAATTCTAGAGAAGTAGAATTCGCCTTGAAAGAGTTTGTTCTTCAAGATTGAGGTTGAGTGTGTAATCTTGTGATTTAAAGTATTCAATACAAGTTTACAAATTATTCATCATATTTACTGTTTGTTTTGCTATTTCATTGAATATCAAAGTGTTCTTCCGCAAACTTCTTTGATATTGTTTCTGAGTATTCATAATTCTTGTTGAGAATTCGATCCTGACAAGTGGTATCAGAGCCTGTTCTCTCAGAAACATCTATTCATTCATCATGGAAAACTTTGCAGAATCAAACAGTACTCTGGTCTCAAAGGTTCCAATGCTCAGACCCAATGAATTCGATATGTGGAAGATCAGAATCAAGCAGTACATACTTCTCACTGACTATTCTATGTGGGACATCATTGAGAATGGTCCTTCTGAAGCAGGAAAGATTGGTGCAGATGGAAAGAGAACTCCACCAAAAACTGATGTAGAGAGAAAGACTAGACAGACAGAGATGAAAGCCTTGAGCACCTTGCTCTTGGCTATTCCCAATGAATATCAACATCAGTTATGCAACTGCACTGATGCAGAGATGCTCTGGAATGCTCTAGAGAAGAGATTCTCAGGTACCAAAAGTACCAAGAGAAATCAGAAAGCCATTCTGAAGCAACAATATGAGAACTTTATGTCAACCAAGAATGAGTCCATGACTCAAACTTTTGACAGGTTCAACAAGCTTATTGGTGAACTAGCTACAGTGGGAGTACAAATTGATCAAGATGATCTAAACAGGAAGTTCCTAAGGTCCCTGAGTGATGAATGGACCATGTATACTGTGTCTTTCAGACAGAATGATCAACTGGAAGAAAAGGAACTTGATGATCTATATAATGATCTAAGAGTTTTTCAATCTGAGGTAGAGGCTAAAAAGAGGCCCTCTGGGTATGTTCACAATGTTGCACTCCTTTCAGCATCAATTGATTCTACTTCAAACCCTGAATCAGTTAGTGCTGTCAATGGAGCAAATCAAGAGAAAGGTACTGAAACTGTATTTGAAGCCTTTCTGGCAAGTCATGGAAACTCTTCTCTTATTAATGATGACTTGGAACAACTCCATCCAGATGAACTTGAAGAGATGGACATTAAATGGCAGATGGCCATGCTCTCTATGAGAGTTAAGAAGTTCATCAAAAGAACTGGGAGGAACAACTTCTCCCAAAGAAGAGAAGATGGAGCAGGATTTGACAAGTCAAAGGTGGAATGCTACAAATGCCATCAGAAGGGACACTTTGCTAGAGAATGCAGAAGTGGAATGTCTCAAAATAACAACCACCATCAAGCTCAATCTGGAAGCTTCAATAATAACAGAAACTCTGCACAAGCCCTAGTCTCTCAACAAGGTATGGGGTTTGATTGGAGTGATCAAGCTGAAGAGGCCATCCAAAACCAAGCTCTAATGGCAGAGGTGTCTGATCTCCCAACAGAGGTAACTTCCAATCTTTGCTCTCAAAATTGCATTAACACTGTTAAAAGGTATAGGGATCACAACCAGAACATGAGTGATGACCTTAAGATATTGGAAAAGGACATAAAAGATTATGTGAGGATTGTTGAGAGATTTGAAGAGCAAATTAAGGGTTTTCAAGACAATGAGCTTCAACACTCTTATGACACAAACTACTGGAAGTGGGAGAAGAATGACTTAGAACTTCAACTGACCAGATCCAAAGAGGAAAGTGAAAAGTTAAGAGGAGAGCTAGCTAAAGTCAAACTAGATGTAGAAAAGTTTTCAAATGCTTCCAAAGCAATGGATTCTTTGCTACAAACTCAGATTCATGATAAACTGAGAAGAGGAATAGGGTACAATACCACACCACCACCCTATAACAACAACTACATCCCTCCTAGTTCAGATTTGTTAGAAACAAAGGATAGAAAGAGAAGTCAAGTTCTTCAAATGCTTCCAAAATATTCATTGATCTACTCCAATGTTAGGATCCAGTCCCATGCTCTGATTGATAGTTCTATGAATTAGGTACTTAGCCATTTCTGAATTTGATGCACAACCCAGCTTCTTCTTTAACATGACATGGAGCTTCAGACGTGTGTGATTGTAGACCCTATCCACTAAGTAATACTCCATGTGAAAAGTATCCAAAGCTAATTCATAAACTCCACTCCGTTCATACAGAGTCCATCCTCTAACAGTTTTGAACACATCTCTGATTAAATGCTTCACTGCTTCTGGATTGAACAACATGCACAAGTATTCCATGACCAGCTTCACTATTGGTAACCCTGGGGCTTTCAACTGATCTGCATGTACTTTCATACCTACTTCAAACATTTCTTCCAAATCAGATCTTGAACACTCTCTGACAATTTTGTTCCAAGTGTTGTAGACTTCATACTTGTCATCCTTTCTTTTCAATCTGATATACTCTTTGCCATCCACCTCCATGGTATCCCAGTGGATAACTTCAGGAGGTTTGAATCCAACAGGTTCAACTGAGATAGGCTTTGGAATTTTATCCATTACCACCATGTACATATTTACATCTGAACTCTGTGGTACTTCCTGAGATTCAGCTTCATTCTTAGGTGCCTCTTCTTCTTCAGCAACCTTTTTCTCTTCTTTTACTCTATGCTTCTTTACAATCTTCTTTCTTTTGGCCATCATCTTAGTTCTCTTCAGAGTCTTTTGAACTTGCCCTATAGTAGCTTTCTTCTTCTTTTCTTCCTTTATCTATGTCTTTTCTTTTGTAGGAGTTCCCTCTTCACTTTCAGGGAAAGGTTGATTGATATTCACATCATGTCTTTCCTTGGCCTTCTTTTCAAACTCCGCTCTATCCTTTTCATTACTCTTCAGCTTCCCCATTACTTTCTCATAGAGATCCTTGATTTGATCAAAAGTCATCTTCACAAACATTTCTTTCTTTACACCAATTGCACTCCTCAAGAAAGTTATCATTTTGTTTCTTTCCTGAGTTGCAAGGTAAGTTTGTGAAGGTCTTTTCTTCTTAGTACTTGTTCTGGCCATCATAGCCTTTCTTAAGCTCATTGCTCTTTGCTTTGCCTTCTCTGTTTCCAACCCTTTCTTGAATGCTTCATTTAACTCATTTGCAAGTGCTCTGGCCATTTCTCTGTCTTTTTCAACCTGCTCCTTTTCTGCTTGATCTAACTCTTCTTGCACTTTCTTTGCTAATGCTTCATCTGACTCAATCATCCTTTGCTTTTTGGATGGTTGATCAGATTCTATCATCTTTGCTTTTCTCTTTTTCCTTGCATCTGCATCCATTTCTTTCTTCTCTATTTTCTTTGCTCCCCCTTCATTTATGACCACTCCCTTTGCTTTGGGAGTGTCATTCTTTGCTTTGACAAGCATTTCTGCTACTTCAATCTCTGCTGGTGTTAACTCTGTTACTGCTGCTTGTGAAGTTTCAGCAGCACTAACAGTTTTTGGTGCTTGTTTTGGCTCAGCAGTAGTAACCATTTCTGCTTCTGGGGTTGTAACTGTTGCTGGTGTTGTTTCTGCAGATTTCTTTTCTTCAACAAACTCCCCCTCAATCTGTTGATCTACCTGTTTTGAACTTGAATTCTCCCCCTTTTTGGAAGCATTCTCATTTTCCTTGTTGGTTGCCCCCTTTCTCTTTCTTAGAACAAACTGACCTCTTCTTCTCTTAGCCATGAGCTTTCCCACCAATTGCTTGAGTTTGGCAATCTGCTGTTGTTGGGAGATGACTACTTGCTGCAAGACTTTGATTTCTTTTCCTTGATTGACCACATCAACATTGATGTTGGCTATGGTTTCCATCAATTCTAAATAAGTATAGCTATCCCCACCTTCTTTAGGTGTTTTTCCCACCCTTGAAGGATCATTGGAATCTTTTTCCATCAATTCATTAGTTTCAGATCTGTCCTCACCCTTTTTGGATGTTTTTCCCATCCTTGAAGGATCCTTGGATCTTGTAGTAGTAGCCTTCTACCTAGCAGAAGCACCAACTACCCCCTTGGTTTCTTGGCACCGGGGTCCTTTGGTTGATTTCTCAGCCAAAGTTGCCATGGGGAAGGTCTTAGAGATGTTACCACTGTCCTTCTCTGTGCTAGCAGAAGTAGTGGCAATCTTCTTTCCCATATGGTCATCCATCTCCTTAGAGAGCACCTCCTTAGGGTTGGGAGACACCCTATTGGTTTCCCTGTAGATATTCTCTAAGGGAGAATCCTCCCTTAGAGGGCTTAAAGGCTTAGTGGGTGAAGGTACAAGAAGGGAAGGAGCCTTCTTTACCTGGTTCCTTTTGTATGTTTGGATGATTGGTGAAGTTGGTTTATCAAGAAGAGACTGGGGGATTGATATAGAGTGGGAAGGTTGGGATTGGCTAGCAGTGGGATTGTCTAATGAGGGCCTTGACCCTACTGCCATACCTTCTTGTGGTTGGGACACCACCATCATTGTGGAGAACAATGGGGTGTCAACTCCTTTCGAGTCTGTTAGATCCCGTTTCCAGCAACAAAATAAGAACTCCATATAAAAGTAGAGATAAGATAGAAATTAACAACAATGATAAACAAGAACTTATCTCATATGCTTGGATTGATAGATGGAGGGGAAAATGGAAGAACACCACACTAGGAATTTTAAACGACTCTCATGAGATTCACCTGATATGTGTGTATGAAAAGTGTTCTCTCCAAAAACTAAATGAACAATGAGCCATGGGAACCTTATATAAGGCCCATTTACAATAAAAAGGCTCCATCCCATAAACTAATTAAAAAGCCCAAAATACAATTCTTTATAAAACATTCAATTAAATTGGGGACTAATTTAAGCTAACAATCTCCCCCTAATGTTTTATAAAGAAAGCATCATCTTGTAGTCTCCCCCTTGCTTTCTTTAGAAACTTTGGTGTGTCATTCTTAGAGTCTTCAAAGCATCACAAGCTCCCCCTCAAATGTAGGCTCATATTCTTGAAAGACTTAGACGAATTATCCCAATTTGTCCAGCTTTCATGTCTCAACTTTACCACTATTATTGACCATTAAGGAGTCTTATTGAGAGAAAACATAAAGCATGCACATTGAACTCCAGCCTCATAGCTTTTCAACAAGCTTTGATTCATCCATTTTGGATGAAAACTGAGTGAGTTGTGCAAGATTTTCCTCAGCTGCGCAAAATGGTTGTCAAAACAGAAATTTTGACTCTTCGAACCTCGTTGAGTAAACGTTAAGCACCGAGCCTTAAACTTGAATAACGGAGGAGGGAGTGACAAACAATGTGTCACATATGTAGCTTGAAACCATAAAGAACCGATGAGAGAACACCGTTCTTGAAAGCGGAAAGAGCATGAGTGAAATGTGATGCTTTCGGTCCAGCACTCTAACGCAGACTTTGAAACAGATTCTGGCATATCAGCTCATGGAATTTGAGAAAACTCAAAACATCAAAGTCGTACGTTTGTGTTTTATCAATCCAACGCAAGTGGACTCATGTAAATCGGAGCTTCGAGTAAAAAGTTGTGCACGTGTTTCTGAAACAGCGCAATGCTGTCAGAAAATTCGAAAAATTCGGGCTTCGGGCACTTGGCTCATTACGACCTCTGGACCATCAATCTCTGATGTTCGTGTTTAGCTCTACCTCTGGCCCCCCCTTCTGGTCGCTGCTTTTCAGAGGTTTTGGTCCACAGAGGCTCTGTGGACAACTTAAGAGCCTCTGTGCCTCTTAAGAGCATCTCTGAATTTCATTTCTGCACGTCTCTGGACAGCCTATGAACATATGTGCAGCATGTGCATAGTTTCTAGAATGTCTCTGAATATCCTCTGCCCATATCTTCCGAGATACCACAGTACCATCTGCTGGACAGCTTTTGATCATGTGCAGAGGTCTTCTGCACTTCACAGTCTCTGAAAGGTTCTGGACAGGTTTAGATATCTGGTTAAGCTTCTGTATGTGCATAGAGCCATCCTCTGAATCATGAAGCCATCTCTGGATGTACAAGTCTGATCAAGCTCTGGATAGCTTCTGCTATTTTTCACAGAGGCTCTGATTTTTTTCACAGAGGCTCTGAATGAATATGCGTAAGGCTGTCATAACACTGATCAACCTCTGGACTGGACAACTTGTAACTAACTCTGAAGTAACGTATCAACATGAACATGTTGAAAGTCCTACTGTCCCAATATCAGATTGATAGCAGAAGTATCGTTAAAATCTGTAGACACTTCGAAATCTTCACATGGAAAATGCAATCAGAGGCTCACTGGTCAATAGATTGAACATTTCTGAACAGCCTTCGATGAAACTCTGATAAACTCTTGATCATAACTCTGAATTGACTTGATAAAAAATCTGAGTACTTTCGAATTGAATCTGATGCAGACATGTCACAAAACCAACTTAACAGCCTTGCTTTATCAACAAATCTGGACAATCAAACTCTGTTCTTTCCCTTAAACAAAACAGAATTTGTTGTATAACATCTGCAGATTCTGGACAACAATTATTCTGGACAGATTAAAAAAAATAACACCTGCAGATTCATTATTTCAACAACAAAAACAGATTGAAGTCTGTTTGCCAGCACCTTGGTCGATCTGATTGAAATGAAGTCTGGATCGATGAACACTTTCTGGACAGCAGCCTTTTTAACACCCAATGAACAGGACCTGCACATTTTGAGATGTCGAATATGCCAAGTTCACACTCTTTTGACAGCTTGAACAATATGTAGGCTGCAAATTTCAAATCACAAGAACAACATGGAGTGAACAAGCTTTGGCAATATATGAGACAACACAACTGCTACAATTTATTCAAATTGGCCGAACAAAAAATCTGCAGTTTCTACAAATTCTCGAACACAACAGACTTGTAGCATTTTGAACCTGCTGCGGGTTCTTTTTCGAATCTGTCAAGTATCCTTCTGCCCATTCCATTGTTGTGCATAACTTAATGCAATCTGTGTGGAATTTGGTTAATGACATGGTCACTTTTAGGTTTATAAGGTCACCAAGATTTGGAGTCTCTGTATGCACAAGACCATAACTCTGATTTCACTAGTCTAACTTTGTGTCAATAGCCTTTCAAAACAAGAAACATTTTGATGCAAATTCGAATTTTGAACTCTTGTTGCACTAATCAACCCGTTTGACAGTCCTTGGCTGCACATTTTATGATCAATCTTTGGACCAGACTCTGAGAATTCTGTCTCTGAATAGCCTTACTAAAAGTCAGCATTATTTTCATATCTCGGATTGTGCTTCACTTTTCCAATTAAACATGAAGACTTTCTGGATGAACAAAGATTTATGTACCTCTGATTGATCATAGAACCATCTTCTGGACCGCTTCTGTTTATGCACAGAGGCTTTGTGATCTCCCTCTGATGTGTACGTTTTGCATCTCGCAGCCTCTGAAGGTTCTGGAAGTTCACAAAGGTTCTGGACAACTTCTGCGTGTACAACCAGAGCTTCTGAACAAGTTCTGGACATATGTACACCCTCTGAACATTTTTGACAGCCTGTGTAGTTTCTGATCAAGCTCTGGAAAGCTTCTACAGAGCTCTGAACAACCCACAGAAGCTCTTTAAAACATGCACAGATCTGTTAGCTTTTGTTGTCATTAGCCACAACTCTTCTGGACAACATCTAGGCATAGTGAACTACATACAAACAACTCTGATTCTGCCTCTACGTATAATAGGTCCGGTTTACTGCAGATGCAGGTTGCAAGCATTGTTGTTGAAAATTTTGCCTCGAATGCAGTTGATGTTGCTGAATCAAGTGTGCACGTTGCACTGGTGACAGAGACTGCAGCACCTATTCTCTGTTTTGAAAAAATCAACAGCAACCTTCTGCTGTTTTTCTTAGAATTCTCGATGGAGCAACATCTTTAGAACCCCACAATGATAGATCTCTTTGAACTTATACCAAACAGGTTGCTGCATAAATCGATCACACCTCATCATAGGCAAAACTCCCTTCTGTCTTCAAATCTGTACATTCTGCTGTCACAAAAAAAATTGTCTGAATTTGCCTTACTGGACAGCCTATAATCAAACTTTGGTTACACTCCGAAACAGCAGCTTAATAACAACTTTCTGCAGTTTTCAGTAGCTTGACAGCAGCTTAATACAACTCTAAGCAGTTTTCAACAGCTTGACAGCAGCTTAATACAACTTTTTGCAGTTTTCAGCATAACAACAGCATAACAGCAGCTTAACAACGGCTTTCTACAGCTTAATTGACAATGTGTTATTTTGACAGCAACTTTCTGCACCAACTTTTGCAGATTTGAATCTGCATATGTTGCTAGACTGCATATTTTCGTACACAATAAGCATTTGGGCAGATTTGTTTTCGACCATCTGAAGTGCAATCAATCTGTTTTGACATCATAAGGTTTTCGGATTTTCAAAACTGATTTGCCAAAAACCAATGCGTAGATATTCGTGTCTGTGCCAAGCTTCTGAAAAATGGAGAGAACAATGACAGTATCTGTTCCCAAAATCTGGAAAATCCAAACTATGTCTACACTTTGAACACGGTAACTACATGGACATATTTTCACATCAAATTGGGATCAAAAAGCATTTTCTGATATAGAATCAATTATGAGCAGCGGAAAATAAACAAATCTGGATAAAAGAAAGTCCAATCTCGGATATGGATAGGGCCAGATCAAAAATCAACAGCCTTGAATCCAAGATGCCACAAAAGCTATGGACTAAAGCACACACAAGGACGAGATCATAGATCAACCATCTACTTAGTGCTTATCAAACGTTAGACCAATGAATGAGAAAGGATCAAAAGCACACACATGTAATAAATATGATCAGATTTAATCCAAATAGAATCAAATTTTCTCATAGGCATTTCATCAAACATGTGGTGTACAGAAACCAGATTTGGTGAGAAATCAATAAAATCTTCCATCAAAGATTATCCAAATCTCATCTATACACTAGAACAGATTTCCAATAAGCACAAAACAGAAAATAAATCACATAAATTATGTTTGTGTCAAGGCTCATGTGATTGAATCAATCTAAGCACCAAAACAACAAAATAATCATCCAATCTTCAACTGTTGCCATAGATGACCGAAATGAAGAAGAGTTTCTTCATTTGGCTCTGATACCAATTGTTAGATCCCGTTTCCAGCAACAAAAGAAGAACTCCATATAAAAGTAGAGATAAGATAGAAATTAACAACAATGATAAACAAGAACTTATCTCATATGCTTGGATTGATAGATGGAGGGTAAAATGGAAGAACACCACACTAGGAATTTTAAACGACTCTCATGAGATTCACCTGATATGTGTGTATGAAAAGTGTTCTCTCCAAAAACTAAATGAACAATGAGCCATGGGAACCTTATATAAGGCCCATTTACAATAAAAAGGCTCCATCCCATAAACTAATTAAAAAGCCCAAAATACAATTCTTTATAAAACATTCAATTAAATTGGGGACTAATTTAAGCTAACAGAGTCCCTAGCAGATCTTCTCATATTTGAGAAGACCTTGCCTTTAGGGGGTTTAGGTACATATATCCCATAAAGTGAGGTATATCCGTCAATTCATTGGTAATAACTGTCTGTACAAACCTGAGATACATGAAGAAACTCTTCTTGTTGTCCAGGTTTGAGACAAGATCATTGAAGATCATTTGAGAAAAGTTGTATTTTCTAGCAGTGGATAAACATACCAATGCATAGGCAATTGGACTGCTAAATTGGCTCCAGCCAGTTGTTTTCTTAGAAATACAATAAATCAAGGTATGAACAAAGAACCTCCATTGGGGTGAAAACTTAGCTTTGAAAAACTTGAAAATCCCCAATGGGCCTTCATACCCCATTCTTGTAAGAGTTGAGAATAATTCCTCATTAGGAATAGAGGTTATACCTGCAGCATCATCTAGACGTAGACAGATGCATATCACCTCTTCAGTAACTGTTAGGGGTTTTTCACACACCCTTGTCTTGATCATTCGCACACCATTCTCAGTAACAATGGTGGCATTTGCCCAGAATTGCCTTTGATGCTCGATATAGATTGATGGCGATACAGTGAGAGCATGGGCAATATGGCTTATCTTGAGGAAATCCACAATCTGGTGGAAACCAGCGGCTTGTTTGGGCTTCTGTAGCATCGCGATTTCATTGTGCGCATCTATGAATGCCATTGATGCCATTGATCTTGAACGTTCTTGCCTGAAAACTTTGAACTTGAGAGAGAAATGGTTTAGAGCGCAAGTGAACAGTATGCAAAGAGTCGTTATGAACTTATTAGGCGGGCAAAGGGTATTTATAGTATTCGGGACATAAGCAGTATTAACCTAGAGCAGTATTAACTAACAAGCAGTATTAACTGAGAGCAGTATTAACTAACTAGCAGTATTAACTGAGAGCAGTATTAACCACTAGCAGTATTAACTAACTAGCAGTATTAACTGAGAGCAGTATTAACCACTAGCAGTATTAACTAACTAGCAGTATTAACTGAGAGCAGTATTAACCACTAGCAGTATTAACTGTGCACTGGCAGTATTAAAACTGTACTGGCAGTATTAACCATACTTACTCTTTTAAGCTTGTGATACACTGAGTACTGCTATACATATCCTGAAAAAGAAGATTAGGAACACCACGAATAAACAATATACAGGTATGTAACCACTTTTTGAGAAGGTGCTTATTCAGAGTTGATCATTCCCACACTTGTTACCAAGAAAGTGAATCTACCCACATCAAAGGCTTTGGTGAATAGATCAGCAAACTGGTTATCAGTATGAACTTTTACAACTTGAATAAGTTTCTTTTCATTGCAGTCTCTTATGAAGTGATACCTGATCTCAATGTGCTTTGTCGTTGAGTGCTTGACAGGATTATTAACAATGTTAATAGCACTGCTATTATCAACAAAGATTGGAGTATGTAGAAAGGTTACCCCATAGTCCAGCATTTGATTCTGAATCCATAAAACTTGAGAACAGCAACTTGCAGCTGCTATGTACTCTACTTCTGTTGTAGATGTGGACACTGTGGTTTGTTTCTTGCACTGCCATGACACTAGTCTTGCACCCAAAAACTGACATCCTCCAGAAGTAGATTTCCTGTCCAAGTTTGCTCCACCTAGATCACTATCTGAGTATGCAAGTAGGTCAAATGATGAGTCATGAGGATACCAAAGTCCCAATCTAGGTTGTCCTTTGAGATATCTGAATATCCTCTTAACAGCTTGATAGTGAGATTGTTTTGGCCTAACTTGGAATCTTGCACATACACAGACAGGAAACATTATATCTGGCCTAGAGGCTATAAGATACATGAGAGAGCCAATCATGGATGTATAATGATGAACATCCATATCCTCCCCCTCAAGATCTGCTGTTATCTGCTTGTGTGTCTCCATAGGTGTGCTAGCAGGTTTTGAATCTGAGAAACCAAACTTGGTTAGAATATCCTGCACATACTTGGACTGACTGATAAAAATACCATCTGACTTCTGTTGAACTTGGAGTCCAAGGAAGAAGGTAAGTTCCCCCATGGAACTCATTTTGAATCTTTGATGCATTAGTTCCTCAAACTCCTTGCACATATTGTCTCTTGTGGATCCAAAGATAATATCATCAACATAGATTTGGACCAGCAAGATATCTTTCTTCTTTCTCTTGATGAATAGAGTCTTATCAATGACTCCTCTTTCAAAGCCATTTTCCAAGAGATAGGATGACAGAGTGTCATACCATGCTCTTGGAGCTTGATGCAGTCCATAAAGTGCTTTCTTCAAATTGTATACCCTGTCTGGATAACTTGGGTTTTCAAACCCTGGTGGTTGACAGACATATACTTCTTCTTCAATTGAGCCATATAGAAATGCACTTTTGACATCCATTTGATAGACTTTGAATTTCATATAAGAAGCATAAGCCAGGAATAATCTAATTGCTTCTATCCTGGCTACAGGTGCAAAGACTTCTTCATAATCTATTCCCTCTTCTTGTGTATACCCTTGAGCCACCAACCTTGCTTTATTCCTTATTACTATGCCTCTTTCATCTCTCTTATTCCTGAAGACCCATTTTGTTCCTATTGCTCTTTGGCCTTTAGGAAGGTCTACCAGATCCCAAACATCTTGCAGCTTGAATTGCAGTAGCTCTTCTTGCATGGCTTCTATCCAACTGGACTCTTTCATAGCATCATGTGCCTTTTTAGGCTCAAGCTGGGATAAAAAGCAAGAGAGCACTGTATGCTGTTGGTCTTGCATTTTTTGCAGCCTGCTTTGATTTATAGTCATCATAGGGGAAGATATATCTCCTATTACCAGCTGTGGAGGATGATTCTTTTGAGTTCTGGTGTGATGACTAGGTTCTTCATTAAGTCCCACCTCTAGATTAGAGTCATTCAATTCACTTGAGGTGTTTTCAGCAGCTACTTCTGGTTCTTGATTTTCTTGATTCTCCTCATCTCTACTTTCTTCTTCACTCTGATTTGGTCCAGTAGATGGTTCCTTTTCACAGTCTTCAACAGAATCCACTGTTGGTATGGGAAAGATCACAGATTGAGATATACTATCTTGAACTTGTGTAGTCCCTTATCCTTCACTCCCTGAACCTGCATAATCATCACTACTGAAACCAAAAGAGTTAGTTAGTGAATCAATGTCAAACAGCCACTGAGGACCAGACCCAATAGGATTTGGTGTGTTCTCATTGCATTTGACATTGTCATTTTCTTCAATTATTCTAGAAGAAGAGTTAAAAACTCTGTAAGCCTTACTCTGAGATGAATACCCAACAAGAAATCCATCATCTGTCTTGCTATCAAACTTACCTAAGTAAGATTTGGTATTGAGAATTGTACAAGGACACCCAAAAGGTTTGAAAAATCCAATAAAGGGTTTTCTTTTATTTAAAAGCTCATATGGGGTCTTGTTCTTTGGCTTGACCACTAGAACTCTATTTTGGACATAACAGGCAGTATTAACTGCTTCAGCCCAGAAGGTAATTGGCAGTTTTGAATCAGCCAACAGAGATCTAGCAGCCTCTATTAGTGTCCTATTTCTCCTCTCAACAACTCCATTCTGTTGAGGAGTCCTAGGGGCACTATATTGTCTCTCAATTCCTTTTTCTTCATAAAAGGTGTTTAGATCAAGATTTTTAAATTCAGTTCCATTGTCTGATCTAATGACTTTTACTTTTTGATTAGTTTGGTTTTCAATTCTTAGGATAAAGGATTTGATCAGTCCACTTGTCTCATCCTTGGTCCTTAGAAAATATACCCAAGTAAATCTGGAGTAATCATCAACAATAACCAAGCAGTAAGATTTCTTGCCTATACTCATAACATTTGTAGGACCAAACAGATCCATATGCAATAGCTGGAGACAAGAAGAAATTGTATTTAACTCTTTGGTCTTATGAGAAGTTTTTTGCTGTTTTCCTTTAAGACAAGCAACACAATGATCATCACATGAAAAGACTTTTGATGGTAAACCTCTTACAAGGTTGTTTTTAACAAGTTTGTTCATTGTTTTGAAGTTCATGTGACACATCCTTCTATGCCAAAGAGAGGATTCATCCACAAAAGCTTTTGAAACAAGACAGTTCAGGGATGAATCACTATCAACATTGTCCATATCTAGACAATAAACATTGTCCTTGGAGTTTTAAGTAGTATCATGCTTTCATCAACTACCTTAAACCCTGGAGCAAGGATCATACACTCTGTATTAGTAAATAATATGTTATGTTGTTTGTCACAAACCTGTGATACACTTAACAGGTTGTACTTCAATTGATCAACATAGTAGACATCCTCAAATGTCATCTTACCTTTTGTAACATTACCTTTTCCACTTATTTTACCACCAGTAAGATTATCTCCAAATGCAACATGTCCTCCATTGATATGCTTGAAATCCTGAAGGCATGATATGTTGCCTGTCATGTGCCTAGAGCAACCACTATCAACATGCCATATGCTCTTTCCCTTGAGCTGTTGGTTGCCCTGCACATATAATAAATCAGTTAGTATGAATTAGGAACCCAAGCCACAGTGGTCTTGGGTACCCCTTTCTCATCAAAATATTTGCATTCCTTCTTGACAAGATTTTTAAACTTTGACTCCTCATTACTGGAGTACTTAGTCATAATAATAGGTTTGGATGCACGCTTGCTAGAAGCAGTATTGGTATTAGAAGCACTAACTGCATTGGCAGCACTTGCATGCTTAGCAGTACTAACCTTGTTAGAAGTAGTAACTGTGTCAGCAGCAGTAACTGTATTAGCAGTAGTAACCATTGAAGAAGTACTAACAGTGTTAGAAGCATTAATCTTTTCAGCAATACTAACACTGGTAGCAGCAGTATTGCTATTAGCAGCACTATCCCTGTTAGCAGTACTAACAGTTTTAGTGCTTCTAGGCACCCACATTAAAATACTTTCTTTTAAAACCTTTTTCTTCATTTGGCCTTTGGTTTCAACAGATTTCTTCCCCACATGTTTCTTTCCAGCCTTCCTATAACCAACAGGTTTTTGCACAAATCTTTGAAAGTTCACCTGTTGGTTAATAGGATTGAAGAAACAGTGCTTAGCCAAATGGTTTAACTTTCCACATATGAAACAAGGTTTTGGTCTATTGATTTTACTCCGATCAATACCTTGTTTTTGTGCCCATTGATTGTTCCAGTTTCTCTGATTTCCCCTTGGTTTATCATGTTTTTGGGGCTCAGATTTATTGCATGCACACTGTTTGCAAGGGATAGGATTCACAACAGTGGTCTGCTTATAGTGAACCTTCTTGTTCTTTCCCTCAGTCTTCTCTATCTCATTGGACTTTACCCAATGCTTTCCACATCCCTCATTAGTGATTATGTGGTTTTCTATAGGAATCTCTCCACTCACAGTGTTGTTCTTATTCTTGACAACTTCTTTCTCAGATTTATCCTTAACAACTACTTCATTTAAGGGATCAATTTCAGTGGCTCCCTTGGGTAGGTACTATATTATATATATATATATATATATATATATATATATATATATATATATATATATATATAATATATATATATATATATATATATATATTATGTTGCAATATTACATTATATGTAACCAAATTCATTCATTATCCACCTGGTTTGTCTCTACTGGCTTACTTAATTTTTGCTTTTGTTTTGTTCTAAACTGGAAAATACTTCTGATTACTTAACAGAACTGGTATTGTTCCTGGGGTGGGCAATAGTCCGATCACAACCATTTAATAATCTCATTCCAAAGTCGGTGAGCAAACCCGATATCATGTTACAAGACTATGTATATCGGGCATTTATTTTTGAACGGATCGTTATACATTTTGATGAGACTGTCCCTTCTTATTTGACTGACATCAACATATCTGCGTTGCGGCTAAGGACCAGTAGCCTATATAGAGGGCGTCAACTCGTATAAGGGGTTCATTTTCTCGTCTAGCGTAATTGACGGTCCTTCACATGTACAAAGGCTCATGTTTGTACCATAACTTGGGTAATTGGTCCTCTCATTATTATCTGTTGGCCGGTAATCACACGTATCTTGCTCCTATCTTTGGTTTGCTTCCACACAACGACTCATATTTATCTGCAACTAATCTACCTGTGTTGAAATTTAATGCTACTGAAAAACCAATCACATTCAAATTTGGGTCCATCAAACCAGTATCTAATGGTCGGACCATGAAGTGTGTATGGTTTGAAATTAATTAGAGGTGGACTTGGTACGGTACCAAGTTATTTTCCCAATACCGTGTACAAACTAATTATAATTGGTATGCACAATCCTATACCGTATACCAACCAACTATAATTGGTATGAAAAATCTTATACTGTGTACCAACCAACTGTACTCGGGAGTCGGTACTGACTTAATTGGTACCAACTTTTTTTGGTTGGTACATGTTGGTACTGGTTATGTACCAACTTCACATTACATATATAAAAACTTGCCATTTTGTTCAAATCATAAGTGACTTTTTGATTTTACATTAACACATGTGATGTTTAAGGGGTTTTAATTACAAAGAATCAAACTTGCAAATATTTTAATGTTCAAATAAAATAATTAAAATTATAATGTTTAATATCCAATATATAATAAATACAAAAAACTAATAAAAAGATAAATAAGTTGGTACCATGGTGCGTGACTTCCAATATCGTGTATCAACCAAGTTTGCATACTTGATACGGTACTACCAACCGACTGTAATTGGTACCAAATAAATTGGTACAGATGATAAACATGTTGGTTGGTTTGATTTGATTTGGTACAAACTTGCCACCCCTAATATTAATGATAGTAAGCCGAATTATCATGAAATGTGTGGGCAATACATGTTTGCTTTCTATGCCAGGAAATTGTTCCATTATCGATGCCCCTCATGTCTATGTTCGTCGAACAACACATATTCAACAGGAGGTGGAAGAGGGTTTACTTGGTCATCGTACGTTAGCTGATAAACATGCGTTTTGAACCTGCTTGTAGTCCTTTCCTTGCAATCTATATGATTCAAATATTGATTAACCGATATCAGATGAGCATAAGGTAGTCCAGAAAGTTGACATTGCATGTAGGTACATGTCCAAACATGTAGATCGACTCTTCCCATCTCATGTTCGTCTTGTACTTCAAAGACTTCGCCTGAAACGGGAAATACCCTTAATGTTGCACTTTTATGGATTCTCTTTTCAATTTTTACTTCCGTCCATTGTGTGATTACACTTGTAATTTATGTTGTAAAGCAGTACAATGTTAATCTACAATTATGAAGGTTAATATTCAAAGGTGTGGTTGTGTATATAAATGTACCTCCATCATGCCGACATATATAATACCATTGTTGTAATGTGGACCGATAATATTCGACTAACATTGTAATAGGCAAGTAACGTGCAAATCGAGTTAACACATTCACAGACTCGACACTGTTGAAAGTCATTGCACTATTCCGTAATCCAGGAAAGTGTGATCTTGTCCATCTGTCGTAGCCAACTTCCTAGAGATATGCAGCCGCATTAGGTAGATTATGATGCATCAAATCCATAGTGGCCTTAAAGTCTGACACTCTGTACTTGCATGTTTCCCAATACATCCACTTCTTTGCTTTATCTTTTCTTGAGGTCAGTCCAAGTTTTCGCTCAGATGCCGACAAGGCCATTGACATCCTACGGAGTAACAAACTGCTTCATACCTTAGTTTAGATGCTTTCTTTTACCTTTATTTGAATTTTTTTTGTAAATGAATATTAATCCTACTGCTAGCTTCAATGATTCTTTTGTGTCGAACGTTTGAAGGACTTTCACATGTGATGTAAGTTAGTATGATATGGGGTTTTCTTGGTTTGATAATGAGGAGTGGACAAGGAAATGCCTCAGACATACCCTAAACATTATTCTTTGTCTCGATTTGTTCATCATTTGAACGATCATCACTATCATCTTCGTCGGAGATATTCAATATCTCTTCGGCAACCGAAACATCATCTTCTATGTTTCCCTTCCAGAATGGAGAATCATTCAAATCTAGAGTCTTGGTTAAATTTGGAGTCTTGTTCAAATCTGGAAGAGCAAATCTAACATCTCTATTGCCATCCATAGGTTCAAAAACCTCATCGGGATTTATGGAAAAATCAAAGTCTGGATGAGTTTGATACTCTTGTTGGAACTCTTGGGGGCGATATTGTTTGAACAAAGTTTTGTTGTGGAAATAAACTACCTCCACCATATGTATTTACATCACTACCTTCACATTCAAGAGGAATTTGTTGATACATAGTTTGATAACCAGTAGATAGAAAAAAACTACATTTCTGATGCAATATGGATTTCCACCGCTACCTTTGTATTATGAAGGAAACTATTGGTACATAGTTTGATTCCCCATAACAGTAAATAAACTACCTGGTCGATTGATCATGTCACCAGACTGATCTCCACCATTACCACCACAATCGACAACAAAAGTTGTCAATGGTTGCGGTAGAATTTGGCAAACCATATTTTTGAACATCGGAATATCACCGTCACCACCAAACTCATGTCTCACCACTCAGGCACTCATTAAGGATTTTAATAAAATAATCTAAACCCACTGCCTAAACCTAACTTTTCGCCACGAGTTTAAACAATGCATAATATGTTAACAGCGAAGGCAAATGTAATATATATTTCAATGCTCCTAATAGTATATGCTCAGGAACACTATTAACCGTTTGTACTGAACCACCACTCTGAAGATATACGTTAGCATTATCACTAGGTCGTGAATCCATATTTGTTTAAGATAGCGTTGTGGATGGATGGATGTGTTTGATATAGAAAACCATACATTATATAAATAAATAAAAACAAATTCGCCAATAGAGAATTAAGATTGGAGAAATGTGTAATAATTCAAGAAAATTACAACCTTTTCAGATGGGGGATTTTAACATTTTCGTCAACACTGGAGGAGTGCATGGAGAATGGTCAAAGTTTTATGACATGTGGGTCTCATTTGTACTTTAATGGTTGATAATCCCTAACAATCAAGCTATTCAATCTCAATCAATATTTAACAATATCAAAGTCTAGAGAGAGAGAGTAGAAGAGAAAGTGTATCAGTCATATATCTCACAATATGAAATGTTTACAATGACGTGCTTACAAATCTTACAAGGCACACCCCTATTTATACCACAAGCTAAAACACAAAGACTAACATGACATGGAACTAATACAAACTTTGACAAACATTGACTAAGACATTGTTGACTTTACATCTTTGACTAAACACATTAAATCTTGGATACAATATAATGTCCTAACAATCTCCCCCTTTGTATTCAAGATTTAATAAAAAAATTTGACACTAGTCTTCAGCTCTTGATTCTTCAGCTTTTGTCTCTGACAAACTTTGAACTTTGAAACTTTAATAATATTCAGTCTTTCAGCCTTTGAAGAATCTTGAAAAGTATTTTTCATTTTGTATCTTTAAAAGTCAACATGTCTTGAACACAAATCAGAATTCTTGAAACATTTGAAACTCCTTTGATCTTTGGAACTTCTTTGAAAACTTCATCTTTGAACTTTGAAACAGCTTTGAGGAATCTCTGATCTTGTATCTTCATCACTCTGATCTCTTGACTGTCTTCAGAAAAATAAACTTTCTCGAATCATCTATCTTTAGAATCTTTTAAATTCTTTGACAGAACTTTCAGAATTTCTTTCCAAGTCTATCTTCACTTTGACATCTTCTTGATGGCTTTGAAATTGATCTTTCAGAATTTTCTCCCCAATTTTAACATCTATGCTTTGAAATTGAACTTTGTAAATTTCTCCCCCCTTTTTGATGATTGTGAGCATCATGATCATCAAAACTTCTTCAATTTCAGCACTTTCTTTGATTTCCCCCTTTGTAATAACTAACAATCTCCCCTTCATGATAATTTGACATTCTCCGCCCTTTGATCTGATTATCCGTCAATTCATAAAATGTATATATTCGAATCTTTTCAAATTCAGACATAATGAACAATGTAACCCTGATTCAATAAATGAAACAGTTAATATGCCTGTAAGTAGCACAGAGCCACTATGTACAACAGATGTACATTGGAAAGGAGTTTTTGTAATGATCACTCCCCCAGGGCTTCCATTCAATCATCGAAAAACCATGAAGGAATTTTCTATGAATGTTATGACAAGAAAACATATTCCTTGTGTGTACGTGAAAGTGTAGAATGATTGAAGCTACTCAAGCTTTTTCAGGCTCAAATTATGTAAAATGTTGAGACAACAACAAATATTACACGGACTCAATGTGCATGAAAGAGGTGCGAAGGTGGGGCAACTTTCCTTCTTTTTCAATATCTAAATCTTCCGAGTGAAGATCAGATAGCATATGTGTTGCGTCCCCAAAGAAAATGAAACATTTCTTTTTCGAGAAAGAAACGAGTGGTTGGTGGGGTAAGCAAGAGTTGGCATGGGCTCACTGCCTTTTTCAATGATGGTCACCAAAAAATGTGAACCAATCAGTAGATGTGGCTGCCCGACTCAGAAAGTGGTTGGTGTAGAGCTCTGATATTCTTTTAACTCTGTTCTCACACCCTCTTTCTTTTTATCAATATGCTCACTTCTAACTAAACTCTCTTTTACATTTTACCTCAGCTCAATGAGAAAAACTCAATCGGATGAGTTATCTCCCCCACTCTTTGATTTTGACCCCTCACCCCTCAATCAATCTAGGATAACTTCCTGGGTAAGAAACACAGGTTTACGTGAATTCATGAAAGTTCTGTTTAAGCTCACACACGAATCCCATGTAAGTCCTAAAAAGAATAGTTACTCAACAGTTTAACTGAAAAGTTAAGCACAAAATGTATGCTCATGAGATTTGAGCAATTGAACTTTGAAGATTTCTCAAAACAAAGATATTGAATGAAGGAAATGAAATAAAGATAATTGTTTTGAGAATCTGACAATGTATCAATCAGATCAAATGAAATGGTTAGGGTATTAAAGAATTGGATATTTTGTTTATATGAATGAATATAAACAATTTTGCAATGAAAGCACAAATTTAGAAATGATGATTGATGTTCAACAACATTTGAAAGCAAACGGGAGTATTACCATCGAAAAATTGGTTCGTTATGAGACATGGTAATAATAATTCCAATGAAATACTGAACCGATGTGTGTGAATACTTTACAGTATATAGACAAGATAATACGCAAGTATTGATCTTTGGAAACACACGGTCAGTTAAACATTAAAGCTCAAAATTGAAAAACATTTAAAATCACACTTCTAAATTCATAAAATCTTTTGAGAACCAAAAGTGGTTTGAACATTTCAGAAATTGTTTTTCATGCTTGAAAGTTGTTCTTCTCTCCAACAATCAGAGATCTAGAGCAGAAGATATTTACCTTTAAGCTCCCCCTCAAATCATGATAGAATGATTTAGGTCTATTAAGCTCCCCCTGGATATTTGCAAAATATCCAAGTCTAAACATTGAAGAACGGGTCCTGATCTGTTATAATCAGAAGCCACCACCTTTACTCCCCCTATAAATTATGCATCTAAAATATGTCAGAAAAAGCACAAGATAAAGATCAAATACAACTCCCTTTTGAATTGTAGACCGTCATATCTTCCAAATATATTGTCAATGAAAAAGCACATGATAGAGATCAGATACAACTTCCTTGTGAATTGTAGATCGTCATATCTTATCGGATGTAAAGTATTTTAGAAAAGAATGTACTCCCCCTTGACGGTTGATTTCCTCATTCGAGTATTTGAGTACAATCTCTTATCAGGACAGGAGTAAGGTCTTTTAATCACTGAAGTACGAGTCCTAAACTATTGTGTTTAGAAGTCAAACTCCGTTGAAGTACGGGTTCTAAGCTGATTTACTTAGAAGCCTTGGTCTTGACATTTAAGTCCGGGTTTTGAACTGTTTTGTTCAAAAGCCTAAGTTCTATGTTCCTCTTTAAACTTTGGGTGCCTGCAACACAGATTTAACTTTTGGTACCCACTGGTATTTGGGTCCTAAAATGTTAGTTGCAGTTCTTGTGGGGGGTAACTGAGTAAGAACCATACCAAAAATTAACAAAATTGTTACTTACAAAGTCATATGCTCCACAGTAAGAACAACAGATTTTCTTCTGAGCAATCCTGATCAATTGATTAGTAGAATAAAACATATCATAATTACCAAAAGATTTACCTTTATGCATACTGTTCTTGTTGGCATTGGTTGTGGATGCATATGCTTTGTCATTCGTCTTCTCATCTGAAGAATCTTTAACCTTCCAGACCATCTGTCCTTTCGTAGATTGATTTCCAAGAGATTTTATATAAAAGTTTGCTGAACCATCAACAGATTTGTCATAAAATAGATTAGATGGTCGAATCTGATTTGATTTGACAGTTTGTGATTTGACACTTTTCTTTTTCAAAACATTTTTCTCATGAATAGAACTTGAAGCTGTTTTAAATGAACATACTGATTCTGTTGAAATATCAACAAGTGATTGATCAATCACATCAGCTGTAATCTTTTCTGACAATTCAAAGTTTGCAGCTTCCAAGCTCTTTACCTTTTCGGATAAAATGTTTCTTTCAGAAGTCAATGTGTCAAACTTTATTTTCAAATCAGATTTGGCCTTCTGTTCTTTTTGGACATCTGAAGATAGAACAGTTATTTTGGATTTGAGCTTAGATATCTCAGATTCAAAATGTACACGTTCAAGCTCAAAATATTTTTGTAAGTTCTTGGTTTTATCAGAAATTTCATTGAAGATCCCAGCATTTCTCTTTTCATATTTCTTCTTTTCAATCTCCAAAGACTTTTTCTTTTCTTGAAAAGCTTTTCTTTCTTTATCAAGTAAGTCTTGTAGAATAGAGATCTGTTTCGGAAGTTCAGTTGATTTGTTTTCAAGAACTTTTCTTTCCTTAGCAAATGTGTCTCTTTCAGTAATCAAAACTTTTTCAAAATCAGACACTTGCTTTGAAAGTTTAATACATTTAAGCTCAAGACTTTTTTTCTCTTGGTCAGCTTTCTTAGAAAGTTCAGATATCTTTTGAGTAAAAGATTTTTCCAGATCTGATTTAACTTTATCTGCTTGGAGGCTTGTTTTCAAATCAACATTCTTCTTCTCCAGAACAGATATCTTCTCTTCAAAAGCCTTAATCTTGTTTTGAAGCTCAACTGATTCAGCTTGCAGTTCAGATGATTTTTGTTCAGTTTTCGTCAGTTGGCTTTGAAGATTTATAATATTTCTCTCTTTCAGCTTGACTTCCTTTTCATAAGTCTGAATAGTATCCTCTTTTAGAACAATAATTTTCTCTTTCTCTTTTATCTCTTTGTCTCTTGCATTGATGATACCTGAAAAATTAGATATAGCATTAGTACACTTTATACATTTAGTAGTTATACCAGAGTTGAACAAATGAAATTTCAACTCCTGAATCTGTTTAAGAAGCTCTGAATTCTGATTTTTCAGTGTATCTCGTTCAGCTTCTATAACAGGTATCTCAGGCATGTACATAATAGCATATTTTCTACTCTCACCTGTAGTTGACATCTTGAATGAGAAATCAGCTTGATATGAATGATCGTTCCCAAACAATTCAGAAAAATTTGACTTAAAGTCAAACTTAGATCAGCACAACAAAAATAATCGTTGAAAAATTTTCTATCTCTGGAACTCTCAAAGTTCTTGAACTTGAACCTGCAGGTCACTGGAACTCGCTAATCAATTAACAATGTTGGCGCATAAGATAATGAAGGTGGCGCAAAACACATGAACAAGATGGCGCATAAGATAATGGAACAGCGACCGGGGTCATTTTTACTCTAAGACCTCGACCGGTGTCTTGTGTAGCCCGGTGTGGTGAGGACCGATGTCCTGTGCCGACCGGTGTGACCTTGAAAGCACAAATTGATCAAACAGATGACGCAAATCAGATTAGCAAGATGGCGCAATTTTGATGAAAGTGGCGCAATATTGATGATTATGCCGCAAGGTTGATGAAGTTGGTGCAAACCAATTTACATGTATGGCGCGAACCTGTAGACCATATGGATGGCGCATGACAAATGAACTTGAATGGCGCAAATCAAAGGATTCAATTGACAATTTGCATCATTCAGAATATTCAATCACAATTTGCAGCCCCACTAACTTTTGTAATCAAAGGGATTAAGAAATGAACTTTTGCAGCCCCACTAACTTGTATCATCCAATCACAATTTGCATCATTCATATGACAAAATATTCAATTGGCGCAAATATCATGAAGTTGGCGACAATCCTGCAAATTGAATGACTTGGATGGTGCAAATTGAACAATCCTGTAAATTGACACAAATTAAACAGTTAATGCCCCACTAACTTGTAACTCGCATGACACTTGAAACTGGCGCAAATTATATGATAATGGCGCAAACTTTATGATATTGGCGCAATCTGAAAGATGTTGGCGCAAATCATATGAACTTTGAATCGTGCAATTCGAACAAACTGAAATCGTGCAAATCAATGGAAGCTACAAATTTCTCAATTTAATTTCTAATAAAAAAAACTCGCAACATGTGTAAAGAGAAACGTGCAGACTGAATTTGTTTGTGTGTTCTTCATCTTTGTTCTACATATCAATCCAAATCACTTCAATCCTAAAAATTAAAACATGAAATTGCACAAGAATGATCGATTAAGCATATAGAACATATTTTCAATAGCAATTTCAGATTAAAATCATTACATCAAACTAATTTGATTCATACAGTGTTCGAAGAGTATATTTCAAGAAAATCAAAATTTTCAAAAATTAACTTCGTTTTAGTGATCAATATGTGATCGATTTGAACAAGAAACATTCCAACACAATAGACGATCACAATGAAATCATTTTCACAAACAATCAACAACAAATCACAGAAAGTTTGATTTAACAAAGATGAATTTGTGTTCTTTAAATTTTCAAGAAAATCCAACTTTTTGATTCAAAATTCCAGAAATCGATCTAAATCTGTTGTGAAATTCTTTCTGAATTTGTTTGGTCTCGCTCTGATACCAATTGATAATCCCTAACAATCAAGCTATTCAATCTCAATCAAGATCTAACAATATCAAAGTCTAGAGAGAGAGAGTAGAGAGAGAAAGTGTATCAGTCATATATTTCACAATATGAAATGTTTACAATGACGTGCTTACAAATCTTACAAGGCACACCCCTATTTATACCACAAGCTAAAACATAAAGACTAAACTGACATGGAACTAATACAAACTTTGACAAACATTGACTAAGACATTGTTGACTTTACATCTTTGACTAAACACATTAAATCTTGGATACAATATAATGTCTTAACAATGGTCAAATTCTTATGACATGTGGGTCTCATTTGTACATTCGCCAACATTGGAGGAATTGTTTGGCAAAAGTACATGTCATTTGTGCAAATACACGTAAAAGTGGTCATTTTTCTTAAGAGTAAGCTCTAATTTTGGTCCCTAAGGTTTAGTGGAAAGTATGAAAGTAGGACCTAAACTTTGATAAGTCTAAAAATCGTCCTTGTCGTTTTCATTTTGCTCTGAAAGTGGTCCTTGGTCACTACGTTTATTTTCTCTGTTATAGGGAGGGATTTTATCTTTTTACCCATCTTCTTAATTAAAATTTTAAAAAGTAATGATTGTATATACATGTGTGTTCATATACACATTTTCATTAGATTCCAATTATTTACCTTATAAATTACTTGCAGAAGAAATTACTTAGATGCATCCATTTCCATATGCAAGGACAAGAAGTAGAAAGAGAGTTACTGAAGGACTTGACAACTCTCAAGATTCTTATCGTCCATGCACACATCAGACGTGAAGAAAGGAAGTGGAGATCGAGAAGGCAGAGGCAGGGGCGATTTCCCAAGTGGGTAAAGTCGTGCCTAAACTCGCGTCGTGCACTGTTTGGCCAAATTCGAGACGCGGACGACCTCTCGCGCGGCCCAAGTCGCGCCTCATACCGCGAGCGGCCAAAAACGTGGGCCTATGGACCTGTTTTGAGCGGTTTTTGTCATGGGAGATATAAAAATCGAGATAAAACAACCATGTAGGGGGAATCGCACCAGAATTAGGGGAAAAGAAGAGGAGAAGTCGATTTCTTGAAGAGAAACCAAAAGCAACTCATCCGATTTCTTTTTGGTTTAGGTAACTTAGGTTTTTCTTTCTTTTCCAACGTTTGTTTGCTTTGATTTGGATGGTTTGATACCTTGATATTCCATTATAAACATTTGGGACAAACTTATTTGCTTGATTTCTATTCTTAATGTCAATTTCATTTGTATTTTCAGTTAATCTGATCAATTGGTTGAAGTTCTTATGAATGATTGTTAATCAAAACCTAGATACGTAATCGTCTAGGGATTTTGATAAAGTAACGACTAATTTCGTTTGGTTTCAATAAGGTTTTTGAATTGAATTCTTGAAATCCTGCATTCAAGGCCTTAATGAGCCGAGCTTACGAGCTTATGGCTTTGAGTTGATGTCTTTCTAGTCCGATAAAGCTAATCACGCCTAAGAACTTAAGAGCTTATTTAATTTCTTATTCGTGATTAAGATCCGGTTGAATAGCTTGTTTTTAACCGGTGTGAATTTAAGGAAAAATAGTGGTCGTTATAGCTTGTTAACGACTATAATCAACTTAGGTTTGTTCTTTGTGTTTACACTTTTGGAATCAATGATAGGTGCTACCGTCTTAATCGAAGTCGAAATGATGTTGGGTTTTATTTTTATCGTATTTGTCTAGGTTTTAATTGAATGTTTAGTTTAGTTAATCAAATCACCCCCCCCCCCCTTTGTACTAAAAGTATAGGAGTCGAATAACTGTCACGACCAATCCCTGTGGACTCGACCCGACTTACCACTATTACAATCTTTGTTGTGATTTGGGACACTTGGAAAATTATACTTATCATTTGACGGTCTCGACACCCGTCACCTCACCATTAAATACGACTGGCTTATATGCCTATGGATCCAATGCATTACAGTCTAAAATACATGACTCCAAATGAATGACACACGCACTCAAACATGTATTCTCCAAAATAAAACACAACAAATGTAACTCTCACCCAAAGCTCCACTTTAAGTTACTAAAACCGAACAAATGTTTCCAAGACTCGGTAGTTACAAAAACTGAGACTTAAGCTCAACCAAAACAAATGACCATGTGTTCAAATCCCCCAAATGTAATCAAACGCAATGGACCAACGTTTATGCAAACCCCTGTTCCAAAATACATGCATAAACCCCGACACAATTTAGATCGGGACAAATCATTTTCCAAATAAATTTATAAACCCATTAACTCTTTCAAAACATCCCATAACACACATTAAAATGCAATTACTCCAAGGGATTTACACTCGTACGATAAATCATTAAAACATCAATATCACTTGTTTACTCATTAACATGCTTGAGTTACATCTTTTCCCAAACCAAAAGGTTTACAACTTCCTAAACGTTTGCAAGGTTGGGAATGACCAAATGCCACTGACTCACACGTTGGTAATTTTCAAAACATTCCACGACACAAAATACACGAAATACCAACCCCCATAAAAATGCATTTTTACCAAATAATCTCTATTTATGCAAATAAGTCATCAAAACATTTTCATTTTGATACATTTATCAAAATACCCAAAAATCCCAAAAATGGGTGTTTTACAAATTTATAAAGTTAAACACTTCAGATAATCAAAACTTATCAAATAACTCAACAGTTGATAATTTCATGTAAAACATATAAACATTTAAAATTTGACATTTTGGCATGTACACCGTTTTTACAAACCAACTTGAACTCACCTTGCTAGATTTAGGTTAAATCTAGATTTTTCCCAACTTGAGCTCCTTTGAAGGAATTCGAATCTTCAAGCCAAAACTCCCAAAAACCTAGATCCACAATTTTCCAACCATAAATATACATATTCAACCATTTAGAATCGATCCCCAAACATTTTACATCAAAATCTCCAATTTGGCCAAAACCCTAATTTTTGACCTAATTTCTCCAAAATCATCAAATCCGAAATTTGAGATATCAATCACTAGGAAATCATCAATAGAGCATTTATATCTTATAATAAGGTTTAGAAATGGAGAGGATGAACTTACCACTTAGGTTTTGGTGAAAACCTAGAAAACCCTAAAATGAAGCTTGAGGTTGAAGATGAAGATGAAGATGGAAGTGGAGGTTCTTGGTGTATAGCTTATACTCTTGATGACACTTCAATACTTGAGTATTGAGGCATATAATGAATCAAAACCATCATAGATGGGTTTGGGTGGCCTTGGAAGAGTTTAGAGAGAGTTGGGAGTGAAATGGGAGGTGATAAACGAATAATTGAGCAAAATCCCGTATTTGACAGCAGTCCAGCCCCCTGGTGCGACATTGCCAGGCCTGGTCATTGTCGCCGGAGTGTACCAGCCCACGGTACCTCCCATGCGATTGTGACAGTGCGACTATGACACTGTCATAGTCGTCGGGCATTGTCGCGGGACCCTTCCCAAGCCCCCAAACTTGACTTTTTCAACGCCAACACTCCCGATACTCTAAGGGACTCTAAATAATGTTTTCCCATCAAAATTCCACCATTTACGCGTTCTAATAACGTCCGGGTGACCTTCACTGACCAAAAATCACGGGTGTTACAATCCTCCCAACCATAAAAGAGGTTTCGTCCTCGAAACCTGGATTCCCATTAAACGTTTCCCGCATAATAGGTTGTCTCTAATCCACTTGCCAGAACTACCACAATAAATCTTATGCTGATACTCACGATAGCCGTCCCCTTGGGCATATTACACTTATATCCGAGTGAACGCTTAACTCGCTAAGGTAGCCTTTAACCACAAGACCACAGTTGTCCCCCAACCTTAGGTGACACGTACCACTTCAAGGGTAGTTGGTGACCTCAATCTCTCTCTAACAAATCCGTACCAGTTCAACACGACTCTGGATCTGTATTCCGATGATTAACACCAACCCAAGGAATTCCCAAAATTCCTTAATCATTCACCCTTGTTATTTGTTGAGTCGTCCTTCCAGGGACATACCAACACGTTCTCCATAGGTCGGTTTATTCAAACCCGACGATTGCGCAACTCCAAACTGTACTTAATCATCAATCCTAATGGTCGATATAAACCTTTACCATATCATGAATCTTGATCATTGATACTTAATCGCAAACATCTAACATCCTTAAAGTTACCGCTTAAATTGTAAACGCACAAGATTCATCGGGTGTGTCCTGAAGCACTCCAACTGTCATTTCCCTCGGATCGAAAGTCGGCACCTATCCTCAAAATGACTATACAACAAACATGGGTGTACCGTCTAATATTTCTTCCCGGATTAGCATTATCGAATTTAAAGTTGACACTGATGTCGCACTAAAGTTCCACACCTACATCTCTAACAGGAGAACCACAATATTTCCTTTAATCACTAAGGCTCATTAAAGCGATATCTCACCAACACATAACATGATGTCGAGCAAACAATCAAGCCATCAAACTAAATCCAACCATCTACAAGTGATCACACAAGGCTCCAGCCCGAAATTCACCAAGAAGGAAAGATCACACTTGCCTAATTGGGATAAAAACATAGATTTACCACCTCGAACAATCATACCTAATCCGACCTCAGGAGGTTGAATTGTCACAATTCCAATTTGCCAACCATTCAGGTCATTCGTATTTTCGATTCCCAAGGGTGTCTCTAGTCCCTTAATACAAGTCCTTTCACGATAGGGGTTTAAATCTACAGCCCTAATGAGTTCAAGGTTTTCAGATTAATATGCCAATTTGGAATTTACAAAACTTTCAAACGCAACAGTTTTATAACAAACGATCATACGAACAAAATCCACTACCGTTACCCGGTAGCCGTGCGACGTGCCCACAACGTCACACATATAAAACTTTTTTCAAATACCACTTGACTATTATCCGAGCTAATAAGGACAATAACAAAAGATGCGCAACAATCCTTTCAAACGGACCACTATGGTCCTAATAGGCATTAATCTAAGTCATGAACGTAAAAATAATTTTATGCCCAAAACAATGCGTAATACAAGTTCGTACAAACTCCCAAAAGAGGAACTTCACAATTTCAAGATCCAAATTTTCCCTTTTAACCATAAAATGACATGGAATAAAATTCCCAACAAGACCCACATGCATTTGTTTATTTCCCAAATTTAATAAAATGATAGATGCATGCGATTTGGTCGGATATAAAATAATTTTCGTGCGATTTCAAACTTTCGGCCATATGAATAAAATGTCTTTGTCCCAAAATAAAGGATACAATCATGCATAACAATAATCCAGTATAACGTATTGCGTGAAAAGTAAGGGTAAAATTAACAACCAGAGAAGATATAAAACAAAAGTTCAATACGACCCATCATAGACCACCATGCACTTGCTCACACCAAAGTATAAATCAATCCAAATACTAAGTAAGACACAATGAAATAAGTTTGTGTAAAATGTAAAAGTGCAATTATGCGACATCCAAACTCTTAAAACGTCTCCTACGGTTGCGAAAAGAAATGTTCAAAGCTTACAGGGGACAATAAGGTTTAACAACAACTCGTAGGTTGATACACACAATAATTCTGCATACACGTTTCAAGGTTCATTTATGCGACGCAAAATATCGTAAAATAAAACTCCATAAGACCCAACTCACTTTCCATAAAACTCAATGAAACTCAATGACACTAAAAATCAAATGGTGCCAGAATCATCGTTCCCAAAAATAAAAGCATAAGATGAGGATATGACTAAAATTTCAAAATTCCAAGAGTTTCCCTTTTATCGCAATGTGATATAAAGTGACACTTTTCAACAAAACTCGCATGAGTCATGACGCTCAATAAACTCATAAATTTACATGCATCAAAATTAAAGCCTACACATTTCAAAGTTCACTCATGCGTAGCAAAATGTCATAAAATAATACTTCATAAAATTCACACGGAATAAAGATTCCAATAAAAATCGATCACCAAAATAGTGGGAATAATTTTTTCCTTTAAAACCTTAACATATGTGGAGGAGATCCAATGTCAAAGTCATAAATCGTAGTTACTTGCCCCAGACCTTAAACAAGGTTAAACCGAAAATGCTTACAATGTCCAAAATAGTGTGCGACATATCAGGGATAAAGAAAATCTCGACAAAGTTTGCAACCACATGCAATAAAACAATTTTATGCATGTTCAAACTCATGGTTTAAAATCTCGTGCGTGTTAGACGTCTTTCCACGAATCCAAGGTACGACCCGCATGATAATTTGGGAAAGTATGAAACACATTATGCAAATCATTTTAAAAACATATTTCGTGCATAAGTTTGGTCAAGGCCCAAAATCTTAGGACCGAGCTTACTAAGTTCAACGATCTCACTACCTCAACATCCTAAGGTAACGATAGGTAACTAATCCGGTTAACCTCACCCTTTACTCTTGGAATAAAGTCGATTCAATAGGCCTATAGTTCTACTTCAACCAATTACCCCGACCCAAAATGGTCAACTTACTGCATTCATCATTCTTAACCGTCACTACAAGTGACAACGCTATAAACATTAACTCCTTTAAGCCACTACTCCTCGGAAACTCATCCACTACCCCATCGATCCTCACATGAAGGTGGTCCAAGCACGCACATGTAACATGTAAGTTCACAATGACACTAGACAGGTGCAATTATGAACGTATCGTACATGATTATCCTTGCTACCCTCGTCATGATTCCCGATTCTAGTGACTCTATCGACCTCAAAATATCTTATCTTAGAATGTCTAGTGGTGCAATCTCACTTTCACATACTTAGAAGAACGCTAGTTTGAGTCTAGGTATCCGAAATCAACACCTAATCCTCTCAAACTTATGCTCTGATGCCAACTTGTAACACCCTCAAATTTGAAAAAAACAACTAATTTAAAATTTTCAAATATACATCAAATAAGGATAAAATCTATTCTACTAATCATCACTTGAGTCACCTCAATTAGAATTCTAAATTAAACTTCAACAAATAATAGGTCAAGTCTTGTATAAAGACTAATCAAAGTCGGGTGTTACTGAAACCCAATAATAGTTGCTATCTCAAAAAGTGCGGAAGGCTTCACCAATCTACTCTCTCTCGTACATAGGACTAGCACTCATCTCACCATGAAGTCGCTAGCAACAATCCTCAACCAAACCTGATGCACATGCCGACAAATAAAAAAGGTTAGGCTCACGCCTAGTGAGTTCAAGAGTTTTCAACATGAAACAAAAATATTTGATAAAGGGAATAAATGAAGTTTAAATCATAATCTTCCAAAATGATTTACTTTAAATATTAAACGACTCATTTCCCAATAACACACACCTTTAAAAACAAGTAACTCAACTCGAACATTCCTTCGTAAAACAACTTCAACCCTAAACTCACCCAATACGTGACTATAAAAAGAACTCCCAATTTATAAGAATGTGGATAAAGTTTTATTTCCCTGGAACGCCCAAAACACGGATGGGCCTGACACTCGACCCATATATCATGAATAAAAATTCATATATGTAAAACGTCAACGAAAACATGAATAATAAAATAATAAAATTTAATACCCAATTAACACCTTCTGGAGACGGGGGAGACCCGATTCCATTGTATGTGGCGGAACACAAAGTTAAGCCACATAGCCATGTTGTCGAACTACACATCAGATCGGGACTATATTGCCTGCTCTACCGAGCTACACCTTCAGTCGAACTTTATTTCAAGTCCCAAAAACATCGTATCCCCCATTGCCTGCTCTGTCGAGCTACACCTCAAGGATACACGATCTTATTGTTTGTTCGGTCTCTAGTGGAGTTTCATCCTCAGGGTACTTATTCGACCCCTAGTGCCTACTCCTTAGCATTCAAGATAGGAGCCACCACTCCTTATTTGATAACTCATGATGTCTAACCCTCGTGCAAAAAAATTAGAACATCGCAACACAAAACCCATGGTCCCAGAGTACAAACCATAAAGGTTCAACTGGCTTACATGCCTATGGATCCAATGCATTACAGTCTAAAATACATGGCTCCAAATGAATGACTCGCGTACTCACATGTATTCTCCAAAATAAAACGCAACAAATGTAACTCTCACCCAAAGCTCCACTTTAAGTTATTAAAACCGGACAAATGTTCCCAAAACTCGGTAGTTACAAAAACGGAGCCTTAAGCTCAACCAAAACAAATGACCACATGTTTAAATCCCCCAAATGTAATAAAACTCAATGGACCAACGTTTATGCAAACCCATGTTCCAAAATACATGCATCAACCCCGACATAATTTAGATCGAGACAAATCCTTTTACAAATAAATTTATAAACCCATTGACTCTTTCAAAACATCCCATAACACACATTAAAATGCAATTACTCCAAGGGATTTACACTCGTACGATAAATCATAAAAACATCAATATCACTTGTTTACTCATTAAAATGCTTGAGTTACATCTTTTCCCAAACCAAAAGGTTTACAACTTCCTAAACGTTTGCAAGGTTGGGAATGACCAAATGCCACTGACTCACACGTTGGTAATTTTTAAAACATTCCACGACACAAAATACACGAAATACCAACCCCCATAAAAATGCATTTTTACCAAATAATCTCTATTTATGCAAATAAGTCATCGAAACATTTTCATTTTGATATATTTATCAAAACACCCAAAAATCCCAAAATGGGTGTTTTACAAGTTTATAAAGTTAAACACTTCAGATAATCAAAACTTATCAAATAACTCAACAGTTTATAATTTCATGTAAAACATATAAACATTTAAAATTTGACATTTTGGCATGTACACCGTTTTTACAAACCAACTTGAACTCACCTTGCTAGATTTAGGTTAAATCTAGATTTTTCCCAACTTGAGCTCCTTTGAAGGAATTCGAATCTTCAAGCCAAAACTCCCAAAAACCTAGATCCACAATTTTCCAACCATAAATATACATATTCAACCATTTAGAATCGATCCCCAAACATTTTACATCAAAATCTCCAATTTGGCAAAACCCTAATTTTTGACCTAATTTCTCCAAAATCATCAAATCCGAAATTTGAGATATCAATCACTAGGAAATCATCAATGGAGCATTTATATCTTATAATAAGGTTTAGAAATGGAGAGGATGAACTTACCACTTAGGTTTTGGTGAAAACCTAGAAAACCCTAAAATGAAGCTTGAGGTTGAAGATGAAGATGAAGATGGAAGTGGAGGTTCTTGGTGTCTAGCTTCTACTCTTGATGACACTTCAATACTTGAGGATTGAGGCATATAATGAATCAATACCATCATAGATGGGTTTGGGTGGCCTTGGAAGAGTTTAGAGAGAGTTGGGAGTGAAATGAGAGGTGATAAATGAATAATGGAGCAAAATCCCGTATAAGAAAGTAATGCACTGTAACATCCCAAAAATGGGATCACAAAAATATCTGAATGAAAACTGGAACATGGTATATAAATATCAAAATACGAGCTCTTCCCAAAAAGGGGCTTAGTATACGCCAAATAAGTTTACAATTGTAAATAATTGGATTGAGGGTAACAACCTCCTAATCTAGTTCCATGTAAGAAATAGATTACAATCGGGTGTCACCTAAATCAACAAGATCACTTAGGAAGATGACGTCTCAAAATACCCTAAACTCTCCCCATCAAAACCGACTAGACCTTCTTGGCGGCCACGCCACTAGCACCTGAGATACATGCCGACACCAAAACACGTGTTAGGCCAAAAATCCTAGTGAGCATGAACATGAAATAGTCAAATTCAATATAAATAGCGAGAAGGCATTTACAGATTAAATATGACATTTAGGTAGATTCAACGGGGGAGAACCGTATCCATCAAGAGTAACGGGAACACAAAAGTATGTCACTCACCAACGTTGTCGTATAACACCATAAGACTTATAGTCCAAGTGCCCTAACGACCACTTAACAAGTTTCACATCAAGAGTCGAATGTCCTTAGTGTCTATTCGTATGAATAACACCTCAAGGCTCGGCACACTTAGTGTCTACCTCTAAGGTAACACCTCAAGCGGCGAATATCTTAGTGTCTTTCCCAAAGGTAACACCTCAAGACTCAACCCTCCTAGTGCCTACTTGAAAAGCCATGTTTATTCATCAATTTCAAATTGTAACAATGCTCAATAATCACATGGCAAGATAATTTCACATGTAAACAATATCCCCAAGTTAAGTCAAATATTCCATAAAATGTAATTTTGCATAAATATGGCAAGATACAAACAAGGTTCCAATAATCATTCCAATATACTCTAGCATAAAAATTTTGTTCATCAAGTCACCAACATAATGGTTCATACCAAAAATGCCCAAAAATATCCAAAAGTTCCTCAAAATGGGTGAATATGATCAAATCACAAAATGAGAAATAAATAGCTAAAATAAAGCATGTAATGAGGTTAGATAAACATATTTAGGCATGTATTTAGTTTTACAAAACATTTAAAACTCGCATTGTAGGTTTTTGGAGAAAACCTAGAAAATGGGTCAAAACCCAAAATGAAGATGATAAGCTTGAAACTTGACCAAACTTGGAATTCTTGATGTTGGGAAGCTTGAAGATGCTTGGAGATGTGAAATGATTGCACCAATAATTTTCCTAATTGATTTAAATAAAAATGCTAGAAAATGGGTAGAGGCCTTAATGGGGAAGATGGAAATGTAAGAAGATTTTGCTCATTATACTTGCATTTAAGGGAGGACTGAAAGCTCATAAATATGTTGGGACATCAAGATTGGTGCCCTAAAAGAAAATAAATCGGAAGAAGTGAAGAGGAAATAAGAATAAAGGAGTAATAAATGAGTTGGGAGGGAGAAAACCCGCTTTTAAGTTGCCTAAGGGTCGGGTGCAGACCCTTCCCACGGGAGGGTATCTGTTGTCCATTCTTCCCGACCGGGAAAGAGAAGTCACGCCCGGGCTCCCTTCCCCACTTTAGTTGGGCTGTCAACAATAAGTAAAAAGAAAAAGAGGCGGTGGCTCAAGTCAAAGACCCAACTTAATTAATTGGTAAAACATAAGTCAAAGCTCACCCAATATACTTTACTAATTTATATAACATCTTAATAATTAAATTAAAAACAATAAATGAATCCTTCTAATTTATAGATGGGTGTTGCTTTGTGCACCCTAGTATACATGGCTAGGGTGCAATAATGTTAGAATTATTCCATTGATTTCCTAACAAATCACTACAACCATTCATTTTTTATTTTTTTAATAATAGTTACAATTTTTGTCCCGGAACTCATTTTATTGATTTACTTTATACCTTTTAGTTTTATATTTTACATTTTATATTTTTATTATATTAACACATATAAGCGTATATTAACTAATATACGTTAAAAAAATAATTTTTAATTTTAACAAGTTACACCATTATAATCGTCTTCTCAATACCTTCGAAATGAGTCCAATATTGAATATTTTTTTATTTAATTGTTATAAAGTCCAAAATTAATTTTTAAAAACTAATCCGCTATATTGACAAAAGGTTTTTGAGTTGGTTTGAGTTGCTTATAGAATTCTAGACGTGACATATATATACGTGTGTTTTGATTTTATAAATTTATAAAATTTGTAACTTTTGATTTTATTTTATTTTATAAATTTGTAACTTTTGATTTCTTATAACTTTGTAAAATGTATTTTCCTTTTTGTAACAATTACATTTTATTATAATTTTGTAAAATGTATTTTTCTTTTAGGGACCAATTCTGTAACAAACGCCAAACGTTAGGGACCAAATCTGTAATTTACTCTCCAAACAAATTCACAACGGTTGATTTTTATTTATTTTTAATTATAGTTACAATTTTGGTCCCTGGACTCTTTTTATTGATTTACTTTATACTTTTTGGTTTATATTTTACATTTTACATTTTTATTATATTAACACATATAAGCATATATCAACTAATATACGTTAAAAAAGTAACTTTTTATTTTAATAAGTTACACCATTATAATCGTCTTCTCAATACCTTCGAAATGAGTCAAATATTGAATATTTTTTTATTTAATTGTTATAAGAAGAAAAATACAAATTATACAAAGTCCAAAATTAATTTTTAAAAACTAATCATCTATATTGACAAAAGTTTGTTGAGTGGCTTATAGAATTCTAGACGTGACATATATATGGTTTGCCATCCAGCTGCTGACGGGATTTTGTTCCGGGTCCATAATGTTGAAATGGGAGGCATTTGGTACTCTCCTTCTAACTGGACCACCACGTAATGATTGATGTTTACGTGTGAAATTGTAAAGACCTGATGGTATTGAAACTCTTCGGGACCTTTCTAGAGAGGAAAACAAGTCATACAACCTACAATGGTTAAAAGGTGAAAGATCACACCAAACCTATTGGCTATCAATATACCTGTCTCAGGCATAGTCATCCAGTGTTGCTCTGGTGCTGGTGATTCCCAAAAAGACAACGAAGTAAGTATTTCAGGCATAGTCATCCAGTGTTGCTTCGTTGTCTTTTTAGGAATCGTCAGCACCAGAGCAACACTGGATGACTATGCCTGAGACAGGTATATTGATAGCCAATAGGTTTGGTGTGATCTTTCACCTTTTAACCATTGGAGGTTGTATGACTTGTTTTCCTCTCTAGAAAGGTCCCGAAGAGTTTCAATACCATCGGGTCTTTACAATTTCACACGTAAACATCAATCATTACGTGGTGGTCCAGTTAGAAGGAGAGTACCCAATGCCTCCCATTTCAGCATTATGGACCCGGAACAAAATCCCGTCAGCAGCTGGATGGCAAACCATATATATGTCACGTCTAGAATTCTATAAGCAACTCAAACCAACTCAACAAACTTTTGTCAATATAGAGGATTAGTTTTTAAAAATTAATTTTGGACTTTGTACAATTTGTATTTTTCTTCTTATAACAATTAAATAAAAAAACATTCAATATTGGACTCATTTCGAAGGTATTGAGAAGACGATTATAATGGTGTAACTTGTTAAAATTAAAAATTATTTTTTTAACGTATATTAGTTAATATACGCTTATATGTGTTAATATAATAAAAATATATAATGTAAAATATAAAACCGAAAGGTATAAAGTAAATAAATAAAATGAGTTCAGGGACCAAAATTGTAACTATCATTTAAAAAATAAAAAAAACATGTTTGTGTGTTTGGTTCGGAAAACAATGGAATAATTATTCTTAAAAAAACATGTTTCCTAGACTAGGTTGTGATTGGAAATTAGACTAGGGTGTATTTAGTCTAACCCTTTATAGATACATCATTTATTTTTATTATTATTATTATTATTTTATTGTTTTCTTTTAAACATTTCGTGACCCAACAAATTTTTTTATATAGAGTTTTTGTAGATCCCAGTGCAGTGCAAATCAGAATAACAGCAATCAAAGATGAACAGATTATAGGCCACAACAACTAGTCATATGATTGATATTACTTCAAAGGGTTTAGGTTTACAGAGAGAATTTTTTATAAGAGTTTGTAAACCTAATGACTAGAAAACTGAATAATGAACTTCTAACATTTCTAAACTGTTCAACCCCAATTATGAGATAAATAATGCCTTTATATACCAGGCTTACAAGGCCTAATAGGCTTATGGGCTTGGGCCCATCTAATTAAAATAACTATTAGATAATTACATATTGAACCCTTATAAATACTTTATTCCACTTTCAACGCACATGACTTTTAGTCCTAACAATCTCCCCCTAAAGTTGAATAAAGCATTTATCAACATGAAAAACTTTAGGCCTTGATCTTCTTTCCCTCTTGAATCTTTGAAGAACTTTGGTGTTGCTTGACTTCATGTCTTTCCACGCTCCCCCTTGAATAAAGCTCTTGGTCTTCATAGTATCAACTTTGTAACCAGATTCAATGCATAGTAGCCTCAACTGAATGCACTATCAAGCAGCTTTCAACTGTAAAAACTCAATCACATCGGATCAGCACACAAGAAAGATAATGTGAGAGTTACTTGACATTCCACGGTGCAACTTCAGTTTAAAACACAGAATCTGTCTTTGAACCGCGAGTTGAATAGACTTTCATCTCAAGAACTTGTTTCAATCAGCTCTTAGAAGGAATTAGGAACAAACTTGTAGCAAACACCACAAGATACGGAAAAGAATCAATACAATCTTTGAAATCTCTTTGAAAATTGAAACAAAATCTTCATCTCTTTGATCTCTAGACTGTCTTCAGAAATAACTTTCTTTCTTTAAAACTTTGAAATTTAACTTTTTCTCCCCCTTTTTGATGATTGTGAGCATCATGATCATCAAAACTTCTTCAATTTCAGCACTTTATTTGATCTCCCCTTTTTATTATAATTTGACTTTCTCCCACCTGTGATCTGAGTATCCATCAATTCATGAAATGTATATATCCGAATCTTTTCAAATTCAGACATAATGAACAAGGTAACCCTGATTCAACAAATGAAACAGTTAGTATGCCTAGAAGTAGCATGGAGCCACTTTGTACAACGGATGTACATTGTAAAGGAGCTTTTGTGATGTTCACTCCCCCAGGGCTTCCATTCAATCATCGAAAAACCACAAAGGAATTTTCTATGAATGTTATGACAAGAAAACTTATTCCTTGTGTGCTCGTGCAAGTGTATGAGTGATTGAAGCTACTTAGCTTGATCAGGCTCAAATTGTGTAAAGTGTTGAGACAGCAACAGATATTACACGGACTCAATGTGCATGAAAGAGGTGCGAAGGTGGGGCAACTTTCCTTCTTTTTCAATATCTAAATCTTTCGATTGAAGACGAGATAGCAGATATGCTGTGTCCCCAAAGAAAATTAAACATTTCTTTGTTAAGAAAGAAACGAGTGGTTGGTGGGGTTATAGTAAGAGTTGGCATGGGCTAGGTGCCTTTTCAATGATGGTCACCAAAGAATGTGAACCAATCAGAATATGTGGCTGCCCGGCTCAGAAAGTGTTTGGTGCAGAGTTTTCATATTATTTTAACTCTGTTCTCACACCCTCTTTCTTTTTAACATTAAAGTTCACTTCTAACCAAACTCTCATTTACATTTTTCCGCTAAACACAATGAGAAAAACTCAACCCGATGAGTTATCTCCCCCACTCTTTGATTTATGACCCCTCACCCCTCAAATCACTCTAGGATAACTTCCGGGGTAGAAAACACTGGTTTACGTGAATCCATGGAAGTTTTGTTTAAGCTCTCATACAAATCCCATGTAATTCCTATAAAGAATGATAACTCAACAATTTATCTTGAATATTTAAGCTCAAAATGTATGATAACATTGTCAAAATGTATGCTCATGAGATTTGAGCAATTACACTTTGAAAATCTGACAATGTATCAATCAGATCAATTAAACTGGTCAGGGTATCAAAGAATTGGATATTATGTTTATATGAACAAATATAAACAATTTAGCAATGAAAGCACAAATTTAGAAATACTGATAGATGCTCAACAACATTGAATATCAAACGGAGGTATTACCATCGAAAAATTGTTTCGTTATGAGACATGGTAATAACAAGTACAAATGAAGTACTGAACCTGTGTGTGTGAATACGTTACAGTATAAAGATAAGATAATACGCAAGTATTGATCTTTAGAAACACACAGTCAGTTAAACATTAATGCGCAAAAAGTGAAAAACATTTAAATTCACACTTCTAGATTCATGAAACCTTTTGAGAACCAGAAGTGGTTTGAACATTTTAGAACACGTTTTTCATGTTCGAAAGTTGTTCTTCTTTCAAACAATCAGAGATCTAGATCAGAAGATACTTACTTTTAAGTTCCCCCTCAAATCATGATACAATGATTTAGATCTTTTAAGCTCCCCCTGGATATTTGCAAAATATCCAAGTCTGAACGTTGAAGAACGGGTCCTGATCTGTCATGTGATAAGAAGCCAAACTTCGTTGAAGTCCGGGTTCTAAGTTGATTTACTTAGAAGCCATTGTTCTTCTACTCCCCCTTGACAGTAGGTGCCTGCAACAAAGAATCAGTTTTTGGCTTTGGTACCCACTGGTATTTGGGTCCTCGAATGTTAGTTGCAGTTCTTGTGGGGGATATAGAATAAGAGCCATACCAGAAGTGATCACTGGTTTTGTGAATGTGATCATGTGTACGACAATAAGAACAGTGGTATTTCTTACCTGACAACTTGAGTAATTGATCTCTTGAGTATATGTGATCAGGTTTACCTTTACTCGCATTGTTCTTCTTTGAATTAAACGCATGTACACACGATTCTTTTTCTTTCAGCTCATCTTCAACTGGTTTCTTCTTCCAGACCAGTTCCTCATCTTTGTATCTCTTTCTTCTAGAGAGTGTATATGAACCATCTTTATTGCTATCATAGAAAAGGTTAGTTTTACGAATCTGATCAAAAGATTTAACTGACCTTTGTGTAGAGACAGATTTCTGATTTGAGCTTGATACAGACTTTTCAAGAACTTTAATCGTTGAAGCGAAGTTGTCTATTTCTTGAACAAGCAGGTCAATCTTCTTCGTGAACTCAGACTTCGTTTTCTGCTCTTTTAGTGCCTTCTCAGATAGTTTAGATAACTTGGTAGTAAGCTTTTTGATCTCAGTCTCAAACAAGCTTCTTTCTTCTTCAAATCCCTTCTCAGCATTGTTTCTTTGGCCAGATATTTTCTTTGAAGACACCAACATTCTTTTGTTCAATGGCCTTCTTCTCTTTGGCAAACTTCTCTCTTTCTAGAATGATTACTTTCTAAAAATCAGAAACTTGCTGAGAAAGTTTTATGCATTTCAGCTCAACTTCTTTCTTCTCATCAGCACATTTTCTCGAGAATTCTGATAACTTCTTTGCGAAAGATTTCTCTTTAGTCTCATAATCAGATTTGTGTTTAGCAAGCAGTTGCTCCAAATCAGATAACCGCTTTTGAAGATCTGCATTTGCATCTTTCAGTTCAGAAATCTTTTCCTCAGAACTTTCAACAGAGATTGTTTGTTGAGTTTTAGCTTCCAAAATAGAGATCTTTCCTTTTAGCTCAGAGTTTTCAGCTTCCAATTCTCTTCCTGTTAATAAACCCTTTGTCCCTAACACCAACCATTCAGTACAATCCCACAGCTCTTTTCCTGTCATTTTGTTAGAATTTATTTGACCAATAATTTCACTGAAAATGTCACTAATAAATTCATTAGAGATACTACTTTTCATATAATTTTGAGCTACATTGTTAGCCCTCTCTCTTTTCTCCTTTTCCACAGGTGAAGCTTCTGTAGGAATCTGGGATTGCATCTCCCCTTCAGTCAAAGATAATCTGATGTAGGGACCCACCTCATGTTCGTCCACATAGTTCAAAAAATGAACTTTCCACTCTTCATATTCTCTTTTGGACTGCAGCCTTGGTAGGTACATCATTTTGATCGTTTCGAATAGAATGTATTCACTCCGGCTTCGAAGAGAGATGAAACTTGAAAGTGCAGGGACCAAAAGTGACAAAATGTGAAACTTGAAAGTTTAGGGTCACAAATGACACGCTGAATCCTTGAAGTACGGGGGCTAAAAGAAAGGCACTGCAAAATGATCGTGAGACAAAAAATTTGACCTTTTTTACTTTCTTTTTTTTTAAACCCGGTCAAGCAGGGGTCCGGTCGAAGCAAAAGACCGGTCAAGCAAAGAACCGGAATAGACAACGTATCGGTCGAACCAAAAGGACCGGTATATGCAAGATACCGGTCGAAGGGTAAGACCGGAGTAGCAAGTACCGGTCGAAGGGTAAGACCGGAGTAGTAAGTACCCGGTCGAAGGACGAAGACCGAAATAAGGCGAGAATCGGCCGAATGCTAGACCGGAAACCACTAAGGTCCGGTCGATGCACCTACCCGGTTGAAGGGAAAGACCGGGGAATGCTAAGGTCCGGTCGAAGGAATGACCGGAGGTCACAACTACCCGGTCGAAGTAAGGACCGGTGTTTACAAACTCTCGGTCGAAGGCTCGGGTCGAATAACTATCGGTCAAATAAACACGTAATAGATACAATCGATAAACATATAAGGCCGATAAACACGATGAATCGACCGAAGAACACGATGAATTTCTGGGATTCGACCGAAACCAAACCCAGAAACTTCGATCCTTCGATCGAATGAAACACAAAAAATCAAGCAAAAAACGACCAGATGCAATAACACAGAGAACTCACTTAGACCGAAGGTTTGCAAATAGATAATTTCAGATTCGATCGATAACAATTAATTTTTCCAGAAGAGAGATTTCGATCGATACACAGACACAAAAACTTAACTTTGCAGATATCGATTAACCAGATAAACGCATAATGTAAACACTAACAATCAATTAAAGCAAATAAAGTAATTATCACAAGTAATTGATTCTAGGGTTTTAGACAAACCTTTTTACTGGATCAAACCTTTTTGCCTATCGGCTCTAATACCTAATGTAGATCCCAGTGCAGTGCAAATCAGAATAACAGCAATCAAAGATGAACAGATTATAGGCCACAACAACTAGTCATATGATTGATATTACTTCAAAGGGTTTAGGTTTACAGAGAGAATTTTTTATAAGAGTTTGTAAACCTGATGACTAGAAAACTGAATAATGAACTTCTAACCTTTCTAAATTGTTCAACCCCAATTATGAGATAAATAATGCCTTTATATACCAGGCTTACAAAGCCTAATAGGCTTATGGGCTTGGACCCATCTAATTAAAATAACTATTAGATAATTACATATTGAACCCTTATAAATACTTTATTCCACTTTCAACGCCCAAAACTTTTAGTCCTAACAATTTTTAATTATCTATACTATATTATAAGACATTTAAGCAAAACTCTTAAAAACTATTTTTTATGCATTATGTACCACTTATTAATGCATATTACTTAAAATCCAAAAGTACAAATTGATTAAACATAAGTACAACTTATAAAAGTTCAATGTTTGAATTCGTGTAACTAACTGCAGATAAGCACTTATTTTTATTTTCTAAAATATCTAAATTTTTTAACTATTGGTATAACTAACCGATAAATATAAAAAAATTTGAGATAAAACACCTTATTTTTATTTTTTTATTGAAGTATGTTATCTTTTTAATTTTAAATATAAAATATCATAAATATAGTTATCATTTAAATTAAACATTTTTTGACCCGTAACAAAATACTTTATTATTATTTTTTATAAAAAACCATAACTAAAATATATTTTTGTTTTAAATCTAGGTTTCTCAAAATCGTAAAATAAAATCAAAAAAGACTAACAAAAAGTATGAATAATAATCGAGGGTTCGAGTTTTAGATTTCAGAAACCCATTGCATTACGAGGGTATATTTCTAGTAAAATATAATCCATATATTTCCTTTAATTTTTGACTAAGATCAAACCCAACACATTTTATCCATGTTATTATTTAATAAGCTTTTTATTAAGTAAAATAACAACACATAATTCCTACAACTATCAAATAAAACTATATTAACAATAAAATTCACATAAGACTTAAAATTTTACTTACTTAAAATCGTGGGTGTTACATGCACAATTTATAATCATTTGCTTTTTATGTTTTTGATTTTGTATTACCAAAGATTTTAATCATGTTTTTGTTAGTAAATGTCCAAAAGCTAATCATACAATGATTGTAATTTTGAGTTTTGTTTCATGAAATTGATAAATAAATAAAAGGCATTGCCCAATTTATTATGTATATGTTATATTCTGTGTTTTAATTATTCATAATAAATAACCTTAGAATAATGTATTCTAAATGTCCATAGTTAAATATTATTTTGGGTTTAAGGTTGAAGTAATATGATAATGACTAGCATATGTAGGGATTCATATAGAGATATTGAATCTGCATATGGGTACAAAATGGAGATTTTGTGTATCGGACGTGACTCGCTATGAGAACACTTCATTGGATGTCATGTGAGTGTCATAAGTGTTTCTCATGTGGTCAATGTACATGTAATTCTTTGACTTGAGAAATATGGAGTTTGCTATGTGTGAGTAATGTATTTTGACATTTGTTCTAATCATTCCGTAACTGGGTGACAGAATTATTGTTGGGTATGTTATAAATCACATGGTAGAACTAGCATATATCGAGATAGGATTTGTCCCTCCTTTATGACGGGAGTGGTGTCTCTAAACCCCTTGATAAATATATATACTAAGGAAATGCATGCATGCTCGGATAATTGATATGAGATATCATGATCTGTTTTTTTAGTATATTAGGGAATCAATAAACTAGAGATTGAACATAACGAGAATGACACATTTAATGTCTCGTGTTCAATCTAGACATCAAGGACAAAGGAATTAAATGTGTAAACTAAAATTGACTACAAAACGATAATTTGTTGTATTGTATTGCTAGATACTGCTCATCGTTTATAAATATAAATATGAGATTTATAATTATTACCAACATGTTGAGAACCCATTGAGTCACACGCTTTGAACATATTCGAATAAGGAGTTTTAATAGTTAAAACATTTAGTTATTATATCTGATTTGTATTGATTTAATCTGATTAAATTAAACCAGATATTATTTATGTTGGACATAAATAAAGTTGACTAGGTATGGTTATGTAAGAAAGTGATGGTGCATGGTCACTCTTACACTCAAGTAAGGTGTGGAGATGATGGTGATTTCTTTAGGCCATACTTCCATCACCATATATAATGTATGACATTGTATACAATTGTTGTTCTTGCAAATCTCTCTAAAAATCACCTACAACTATATGCTCCCTTTTCTTTCTAAGTTTTGAAACCGTTACTAGCATCACGAGAAGGCATATGATTCGGATTGTTCGTGTGGATATCGTGGAGGCATCAAGCTTGCTTTGTTGCTGTGATTCAAAGTCTCGTTAACTGTGAGGTATAATTTCGAAACACCCGATTTATTCCGGTTCGTATGGGTCCTTGGAGGGTTACGGTTTTATTTTCCGTTGTGCTTGAGATCCTGTAACCCTACAGTGGTATCAGAGCTACTTACGAACCTCTAGATCGGTTTTTGGTGACATGCATGCATTTTTAAAAACTGTTTTGCTGCTGTATATTTTTGTTTCGTAAATGTTTTGGTTTTTTCGTCCCAGAAATATTCTGAATCTGAGAAAACTTAAAACATGAAAAACGTGGAGATTTCTGTTAGGGTTCCACAGGCTTTTGAATCGTATCATTTCGACTTCGTATGAATTTTTTACGACAGTGTCGCAATGCTGTCCGAAAATCGAACCCACTTCGGGTTTCACTTGATTTTCGACCCATAAGGGTTCTAGATCTTTGAAATCATAAAACATAAAAAATGTGTATCTTTTTGTTAGTTTTCCAAAGAATTTTGAATCACCCTTTTTCGATATCGTATGAATTTTGTATTAATTTTATACGGTGGTGTTGCAAATCGACTTTATGTTTCAATGTGAATGAATATGTATAATGTGATTTGCTTGGTGAATGGTTATAGCCCTTAGTCATGGATGTATTATATTTGGTAAATACGACTTGCATGTCGTGCCTTTCTCTATATACTCTCTTTGTACATTCTCCTCTCATCCAATCCCCTCGAATGTAACTCGAGGTTTCTTTGTTTGAAATGTAAAATATTTTGTATAAAAGAAAGCAAGAGATGGAGGCGTTATGAAGTGATGAAGATGAGAAGACTTAAAACCATAATAATTTATTTTATGTAATGATATTCATACTTGGCTCTATGAATATTGCATAGGGGGCTATAACCATCTCACATTTATTTTTATGCTTTATTTTATGCTTTATATACTATGATATATTATGCTTTATGTATGTGATATTTGTTACAACATTTTAAAACAAATATGATTTTAAAATATATACGTAAAAGGAGTTTTACAAATCAAAATGAGTTTTGATAAAATAAAAATTGATATTTATATAAGATATAAAGTGGACCGTCGATCTTGAGTGATAAGGTCTTAGTACATCATAGTAAGATTTTAACCGGTTTTGTCACAAAGGCCTAAACCGCCAAAGAAATGAAGGTATTTAAGTGATCCTCGTGATCCTCCTCCAATCTGGATTCCGGTTAAATCAAACTATGAGGAAACGATCTATTACAAAAGAAAGAATGGTAAGATCAAACTAACTAAAATCTCTCACCAAAATATTAAGTTTAAGATGCCTTCCAAACATGGCACTTGTCAATACTTTGATCATTGAGGGTGGGTCATGCTAAAGTTGGGTACTCTCTTTAATCTTAGTAAGATAAGGTAAGCATAGGATTCCTACAAGCCATTTTGGGTCGAACTTAACCAAATTAAGCCTAATAGGATTGGGGATTTGGAGGCATATGTTGGGAACATTCATATGATGAATTTAAATAAAAGTTATTCACCTAACTATCCAAGAGTTACATAGAGATGTAATTAGCAATATTGTTGCTTACCTAAAACATTATTGGTTGATCAGTTAGCTAAAGTTAAATTGATCGATAATGAGAATATGGATCTTGGCCCGCTAGAAATCTTATGACGTTTTCCGAAACAATAAAAGACGGTTGTTGTTTTGATTAAAATAGTGGGAGCTTGTTTGATGAAAGTCCTTATTAAACAATAAAATTTCATGACACTAAGAACTCTGCTTTTCTATTGTAGATTACCAATGGCACAAACCAACAATGGAAACAAAAATACTTTGCGATCGATTCTTGAGAAAGAAAAAATAAATGGAACAAATTTCATCAACTGGTATCGTAATTTGAGAATTGTCCTCAAAGCTGAAAAGAAACTGTATGTCTTGGAGCAACAAATCCCTGAAGAACCTAATTCTAGTGCTCCTAGAACTGAAAGGGACACTTATAAAAAACATGATGAAGATGCTTTGGACGTCTCATGTCTAATGCTAATAACCATGGAACCTGAGCTTCAGAAGCAACATGAAAACATGGGGGCGTTCGATATGATCGAACACCTAAAATTGCTATTCCAAGAGCAAGCTAGACATGAGAGGTACGAAACATCCAAGGAACTGTTCCATTGTAGAATGTCTGAAGGTAGTCCTGTTGGCACTCATATGCTTAAAATGATTGGGCATATTGAGCGTCTTGAAGGACTAGGTTTTTCTTTACGAAAGGAGTTGGCCATTGATGTAGTTTTGCAATCGTTGCCAAATAGCTACAGTCAATTCGTAATGAACTACAACATGCATGACTTTGACAAATCCCTTCCAGAATTGCTCAATATGTTACGAACAGCCGAGCAAGAGCTTGCAAAAAACAAGTCCACCATTTTGATGGTCTGTAAAGACAAGAAAGGGAAAGGCAAAGAAAAGTCCATTGCCAAACCCACTTCTAAATCTTTGAAGCCAAAAGGAGGCATTAAGAAACCTAAGGTAACTGTACCTAAGGAGGGTGAGTGCTTTCATTGCAACAAACCTGGGCATTGGAAGAGGAACTGTCATCTCTACCTTCAGGAAAAGAAGAAAGGAAGTGTAACTTCCACTTCAGGTATCTATGTGATAGAAGCTAATCTTTCTACTTCTTATATATCATGGGTATTAGATACTGGATGTGGTTCTCATATTTGTAGAAATGTGCAGGAACTCAAAAGGACTAGAAGGTTGAGTAAAGGTGAAGTTGATCTACGTGTTGGAAATGGGGCAAAGGTTGTTGCTATAGTCGTAGGATCTATTTTGTTAACTTTACCGACCGGATTATTATTAGAACTTGATGACTGTTATTATGTACCATTTATTTCTAGAAATTTGATTTATGTATCTTGTTTGGACAAGAAAGGTTTTACCTTCAGTATTGGAAACAAATGTTGTTCATTCTCTTTTGGTAATATACATTATGGTGACGCAAGTTTGATTAATGGTCTTTATGTTCTTAATATGGATAATCCGATTTATAACATAGATAAAAGGGATGTCAAATCGAATAGTTCAAATTTAACCTATCTCTGGCATTGTCGTCTTGGTCATATAAACGAAACTCGCATTTCCAAACTCCATAAAGATGGATTATTGAACAAATTAGATTTTGAATCATATGGGACGTGTGAAGCTTGTTTAATTGGAAAGATGACAAAGGCTCATTTTGTTGGACAAAGTGAGAGAGCAAGTGATGTATTGGGAATCATACACAGTGATGTATGTGGTCCGATGAACATACATGCTAGAGGTGGTTATAGATACTTCATTACATTTACTGATGATCTCAGTAGGTTCGGTTATGTATATTTAATGCGACATAAGTCCGAGTCCTTTGAAATGTTCAAAGAATTTCAAAATGAAGTACAAAACCAACTTGGAAAGAGTATTAAGATTCTTCGATCTGATCGAGGTGGTGAATACTTAGACCAGGCTTTTCTTGATCATCTTAGAAATTGTGGTATTGTATCACAACTCACTCCACCTGGAACACCACAATGGAATGGTGTCTCCGAAAGGAGGAATCGTACACTGTTGGACATGGTACGATCTATGATGAGTCAATCTAACCTTCCAACATCCTTTTGGGGATATGCTCTAGAGACAGCGGCTTTCACACTAAACTGAGTTCCATCAAAATATGTTGAAAAGACACCATATGAGATATGGACTGGGAAGAGTCCTAAATTATCTTTTATGAAAATTTGGGGTTGTGAGGTTTACGTATGACGTCTAATCACAACTAAATTATAACCAAAATCTGATAAATGCATATTTGTAGGATATCCCAAAGAAACAATGGGATACTACTTCTATCATCCTCACGACAATAAAGTGTTTGTTGGGCGTACTGGTGTCTTCATGGAAAAGGAATTTATTTCCAAAGGTATTAGTGGGAGGAATGTAGAACTTGAAGTTGTTCAAGATCAAAATATTTCAACACAGATGGAATTAACACAGACACCACAAGTAATTGTGGATCCACAAAGCGATATGGAAAGGCAGTCTGATGTCGTAACACAAAGTGCTCGTAGATCTAGTAGAAAACGGAATGAGCCTGAGAGATATGGATTTCTTATCACTCATACCGGGGATGTGATGCTCATGGATGATGAGCCCACTGGTTACCAAGATGCTATGGCAAGCACTGACTCCAATAAATGGCTATAAGTTATGAGAATAGAAATGGACTCCATGTATGAAAACCAAGTTTGGAACTTAATTGACCCACCCAACGAGGTACGACCTATAGGGTGTAAATGGGTTTTTAAGAAAAAGACCGACATGGATGGTAATGTGATTACCTATAAAGCACGATTGGTTGCAAAAGGTTTCAAACAAATTCAAGGTGTTGATTATGATGAAACTTTCTCTCCAGTCGTAATGATTAAGTCTATTAGAATTTTACTAGCCATTGCAGCATATCACGATTATGAGATTTGGCAAATGGATGTCAAAATAGCTTTCCTTAACAGAAAGCTACTTGAGGATGTATATATGATACAACCTGAAGGTTTTGTCGCTCCTGAAAAATCTCATATGGTATGCAAGTTGCAACGATCTATTTATGGATTGAAGCAAGCTTCAAGGAGTTGGAATGATCGTTTTGATGAAGCGATCAAAGAGTTTGGCTTCTTAAAAAATAAGGATGAACCTTGTGTCTACAAAAGGGTTAGTGGAGCACTGTATCATTTCTTTTATTGTATGTAGATGACATACTACTCATTGGAAATGATATTCCAACGCTTGAGTCTGTAAAGGCTTGGTTAGGAAAATGTTTTTCAATGAAAGACTTAGGTGAAGCTGCCTATGTATTAGGCGTTCGGGTCTATAGAGATAGATCGCGAAAATTACTTGGCTTAAGTGAGAGTACATATATAGACAAAGTGTTGAAACGATTCAACATGTCTGATAGCAAGAAAGGGTTCTTACCAATGTCTCATGGCATATCACTTTCTAAGACGCAATGCCCTACTACATCTCAAGAGAGTGAACGAATGAGTAAGATTCCATATGCTTCGGCAATTGGATCTATCATGTATGCTATGATATGTACTCGACCTGATGTATCGTATGCTTTAAACATGACGAGTAGATACCAATCTAATCCAGGTGATGGTCACTGGATTGCCGTCAAGAATATCCTAAAATACTTAAGAAGAACAAAGGATTCATTCTTGGTATATGGCGGTGAAGAAGAGTTAAGTGTAAAGGGTTACACTGATGCAAGTTTCTAAACGGGTAAAGATGATTTTCGATCGCAGTCGGGTTTTGTGTTTTGTCTTAATGGTGGTGTTGTGAGCTGGAAGAGTTCCAAGCAAGCAACAGTAGTTGATTCTACAACGGAAGCTGAGTACATCGCAACATCAGATGCAGCCAAGGAAGCCGTTTGGATCAAGAAATTTATTTATCAACTTGGAGTTGTTCCTAGCATTGATTGTCCTATAGAGTTGTTATGCGACAACAATGGAGCTATAACACAATCCAAGGAACCTAGATCTCACCAAATATCCAAACATATTCTTAGAAGATATCATCCCATTAGAGAGATTATTGAAAGATGCGATGTTAGTATAAGCAGAGTGTCAACTGACAGCAATGTTGCTGATCCACTAACCAAGCCATTAACACAGCAGAAGCATGATGGTCACTATAGATCCATTGGTATACGATGCATGGATGGTTGGCTTTAGTGCAAGTGGGAGATTGTTAGTGAATGCCCAAAAGCTAATCATACAATGATTGTAATTTTGAGTATTGTTTCATGAAATTAATAAATTGTAACACCCGTAAATTTTGGTAAGTAAAAAGTCACCCGGACATTTCTGTGACTTGTAAACAGTGGGGTTTTGTTGGGGAATGCTTTGTTTAAAGTCCCTCGGAGTATCGGGAGTATTGGCGTTGAAAAAGTCGGATTTTTGGAGTTCGGGGGCACCCGGGCGACTATGCCAGCGATTGTGCCAGAGGGCACAATAGACTGGTACAATCGCCAAAGCTGGAGCACCCACGGTACATTCCTGATGATTGTGCCAGCGATTGTGCATGGCACAATCGCCTGGCACAATAGCCTACGGGTACTAGTGGGTTAAATGTTGCGATTTTCACCATTTCTTCTCATTTTCTCATTTCTATCTTCTTCCCTTTTCTCTCCCAAACCCTAAAACCGAACCCTAACCCATTTTGATGGTTTTCCCTCTTGAACCACATGATTCTTCATCATCTAACTAGTTGGAACCTTGAACCACAAAACCTCCATCTTCATCTTCCCCAAAGTTCGTGTTTGGGAGTTTGGGTTGAAGAATTGTTATGGGTGTCCTCGGAAGGTCTCATCGTCTCTTGTGGTAAGCTTTCTTGATTTTAAAGGTTGAAATACTCCATTGTTGATCTCTTAGTGTTTGGTATACCAAATCTCGGATTTGGTGGTTTTGGAGAAATTAGGGTTTTGGATATTGTTTGGGATTTTGATTTATAATGTTTGGAGAATGTTCCTTATGGTTGATTATTGGGTATTTATGGGTTGAAATGTTCGGATCTAGGTTTTGGAAGATTTTGGCTTGAGGATTCAAGTGGTCTTCAAAAGAGCTCGTGGGGTGAAATCTAGATTTAGCCTAAATCTAGCAAGGTGAGTTCAAGTTGATTTGTGAAAACGGTGTACATGCCAAAACGTGTATTTTAAAGTGTTTTACATGAAATGGTTAACTGCTGATAAGTTTTGAGTATTTAGAAGTAAAATATGTTTTACTTAGTTATTTGTCAAAGTGTGAGTATTTGGATAAGTTTTCTTACTTAGTAAACTTGGGTTGTGTTAACCTCTTAAAATGCTTCTATTGGGTTTTGAATGTTTCCAACAACTAAATATCATGAATTACGTATTCTGGGTGATTTTGTACAAGTAAGGTCTATTTTATGAGTTATACGTCTTTGACGATTTTGTACAAGTAAAGTCTAATTCATGTTATATGCATTTGGTGTACTTGCATTCATAAACACTTTGGAAATCTTGAGTCCCATCTCGTATGGAGTTTTGGGTAAATCTAGTCTTTGAGGTACGTGTCTTTATAAACGTTATTTAAAGACATTTCACTATTTTGGAGACCGGTGATTATTGGTGAGTTACATGTTTTGGGAGCTTTGGTCTTCCAATTAGAGTCGTGTAACATTAGACAGTGTGTAATGTATCCATAGGCACGTGAGTCAGCCTGTCTTGGATGGTCAATTGGGTATTGCGGGGTTGAACTTCGGTACCTATGTTTTATGACCGAAAACTTTACAAGTGATCGCTAGGAGGGTTGAGTCGGCTAGTGCTACCGGAATAGTAGGCGCTAGGACCTCCGCCGCTTGAAGTAATGCCTGGGAGGTAGTCTTTAAGTGTGTCGGGCCTTCGGGATGGAGTTCTTTGGAATGATCCATCAAGGTCAACTGACTTGGGGTGACACTTGTAAAGAACTCGTAGGGACACCGGGCTGGGATGTTGGGAGGTGTAATGCGATTAACGTTGTTTGAGTGGTATACTTTTGTGTTCCCTCCACCATCAACGGATACGAGTTTCCCCCGTTGTTGGCTATCAATATGTTAAATATAATAACGTCTTATTTTATTGTCATTGGTTCCTTACGGTCGCGTGAGTATTGGACCAAGTGTCCATGTTTTCGGACGTACAATATATGTGGTTTTGATAGCGAGTTATGGGTCGAGCATCCTGTCCCGCCCGCGTTTTGGGTACTTTGGGTTATAAATGGTTATTCATGGTTTTACCAAATAAGTGTTGAACTATGATCCCGTTTGGATGAGTTATGCGTTGCGCGTTATATAAGAAATGTGTGTTTTGGGAGCTTTGCCTTTAAAAGTGCATATTATAGGAAAATGTGTCGTTACCATTTTTAAGCGTAATATTTCGAAGGACCTTGCTTTCAATTGAATCCTTTTCTTTTAAATATATATACTTATGTTAAAAGTCTTGAGCTCACTAGGCGTTAAGCTTAACCTTTTTATTTGTCGGCATGTGCATCAGGTTTCAAGGTTGAGAGTTGGATCTAGCAATCCTGTGAAGAGTAAAGCCTTAGCTAGATCCGAAAGTAAGTATTCAGTGAAGTCTTCCGCATTATAGAGATAGTGACTATGCAAGGGTATTAGTAGCACCCGTCTCTTATAGTTTGTATATATATAAGATGGTATACGTGTATTGTAGCTAAATCTGAATTCGTGGTTGTAGATGATTCATTTATTGATGTATTTAGAAATTTTTAAATAAGTTGCTATTTCCAGATTTGAGGGTGTTACATAAATAAATCAAAGGCATTTCCCAATTTATTATGTATATGTTATATTCTGTGTTTTAATTATTCATAATAAATAACCTTAGAATAATGTATTCTAAATGTCCATAGTTAAATATTATTTTGGGTTTAAGGTTGAAGTAATATGATAATGACTAGCATATGTAGGGATTCATATAGAGATATTGAATCTGCATATGGGTACAAAATGGAGATTTTGTGTATCGGACGTGACTCGCTATGAGAACACTTCATTGGATGTCATGTGAGTGTCATAAGTGTTTCTCATGTGGTCAATGTACATGTAATTCTTTGACTTGAGAAATATGGAGTTTGCTATGTGTGAGTAATATATTTTGATATTTGTTCTAATCATTCCGTAACTGGGTGACAGAATTATTGTTGGGTATGTTATAAATCACATGGTAGAACTAGCATATATCGAGATAGGATTTGTCCCTCCTTTATGACGGGAGTGATGTCTCTGGACCCCTTGATAAATATATATACTAAGGAAATGCATGCATGCTCGGATAATTGATATGAGATATCATGATCTGTTTTTTTAGTATATTAGGGAATCAAGAAACTAGAGATTGAACATAACGAGAATGACACATTTAATGTCTCGTGTTCAATCTAGACATCAAGGACAAAGGAATTAAATGTGTAAACTAAAATTGACTACAAAACGATAATTTGTTGTATCACCAATTCTCGTCATTTGGGTGACGATGATGTATTGCTAGATACCGCTCATCGTTTATAAATATAAATATGAGATTTATAATTATTACCAACATGTTGAGAACCCATTGAGTCACACGCTTTGAACATATTCGAATAAGGAGTTTTAATAGTTAAAACGTTTAATTATTATATCTGATTTGTATTGATTTAATCTGATTAAATAAAACCAGATATTATTTATGTTGGACATAAATAAAGTTGACTAGGTATGGTTATGTAAGAAAGTGATGGTGCATGGCCACTCTTACACTCAAGTAAAGTGTGGAGATGATGGTGATTTCTTTAGGCCATACTTCCATCACCATATATAATGTATGACATTGTATACAATTGTTGTTCTTGCAAATCTCTCTAAAAATCACCTACAACTATATGCTCCCTTTTCTTTCTAAGTTTTGAAACTGTGACTAGCATCACGAGAAGGCAAAGGATTCGGATTGTTTGTGTGGATATCGTGGAGGCATCAAGCTTGCTTTGTTGCTGTGATTCAAAGTCTCGTTAACTGTGAGGTATAATTTCGAAACACCCGATTTTTTCTGGTTCGTATGGGTCCTTGGAGGGTTACAGTTTTATTTTCCGTTGTGCTTGAGATCCCGTAACCCTACAGTTTTACATTTCATTTTTGCCTTTGCCATATTTGTTTTCGACATCTACAAGAATTTCAAAAGGAAAGAGGAAAAAAGTCAGTTGCGTAAAATGCCCTTTTTGGTTCCTAAGGTAACTAGCATTTCTATGTATATTTAACACATAATAACCATCTTAAGCATGCTCAAACAAATGATTTTCAGGTTCCACAGCAGAGAGACATTGGTGAATGTGGAATTTTCGTTCTTTACTATATAAAACTCTTTGTTGAGAATGCTCCCAGAAGTTTCAGCATATCCAATGGATACCCATATTTCGTAAATTTTCTTATTTCCCCAACATCATCATTCATACCCCCATTTGTCTATTGTCAAAGAGGGAATGAGTCTACATTTGACATTTGAAAGTCAACCAAACTACACCATACTGTCTCAGTATATCCCAATCGAAAGTAGGGTCTGGAGATGTATGCAGACATGTCCCCTATCCCAAAGGATAGTACGACTGCGATGGGAATTTTTTAAACCAATTGTGAATCTTTTGAGTGATTAATATCCGTTTTGGCTTTGTTTTCCTTTTGTCTCAATGTGTTTATGGATGAAGAAAGACTAGTTTACTTCTGAAGGACTGGATGAGTTTTGCAGAACTCTTGATTCGTTCAAATAGCGTTTAGCCGGCCGGGTAGAGTAATCGTTTTTGATATATCCTATGATATATAATGTTGTCGGAAAAAATCTCATTTCAATGATACATTAGATGCTATTAACCTTGAACTGAAGTTGTAACACCCGTAATTTTCGGTAAGTAAATGCCACCCGGTCGTTTATGTGACTGGTAAATGGTGGGATTTCGTTGGGAAAGCATTATCTAAAGTCCCTTGGAGTATCGGGAGTGTTGGCATTGAAAAAGTTGAGTTTCAGGGCTCCGGAAAGGTCCCACTACAATGCCCGTCATAGTCGCACTGTCACAGTCGTAGAGGAGGAAACAGAAGGCTGGGCAATGTTGGTGACATTGCCATGCGACAATGCCCTGGAGGGCATTGTCGCTAGTCAATGTCGCACCTGTGTGGCAGACTGTTGTTAAGTCGCGAATTTCAGGCCTCTTTCTCATTTTCACTTCTCCAAACTTCCTTATTCTCTCCCAAATCGTTTTCCCTTCCTTCCCCTCAAACCCTAACTCATTTTGAGTCAAATCCTTGAGCTCTTGAAGTGTTTCATCATCAAGTGGTGAAGATTGGAAGCTAGAGTCAAGGGTTCACCATCTTCTTCTTCAACCTCAAGCTTCATGGTAGAGTTTTCTAGGTTTTCACCTAAACCTAAGTGGTAAGTTTATCCTCTCCATTTCTAAACCTTAATATAAGTTATAAATGCCTTCTTGATGGTTCCGTAGCATTGGGTTTCTTAAATTTTGGATTGTGATGGTTTAGGAGAAATTAGGTCAAAATTAGGGTTTTAGTCAAGATTGGGATTTTGATGTAATGTGTTTGGGGATCGATTCTAAATGGTTGAATGTGATTATTTATGGATGGAATTTGTGTATCCAGGTTTATGGAGGTTTTGACCTTGAAGATGCAAGTTTCCTCAAAGGAGCTCAAAGTGGGGTAAAATCTAGATTTAGCCTAAATCTAGCGAGGTGAGTTCAAGTTGATTTGTGAAAACGGTGTGCATGCCAAAATGTTTATTTTAAAGTGTTTGTGTTTTACATTAAAATATTAACTGCTGATAAGTTTGGTTATTTGGAAGTGTTTAACTTTGTAAACTTATAAAACACCCATCTTGGGGATTTTTTAGTATGTTGTTAAATGCATCGAAATGAAAATGATTTGATGACTTAATTACCTAAATGGAAAGTATTGGGTAAGAATACATTTTTATGATTGTTGGTATTACGTGCATTTTGTATCGTGACATGTTTTAAAAATACCACCGTGTGAGTCATGGACGCTTGGTCATTCCCAACCTTGCAAACGTTTTCGAACTTATGAACCTTTGGTTTTGGGAAAAGTTGTAACTCAAGTATTTTATTGAGTAAATCGGTGATATTGGTATTTAAATGATTTATCGTATGGGTATAAATCTCTTGAGTAATTGTCATTTAAATATGTGTCATGGGACGTTTTAGAAAGAGTAAATGAGATTATAAACTTGTTTGGAAAATGTTTTATGTTGGAGTTTATTCATGTAGTTGAAGCATGTGTTTGTATAATTGTGGTCGTTGGATTTTATTGCATTTTGTGGATTTTAGCATATGGTCGTTCAATTGGTTGAACTTAAGGCTCAATTTTTGGCTTGTTGGGTATTGGGGACTTTTGTCCGGTTTTAATAACTTAAAGTGGAGTTTTGGGTGTGAGTTGCATTTATTACACTTTATTTTAGAGAATACATGTTTTGAGTGTGTGTGTCATTCATTGGGAGTCATGTATTTTAGACTGTAATGCATTTGGATCCATAGGCATGTGAGTCAGTCATATTTAAGGATGAGGAGTCTTGATATTCTCACCTTGGGAATTTATGTCGTGTTGGCATTATTGTTGTCCCGATTGTTTTTGGCGAAGAGGAACCTTTATGGGTTGTTCTTCGGGACCATGGGCCTTGTGTTTGGATGTCTAATTCTTGTGCACGAGGTTAGACATTGAGAGTTATCAAGTAAGGAGTTGATGCTCCTATCTTGAATGCTAGGGAGTAGGCATTAGGGGTCAAATGAGTACCCTGAGGATGAAACTCCACTAAAGACCAAACAGGCAATAAGATCGTGTATCCTTGAGGTGTAGCTCGGCAGAGCAGGCAATGGGGGATACAATGTTTGGGACTTGAAATAAAGTTCGACTGGAGGTGTAGCTCGATGGAGCAGGCAATACAGTCACGACTGGAGGTGTAGCTCGGTAGAGCAGGCAATACAGTCTCGATCTGAGGTGTAGTTCGACAACATGGTTATATGGCTTAACTTTGTGTTCCGCCACGTACAATGAAATCGGGTCTCCCCCGTCACCGGAAGGTGTAATCTGGGTATTAAAGGGTATTATTTTATTATCCATATTTTCGGTGACGTGTTGCATATATGGGTTTGTTTACTCAAGATCTATAGGTTGTGTATTATGCCCCGCCCACGTTTGGGGTGTTTCGTGAAGTAAATTTTTATTTCGAATTATTATAAATTGGGAGTTTGCTTACTATTCATGTTTTGGGTGAGTTTGGGATAAAACGGTTTTACGAAAGACGATTCAAGTTGGGTCCCTTGTTTTAAAGGTGATTTTGGAAAATGTTGTCGTTTGATATTTAAAGTAAATCCTTTGATTGTCTACGATTTAAATTGCATTCTTTCCCTTTAACAATTATATTTATTCGATGTAGTAAACTCTTGAACTCACTAGGCGTTAGCCTAACCTTTTTATTTGTCGGCATGTGCATCAGGTTCCGGATAGGGGAAGAGGTTCTAGCGTCTTGGTGAAGGGTTGAGTGCTAGGAGTATGTGCAAGGGTGAGTGACTTGATGAAGTCTTCCGCTTAGTCGTTGAGAAGAGCAACTGTTTCTTTTGGGTTTTAGTAACACCCGACCTTGATTAGTCTTTATACGAGACTTGACCTATTATTGTTGAAGTTAAATCTAGCGTTTTATTGGAAGTGACTCAAGTGATGATTTGTAGAATATATTTTATCCTTATTGGATGTTTAATTTAAAGTTTTTGATTAGTTGCTCTTTCCAAATTTGAGAATATTACAGAAGTGAAGAGTGAATAGTTTGGGAATTTGCAGAGATCATATCTTACAATTTAAGCATTGGAGATTTCAGAAAACCCTTGTTAAAAGGTTGAAGCATTGGAGTAATATCACATTACCATTTTTCAAACATTTATTTTCTAAAACCATTTATCATTTTTTATTAACTAATCTAATTTATTAAATATGCAAAATAAAATTAAATAATTTTTAGAGTAAAGTACATTCTTGGTTCATGTGGTTTATGTATTTTAACACTTTAGGTGCTTATTTTGAAATATATATGGTTTACATCCCTGTAGTTTGCATTTTATAACGTATTGGGTCTCTAAATCTAACTCCATCCAAGAAATCCAGTTAAGTACGTTAAATCAGAGGGCAATTTGGTCATTGACACATTTCTATATATTTATTTAAAAGATGTATATTATATTCACTGTTAAGTACTGTTTATTGATACACATTACTTAAAATTCAAGATTAAAAATAATGATGCATGAGTACAAATTTCTAAAGTTATATGTTTGAATTCATAATAATTATTAAACATAATCATAACAGGATAAACATCTCAATTTAAATATAAAAAAATTAAAATATATAAGATAATCATTGAATTCTAACAAAATATTTATTTTTTTATATAAAAAACATTATATTATTAAGCCTAAATTAAACAAGTTTATAAAAAAACCAGTATCAATCTCTCAAAACCATCCAAAATCGTACCGTAAATTGACAAAAAAAAAACTTAAAATCATGATGTATCTCGCTACATTGCGTGAGTACGCTTCTAGTATATTACAATGCACATACACATCAAATACATATCATTGCAGCCCCTTCTCTTCTTCTTCCTTAACATACCCTACCCTAGAGACCATTGCCTCCTCCCTACCACCGGAGACCAATCTCCTCCTACACATCGACCCTTCTCCAAATCTCGATCCTTCCACGTCTCCCCCTTACGCCACCACCCCTCTCCCTCTACACCACAATATCCTCTTTAGATTTAGATCTAGAATTGAGGCCATCGATGGGTTAACCCAAGGCTCCCTCTACACCACGAAGGGCTAAGAATAGAGAACATGGTCGACAACCACTGCCACCTCCCCACTACCACCATGGTTTGGATCTAATGTCGTCGTCTTCAGCCCTGTGCCACCAAAATAGGCCCCACCTTCCTTGTCTGGTGAAGTCCACCAAACCCAAGGCAAATCAACGACTTTGAAACCCAAAATCATCGTTGTTGTCGTCTGGATATGAGCTCGTCTCTTCAGCCATGTTCCACCGTCGTTCTTCGTCTTTCTCGGACATCAAAAACAATAACTCAACTGTTTCACCTTCTTTTTGTTGTTTAGATCAGAAGCACCTCTTTCAGAAGCAAGATAGATTTGTCGCTTCTTCTTCTTATTCTTCTTCTTCTTGTTGATTTTAAGCTTTTTAAAACTTTTTTTGAACATTGGTTTAGGGTATTAATTTTAGGGTTTTGATTCATTTTTTTTGTATCACCAAGGTTCTAAATAGCGTGAGGCGTGGTGTGGTGGCAAGCCAAACCTTATGCCTTAGGAGCCACGACGAAGCCATGACGTTTTCAAGGCGTGACTTATGACGTCAAATTTCTAATTCATATATAATGTTATATATAAAAATGTATGTTTTGTACCATTACTTAATGTGTCAATGGTAATAAGCAAGTTAAATTAAGTTATATATTAAAAACTAGCAAATAAGACATTAACACATAACAAAAAATCAAATATCGCATTACGAAAAACTGTGCATTAGGCCATGACGTGCCACTGGATTATCGTGGCGTGAGACACAAGCCTTGTGCCACAGGGTTCCATGACGGTTGTGCGCCGAGTTTTTTTAGAACATTGTGTATCACACACTTTTTGAATGAATTTATGTCCGTTTGATTCATTAATATTTTTATTATGCTTTGTTTTCTTATGGTACAATAGATTGGATTTGGGTTGATTTGGAATATGGATTTGTTTGAGTTTGAATTTTATTTTGATTTTAACGTGTGGGTGTTTGATTTTGATTTTTAGTTTTAGTTACTATGGTTTGAATTTGGGTTCATCTGTTGTTTTTTTCGGTTATGTTTGGTGTGTGATCTAGTATACGGTGGATGGAGATGTGGTAGTGGACAGAGAAAGGAAAGGGGTGGGGTGTCTTACAAGGGAAGATGAAGAAGATAGAGTAAATTACATTCTTGGTCCCTGTTGTCTAATAAATAAATAGGATAAATTAATTGAAAATAAAATATAAATTAAATGATCAAAATTCCCCTTTAAACCAATTGAGTTAACATAAATTTTTAGATAGAGTTGGATTTAGGGACCTAATACGTTACAAACCATATGGATGTAATCCATAGATATTTCAAAGTAGGAACCCAGGGTGTTAAAACACATAGACCACATGGACCCAAAATGTAATTTACTCAATTTTTTATAATTAAAAAGATTTCATCAAGATGATTAAAATGACATTTAGTGTTTAAAAACATAAATATTATATAATATTTTACGAAAAACATGGATGAGAATTCACAAATTTTGAATATAATGGATTGATGATTAACACGGTGTATTTATGATGGTTGTAGTGTATAAGATTTATGGTATACTTTATACACGACAAATATTTCATGTTAAAATGCAATTTGAAAAATCTTATGTAACCTTGAAAATCATGGTTTAACACAAACGTAAATTGGTCCAATCTGAGTAACTTGGACTTATGATGGTGAGTTCATTAGTGTTAAAAAAAAAAGTGTTAATATTAAAAAAAAATAACAGTTCGTGGATGTGATTTAAAAAAAAAAAAAATCGTGTAATATAACATGATAAATTTTGATTTTGAACTTGAACACTCAATTCTAATTCACTGTTCGTTCTATTATTTCTCTCTCTTCATTTTTTGTGGTTTTTCTTGGCTTTAAGATACCTTTTACTTGGTTATTAGTTTATACAATATTCTCGTGTATTAATATGACACACCATATATCGTGAATTTTAAAAGATTTTAAAAATACAGGATAAATAAATGTTATAATAAATATATACACACATACAATATATACTTATGATTGAAAATTTGTTTTAATCTTTTTAAAAAAATATATGTTAACATGAGTACTAAATTAAAAAGAATAAAATATTTATTCTTTAAATAACTTGTTTGATCAAAAAGTTAATTATATTTAACACAATTTATATTTTAGAAAAACAATATAAATTTATAAAATATTTTAAAACTTGATCTGTTTATTTAAAAAGATTAATATGAGTTTTGAAAAACTTTTCAAATTTTAAGTCTTATTGTTTAAAAAAGGTATAAAATGTGAATCGAAAAACTTCTATGTACTATTAATTTATACTTAATTTTTGAAATAAACATGTCGTCAGTGGCAGATCTATTACAGTCTAAGCGGGTTCCCACACATATGCTCACGTTTACCATATTTAACTTCAAATACCTTGCTTGCATGTTTCAATGCCCAAACCAAATATATGTGAACTTCTTTTGATTCTTTTGTTTTTTTTATAAACTCAAGTTTTTCTAACGTAAGAGTCACTTTGTCAATTTAATATTTTTAAATAAATATAAACATTTTTATTTAATATGTATTTTAATTAAAGAAAATTAATTTGTGATAGTATATATATAGTATTTTTAAGAGTAAATTACATTTTTAGTACTTGTGGTTTGTTGAGAATTTCTATTTTCGTCCTTATTGTTTTAAAATTACATTTTCATCCCTATAGTTTATAATTAATTACCTTTTCATCCTTATGGTTTATTTTTTATTGCTTATTTCATTCCTATTGTATGAAATTTATTTTTATTTTAATCTTTCATACTTAAAAGTAATATTTTGGTATCAGGGACGACAATAAAAATGAATTAGAAACCATAGGGACGAAAACTAAAATTTCAAAACCACAAGGACGAAATTCGCAATTTTTAATAAACCATAGAGACTAAAAACGTAATTTACTCTATTTTTAATAAAGAAGTTTTAGAGTGAATTACTTTTCGTGGATGTAGTTTTTTCAAATACTGATTTGTCTTTTATAACGGTTGTTAAGGGGATGTTTGCCAATTTTTGAATGGTTTGGTGCAGAATGATTAAGTGATCAAAATGGTTAAGAGACTCTTATGATATAGTGTAAAATGAAATACAGTTGTTTGCTAATTGTTCAGAACAAAATTAGGGTTTTTAATGGTTAAGGGAGGGTCATGATACAAGAGGGTTTGGAACTGTTAAGAGACATACAGTTTTTTTGCCAAACAAGATTCACCTCTTAACGATTTAGAGGTTGCCTATTAATTGAACCATTAAGAGGTAAACAAACACCCCCTAACTGCCGTTGTTGGGAACAAAATCCAAATATTATCCTTCTAAATTGAAAAGTTAGGGATGGTAATTATTTTAGGGACCAAAACTAAATTTTGAGCAAACCACAGGGACCATCGATATAATTCACTCTAATAAGTTTTTGATATTCTTTTGGCGATCCAATACGAGGGGGTTAACAGCAATTTGATTTATACCACTACCGATCTTGTATAAATTGGAGTAGGGTTTCACTTAGACGCAGCCGACTACCGAACTTACTCACGAGGCAGCCACCAGATTTCTTACTAGAAGCAGGTATGCGTTCTTCGTTGTGGAACTAGGGTTCTTCTTTTGTGTTTACAGGTTAATTGCTTCATTGATTTCTGTATCAGATGAAACTATGTGATTAGACTTGTACTGTTTCTTGGATACTTCTTGTTTTGTTACTCACCAGTGTAGTGGAGTTCTTTTTCCCCTTTATGCGTTATTTACACTTTACAGATCTGTATGTTCATCGTGATCTTCGATTCAGTTAGTGTATTCAGTTGTATTGCGTTCTGATGATTGTTAGGGTTTCGAGAAATAGTTTCATAATCGGTAGTTAGTTGCAATTCCATGTAATGCGGTGCCGAGATTGTATCCTGATTCGGCAATTTTGGATTTTTTTGACTTGGTGTTAAGATCTGTGTTCGTTTAATTTAGAGGTTAACAAGATTATGCCAAATAAAAGTTCTAGAGTTGTGATTTTGTTTTTTTGTCTTCAATGTGTAAAGCAGGAGGCAAGATGGAATAAAGTAATGGATGTTGGTATAGAATTGAAGATATAAACTGCAACTAGATAGTAGTAGATAGTTACAATAGTAATCATTAAATTATTTATGTTGGCTGATTAGAAGCTGAATGATGATTTGGTTTGGATCCGTATTTTGGGTTAAATTGCTTATGTTTACCTTACAAATAACTTGTAGAAGAGAGTACTTGATCATTAATTATGTTGGCTGATTTGAAGCTAAATGATGATATGGTTTGGATCCATATTTTGGGTTAAATTGCTTATGTTTACCTTACAAATAACTTGCAGAAGAGAGTACTTGATCATCTAGAAATGGCACCCACATTCTATGTTGGTTCGGAAGCTGGTCTCAAGAAGCTTGATGAGTACCTTTTGTCTCGCAGTTACATCACTGGGTGAGTTAACTTTGCTCTCTGAAATATGTTTGATTATTCATGGTTATTATAATGCAGGGTGCTTATTGGGCTTATTTTCTCAGATACCAAGCTTCAAAAGATGATCTCACCGTTCATGCGGCTTTCACAAAATCTCCATCACCGCAATATGTGAATGTATCTCGCTGGTTCAACCATATTGAGGCACTTCTGAGAATTTCGTAAGTTTTTTAATTTTGACCATTAGTTTCTTTACACTTCATTGAGAATCTTTTTGCACTACTTGGGTTCAGTTGGGTTTATTAGTCGTGAATATTCTTTAGTAATTATTGTTTGGGATTTCTGATTCTGAACCATTATGTGTCTTCCAGTGGTGTCTCTGCTGAAGGAAGTGGCGTTACTGTAGAGGGGTCTGCTTCTTTCCCAGAAGAGGCTATTGCAACTCCTCCTGTTGCTGAGACAAAGGTAAGATCGATGTAATTGTTTGGATGAGTTTGCTGTCACAAGCCTCCCTCCCTGGTGAATGGATTGTTGACCAGGGGTGTTGTCACATGTATTCTTTAGGTTGCAGCTGATGAGGACGATGATAGTGACGTGGATCTTTTCGGTGAGGAGACTGAAGAGGAAAAGAAGGCTGCTGAAGATCGCGCAGCTGCAGTTAAGGCTTCTGGAAAGAAGAAAGAATGTGAGTTTGTGCTCATTTCATTCTAACTATTAGCTGATAATGCATTGTTTTTAGGCGTATAATATTTATATTACCTCCTGGGATTTTGACCCTTTTTGAACAAATAGCAGTCTGCATATTTCAATTATAATATTATTTCCAGTTGTTTACTGCCATTGTTTTTGTTTGCTTTTTTTCTTGTTATATTATCAGCCGGCAAGTCTTCAGTCCTGTTGGATGTAAAGCCTTGGGATGATGAGACCGACATGAAAAAGCTCGAGGAGGCTGTCAGAAGTGTTCATTTGGATGGCTTGCTTTGGGGCGCATGTATGCTTCTCTCTCTTTTTAATAAACCAATTTGTTGCTCCTGGAATCCATAAACAATTCTCAATATTTCTATTTTAGTTTGTTTCAAAATAAGTGTTCATTTTCAAAAGTAAGTGCTACTTTTCAATTCTACCCTTAAGATGGAGAGATTCATTACTCGTCCTATTATTAACGGTAAAATTGTTGCATATCTATAGAACTGCATGTCTTAACATTGTAAACATTTGTTTTCACCCTTTTAGCGTAGAGAAAAGGTCCGCCTACATTTTACATTCCCCAGATCCTACTTTATGTGTGATTTACTGGTTTGGTTTATTCGAAAATTGGGAGACAAGAGTTTGCCTTTTAGATTTTGATTAAAATGGGATTTTTTTGAAATACTATCTTCATGACTGAAACCGTCATCTGATGTTGCAGCTAAGTTAGTACCAGTTGGGTATGGTATCAAGAAGCTCCAGATCATGATGACCATTGTTGATGACTTGGTGTCTGTCGATACGGTCATTGAAGAAAGGCTTACCGAGGAACCAATTAACGAGTATGTCCAGAGCTGTGATATAGTCGCCTTCAACAAGATCTGTAAGTTGATCAATCTATCCATTTTTTTAGAACTTCCACGATTCAAATGTTGCCTTACTTTTATTAACCGATAACTGCTGTTGCAATTGCAGAATTCATTCGCGGATTGCTGCTATGATGCCGAACGATATCATGGACCATAATTTAGTGGAAAACTATTTATCAGTGTTATTGTTTAAGTTTTGATCGTTCTTTTGACGACCCTTTTGGAGTTATTTTCGAGTACTTAATTTTAATCTTGAACGGTCTTGCAAAATCTTCTTTTTCCAACATTTGACACAAACCATAAATTGTACTAAAATCATCTGCAATCTAGATAATCCAATTCAGTTGGGTTTATGTTGACCTTACAAAGTCAACTCAAACTAGGATCTTTATTAATCTAAAATGGAGGCAATTGGGTTATTTTTGCTACCAACGGTAAACAAGCTGATACTTGCATCTTCTAAGAGTCGGCATTATGGTAAAAAAATTTCTGAAAATTTTACATTAAAAAAACTTCGTTTGGAACTTTGGATCAAGATTTTATAAGCTGTAGGCTTATGGCACATGTTGTATCAACAATGTGTTTGAATTTTATAATTAGAGCATTTTGTAACGTTAATTTTTCTTACATATATTAAATGGCAATTTGTTAAAGTTTGGAGTTGGTAACATCCTTGATCAGAACAACCAATCATAAAAAATAATAAAACTAATCTTTGGTGTTTTTTTTTGGTTTTTGATGGATTGGATTTGGTGTGATTGGTAAGATTTAGAATACAAATTGAATTTTGTCAAACAAATATTTAAACATATTTTAGAAAAAATTATAAACGAATCCTATGAAATCGTAACACTAACTACTCTTATAATAATTCTAAATTCAATGATTGTAAGATTTCTTCCAATTTATGAGATTTCAGTTTTGGACTTTCATTTAAACCAAATACAAAATTGAAATTGAATTCAACTCCAAATTCCTTTAACATCCTACCAAATCCTGTAAACACGGTGTGTGGAAGTGTATGAAGGTGGTAACATGAACCATAGTCATGTGGGTAACACGTTCTATATAAATCATGTGATAATTTAACGAATGTTTTTGTGGCTCAAGCTAACCCTTCTTTAATTTACCGTGTCAATATTAGTAAACAACATTTTATCAAGTAAACATTTTTTACTCGATAAAAAATAGTAAGGGGCTGTTTGGTAGTTGCTGAATGGTTTAGTGCAGAATTAGTTAGAAGTCAGAATGCTTAAGAGGCTCTGTATGGTTTAGTGCAAAATGAAATATGGCTGTTTGGTAACTGCTCTGAATGGACAATCTGAATGACAACAAATTACCATTTTAACCCTCTGAATTATTTAATTCTGAATGACAAATAGCTGTTTGGTAGATATCTGAATAAGACTACTACCTTCTCGCCCATTTTTAATTGTCTCTTGTATACAAGCTTCAAGAAATGTGAGAACCAACCCATCTTTTTTCCAAGTAATCCTACGTTTCTTTTGGTGCGAAGATTCACCAACTAATTCCATACCTAGTCCATACAAATAATTGGAAAATTGCAAACATATAAGCAATTTAATTTTTCAAATGAACCGTATCTACTAACGTGAACTCTTTAATAAAATCAATAAACCACACCTTCAATATCAATAAACGAAATCCATATGAGTTGTGGCATAAACATAGAAAATCAATTACCCAATTCGATAAACCACATATGCTAACCAATTGATAAACCACCTATTATTATTATTTACATCAAATCCCATCTGTTACCACAACCTAAATACAAAGCCCAAATCTGTTACCACCCACCATTTTTTCCAAAGGGGGAAAAGAAATGCCCCATCTTCAACAAACTCCAACACTCACCAAACCAGGCTACCATTGTGTTCGAATTTTGATGCTATAATTTTTTTTATAATAGCTCAATCTATATATACCTAACTCCATGGAATGACCAAAATGGTAGATGGTCTGTGGTAGTGGTAAAAAACATAAAACACCAATATCATGGTCGGTGGTCTATGGTAGCAGTAAAAAACATAAAATACCAACAAATGGTAGGTGGTATGTGTTAGATTTTGACATTTCACCACCCACCATTGAATGGTAGGTGGTATGTGGTAGCAGTAAAAAACATAAAACACCAAAAATGGAAGATACCTTTCAAAGCTACCAAAGGAAAACAGAAGATACCTTTCTGTGGTAGCAGTCAAAAACACCAAAAATCATACAAAATGAGAAATCATTGTCATACTAGAGAAGGAAAACAGAAGATACCTTTCAAAGAAGAAGAGAGGTTGTCGATGGGTGGTCATCGCCGGAGAGAGGGTCGTCGACGTAGTGGTCTGCGGCGACGGAGAGAGCGGCGCCGACAAGGTGGTCGGCGCTGGAGAGAGCGACTGGGAGGAAACGTGATAGTGGGAGGGAACTGAAATGGAAGGATGCGGCTATGATAATGAAGGAGAGGGCAAATGTGGAAAAAATGAGGGTCTGAACCATTTTGCATAACCCTATTCAGAGGTGAGCTCTTATTGTCACCATTAAGAGCTAAACAAACAACCCCTAAACAAGTGGTAAACAACCACGGAGATCTCTTTTTGTTGATCCAATTTTACTCTTAAATGCAATCATAAAATTTGAAGAGACCACAACAGCATAACTATTAATAGTTGTGGTAAAATATAATCCTTAAGCAATTGCCCAAAAATGATGTTTTTTTTGCTTTGGTCAACATAATCCCAAACGAGATCCTGAAGGCATCTGGTCGAATGACTAGCATGGGTCTGTAATCAGTATGTTTGTACCCTTAAATGCAACTATAAAATTATAAGAAACCCATGTTGCATAAACAATAATAGTTGAAAAGGAAGGTTGTTGAGAGAAGGTTGGAAGTTAATAGATAAATCGAGTGAGCTAGTGTGTGTGTGTGTGAGAGAGAGAGAGAGAGAGTGGGGGGGGAGAGAGAGAGTGGAGGTGGGGAGAGAGAAGATTGCGCTGGTTTGTGTACGTGCGTAGGAGACCGATTATGGCACCCATCAGGAGAGCATTTAAGGCTAGACTTGGCAGTTTTAGGCATTTCCAAGTATATGACCTCTGGTAGTTGTACTTGAAGACAGGGTACTAGGTAGTAGGCTAGGTTGGAGGGTTGTAACTTTCTCAATTGGACAGAAGGGAGTTGGACATGGATGGGGTGGTGGAGCCTGGCAATTTAGGCCAGGGATGATTTTTTGGCCTTGTTTGCTCAATATGTTTTTTCCTTTGCATTCCTTACACTGCCTTTTCTTATGCTTTCATTTTACCGTTTTGTTACTTTTACTTCTCATAAGTCCTGAGTCCCACACCTCAAGCCAATATTTATTCTTGCTAACTGATTGCTTGCACTTTTGCACAAGCCGAGAGTTTTCACAGAAACAACTCTTTTTTTTTGTTAGAAGTCGGATCTGCATACTTCTCACTCTTCCCAAACCATCAAACCATGCTTTGGTTGAAAAAAAAAGTAATAATCCTAATGTCTCGTGGTTTGTGCTACCGTTATCTCAAAAGGGTTCATCATCAGGAAACATAAACGTAGCTAGGCCCCATGCAAGCTCGCGTTTAATTTTTCTACCCTTAAATGTAACTATAAAATTTGAAGGCACCAAAGTTGTAAAATAACTAATAGTCAAAGGGTTAAAAACGAAATCCTTAATTTAAAGAGACCAAATCTGTAACGTTACTAATAGTCAAGGGGGTAAAAACGTAATCCTTACGTTTACGCACAGACAGAATAAAGAGGATGATGCTTTATTAAATCGCTGATATACTTCTGTGGTGGTTTCTGCGTTTCTCCGGCTAGATCTCGGAACTTCACCGGAGAAGGGTGTGCGAAAGTGGCAGTGCGATCGATAAGAAGCAAAAACATGCCGAAGAGGACGACTCACACGTACTCGAGCGAGGATGCTGCACCAGATGGTCCGGATTCCGATCTCTTCGTATATTACTGCAAGCATTGTAGTTCTCACGTTCTCATTACCGGTGAACCTCTCTCTTTCTCTTATATGAATTTCTTGTATCTTAGTTTGTGATTATATGTTATTCTGTATAACATATTTTAAAGTTTCCCCAATTTAATTTGTCGAGATTGTCAATTTTGTGAAAACTACAGTATGCGGAAATGAAACCCTAATTAACTTGAAAAGTCGAATTTCAATGGCTTTTCTTCTTCTAGCTTGGTTGGTAAATTACTGGTTGTAGAGTCTAGACCATGCATACAACTTATATTAGAGAAGGCTTTTTTGGTGGTGTTTAAACATTCTCCCAGGATTTGGATTTTTTCCAAACTAAATTGGGCTTTTTGATGATATCGGGTGCAGTTTTGCTAACGCTCAATGTGCTCGATGTTGTATGAAAACTTATACCATGCTCTTACCGTTTCATTTTGATTTATGTTGAAGAGAAGAAGAGTATTTTGACAGTTGTTTCTTTATGCTGCAAGCACCCAAAAAGCAAATCTTAAAAGCCCATTTTTATGGTACAATTATGTCATTGATAATTTGAGTAGGTGTTCCATGGTTTACGCCTCTATGTTAAACTTTAGAATAATCATGGCAAATGGTAGATTAAGGGATTGCCAAGATGCAGAACTCTGGATTAAACAGCCATAGACTAGCCTTAAAATTATTGACATTAGATGAAATAGCTGTATGCAATTGCAACCTTACTTTGATTGTCATTGATGTTATATGCGATGATTTCTCATGCCTGATAACTCGTTTTTGTTCTCCCTTTTAGACCTAATTCTGAGTGCGATCTTTCAAATGCCACCTGAGCTTTGTATCAATTTTCTATATTATTTTCACCATTACTCTGTACAGTTTTTCCTGTACTAAAGTATGATTGTAGATACGCAATTGCAGAAAATGCCCAAAAGAAAAACTGACAAAGCATATGTTTTGGATAAGAAAAAGCATCTTACAAGGTTGAACATAAATGAGGCAGGAAAAATTCTCCTAAAGCGGTAAGCTTTTTACACTTATTTGATACTTGGGAAGATGTTTGCTTTAATGCACACTCGGGAAAACTTTTTAGAGACCAAGTACGCCTTATTCTGACAACCAATGGGATTTCATTATAGGGGTGAAGGGAAATTAGAAAAGCAGTTTCGCATGAACTGTATGGGTTGTGGACTCTTTGTTTGCTACCGCTCTGAAGAAGACTTGGAATCTGCCTCTTTTATATATGTGATTGATGGTGCACTTAGTACAGTTGCTGCAGAAACTAACCCCCAGGTAATTGCCACAAACTGTTTTAGTTTTCGATTTATCTGTGGCTTTCCAATTGAGCTCACAAACTTTCAACGTCTATGTTGATGAGAAGTGGTACTTACCACTAGGGTGGAAAATCCTAATAAGCATTTTATCTGGAAAAGCGACTGAACTCATAAGATTGCTGCTCATCTTTCTATGGACACTGTTTCTTGTACTTTTCTTTCTTTCTGGATCACATATCCCTTTCTAGTTTTATAAATGGTAAGGTTTAGGGATGTGGAACTTGCTAGAAATCTTAATAAAGCCTGTCTAAATGCACGAGAAAGGGTCTATATAAAGTTTTTGTTTGGTTTTATGCTACAGGATGCTCCTGTACCACCATGCATTTCCCAGTTAGAAGGAGGGCTTGTTCAAGTGGCGATTGAAGTGGAAGACCGTGCGCAGCGCTCAGCAATTACAAGTAAATCTTCTTTCATCTGCTGGCTTAGCTTGTCTTATGCTTTGCCTCTGACCGTATCTTGCATCCAAAACTTTTCAGGAGTAAATGCCGATGATGTTAGAGTCACTGTAGCTGCACCTGCTGCACGTGGGGAAGCTAACAATGAACTTTTAGAATTTATGGGCAAGGTCTGTTCCTTTCTTTTCTTTTCTTCTCCTCTTTAACAAAAATGTTCCTTTGAGTGGTTTAGCTAACTTCATTTTGTATTTACTCTAGGTATTAGGTTTGAGACTAAGCCAGATGACCCTTCAAAGAGGGTGGAATAGCAAGTCTAAACTCCTTGTGGTGAGTTGAAACAACTGTTATTGCCAAATCATAATGCACAATCCTTTTTTTCTTTTCTTATCTTCTCTCTCTTTGTGTTTTCATGCACTACAAACTCATGCTATAAAAATGTGTTTTTGACAAGATCCTTCTGGGATTTCTAACACACAACTGTAACAGAACTCGATGCAACCACATAGTACCAATTAGTCAAAGTTTCCAAAAGAAACACAACCATCAGGACAGATCTGATTTCTATCTCTAGTGATAACAAATCCTGCAACTTAAGTAGACACCTAACAAGAATAAAACATGCTTTAGAAACCAAATAGTATGCCCAACCAATATTTGTACTAGACACCTATGAATAAAGAGCTACCAACTTCTTGGTCAGACAGTATTGAATGTAGTTTGTTGATTCAGTTCTTAGGAACCCAGAATTGATGCAAGACAACAATTCCTTGATGGTAAATACTCGTGAGATTCTGCAAAACAATTCATTCCAATTAATGAAATTGTCGATTTATTCAAGCTCTATTGCCTCCAGTGAACTTCGGACCCTTTAGTGTAAACTCTGTTTTTGTCATGTATGTGTTTAATTTGGACATCTGAAGTAAATATCTTGGTGTTAGCAATTAGTCATTTTCACTAGTTTTTGAGCATCAAGTGTACTTCCTTGCTGATATCAATTGTTTGAATCAGCTGCTATTTAGGACTTTAATTTGTTGCGATATGCTTTTGGAAATCTGGTGGATCTGAATTTATTCATACATTGTGGTGCAGGTGGAAGATTTGTCAGCCAGACAGGTGTATGAGAAACTGCTTGAAGCTGTGCAACCTTGAACTCACTTTATGGGATCTTCATCTGTATTGCTTGTTCCCCCTGCATCAATGTCAAATGTGAATGACATTTTTGGCTTGTTTGAACTTCTTGATTGATGACTAGAATGAATATGAATGAACTTTTTCATGAATTTAAGTTACACATTTTGTTCTCAACAAACATTAGTGTCTAGTCCATGCTTCAACCAATACACAGTTTGTTGTTGTATCTTAAACAGTAAGAATGGAATTTGAAGGTTTTTGAAAACCCATATTATCCTTCTGAAATAAATGGATCAAGTTTTGGACACCACCTAAAAACAATAATATTCCTTTTTTAATTAAAAAGGGATTACCTTGTATTTTTAAAACTAAATAACATAAATATAAATTAATATTTTAATTGAACAAATTATATAAAAAAAGATTATTTTTCTCTTTTATTTGATATTCATCTCGAGATATATATTCCTATTTGTCTAACTTGTTTATAGATAAACCTAAACTGATATATTAATTATAAATATTAGTTCATGTATATAACATAGCCCCTCCACCTCGGTATGGCATTTATAAAAAAGTAAAAGTAAGATAGAAACAATATTGTGAATTAAAATTCTCAACTTCAGATTGTAATTTAGCCACCGGTCATATTTTGGCATTGGTTTGATTCTTATTGTGAGATTTACACTAGAATCTCTGCCATAATTGTTGAGAATGACCTCAAATAACTTTGTATGGGGGTTAAAATCATATTCCTTTGTTACTTTGATAGAAAGAAAAGCTTGCAAAAGAAGTTTGATGTCATGTTATCAATACCTCAACCTATCACCAAAGAAAAAAATATACTAGCCGAAGAAAAAAAATGTACTTGAATATTTGCACAACGAATATTAAATACTTCAAAAAAGTTGTGAATAGAAGATCAACAGCAAACACAATGAATGAATGTTATTGCTGAGCAAATAACAACATGAATTCAACAAATCAGAACACGTTCGTGTTCTTTTGTGCATAGAAGATTAAACAGCAAACCAGGAATGAATTCAACATTCAGCTCTGAAAAAAAACAAGTCTCATTCAATATTTTAACTTGATGAAGCAAAATCATCTCATAATTGGACATTGGGTAATAGGAATCTTTGGAAATGGAAACAAGTTTTTGAGATTACAAATCAAAACAAAACCAGATATCTTTTCTACCACCAAACTAGGACTCCAAGACTTAAGATTGATTCTTCTTGGTTCTAGGAGCCAACTGAGTCTCAGGCTGCAGCAACAAATACAAATGGTTCAGAGTTGGCATAAAAAAACATAACGACAAGCATTCACCATCCTGTACGTAGTATCACTAACGACAATCTAATTAAACAACTAACCTCCTTTTTAACAGGCTCTTCTTTCTCAGACAAGGTGAGTTCAATATGGCACGGAGAGGACATGTAAGCTGTTGGCGTAAGACAGACATTTTCATTATTCAACCGAAAGAAGAAGAAAAAAACGATGAATAAGAGTTGGACAGAACATAGCTTGATGAATCATCAGTTAATCGTACTTCAATAGAAGCCCAACTAAGGGGAAGTTCAACCGTAAATATTTTGAGAAGCTTGGTTCCCAGGTTCTCAAAATATTTGCGGTTGTCATTTGAACCTGCCCCAGCACAACTATTGAGAGAAACAGGAAAGAACATATCAAGCGGATAAGCACTTTAGGTTGAGAATAAGGGTGGAAAGACTCACGGTTGATTCTTCCGTGAGCACGGTATGTGCGACGTCTTTGTTTCTGAGCTTGGTTAACCTGGATGTGGGAGATGTGAAGAGCATCCACATCCAACCCTTTGACCTACAATAGTTCAGAACAAGCATAAACATGCTAGACTAAAATTTGAAGAAAATCATATGGCTCATGAATTCATTAGTTATTAGTACTTACTTCTGCGTTGCTCTCAGCATTTTTAAGCAAGTCCAAGATAAACTTGGCAGATTTAGCAGGCCAGCGACCTTGTCCATTGGAATGACGATTCTTTGCTTGAGCAGTACGTCCAACTCCACGACAGAAACGGGTGAACGGAATGGCTTGTTTATGGACCAGAACATCCTCCAAGTATCTTTTAGCCTTGATTAAAGGCAACTTACGGATAGCATGGGCAGTTTCTCGAGTGTTCTAAAGAAAAAACAATAAGTATGTCAGCAAATGAATAGATATATCATATAAAAACAGAAAAAACAAAACTTTTAAAACAACACAGAAAACATAAATCTTTGCAAGCATTCTGACAGTAGATAACAGTCTCAATGTGTGTGTGTATATATACAATTCTAAACAACAAAGTATAAAATAAAAGCACAAGTGATTTTCTAATCAAATACTTGAGAAAGCCAACCCCTTAAATGATCTAATTTCCAGATTAAGGGGCCGTTTACCAAGCGCTTACCCGGATAAGCGCTTACCAATAAAATTTAACACTATCACTTACTTAGCTGGTAAGATTTTAGTCCTCCAAAACGGTATTGTATACAACAATTTTCCCGATAAGCGTTTACCGGTGAATTTTAACACTCACTCTTACCGGGTAAGATTTTAGTCCACCAAAACGGTATCGTATGCAACAATTTTCCCGGTTAGCGCTAACCGTGGTAAGTGTTTTCGCCATCACTTACCATGGTAAGACTCTTGGTCTTTGCCTTAGCTCTTATCGGGTAAGATTTTTGTCATTGCCATCTTCATCCATAAGGTAATATGACTTGGTAAGCGCTTACCCGGGTAAGCATTTGGTAAACGGCCCCCAAGTCTTCTCAATAGTGGAGAGAATCTATAGCATACCAGGTCAAAACATGTTATACAAGAAACAGGCTTTCTTGTTGGATTTTAAGATGATTGCATGACAACCCTCTAAGCCATTCAAAAACAACATTCATCAAGTTACACCAAGGAGGATAACAAACAATGCAGATTTTTGGACTCTGAGATTATGCATATTTTATAATATTTAAACAAATAATTGCTAAGAACAAGTACAACAATAAAAATTGAATGGTGTTAAAACTGTAACAAAATTCATATTAGATTGCCATAAATTACCAGGTCTAACAACTCAAATCAAAGACATTCAGTATATTTTCTTGCTATAAAATCGATAAACTAATGACGAGTAATACATACGAAGATATGTACGACATAAGCATAAAAATACCTTGAAATGACACCTGAGATCCGATCCCCTGGCTTTGCAAGCTGATAAACACACATCAAAACAAATTAATCAGTATTCGTATAAACCCCTGAAATCACAAACAAAACTATATAGTCTCCATTTAATTTAAAGGTACTCATTTGGCTTCTAATTTCCAAATCATTTTGCTCACATATAATAATTATTATTATTATTATTATCTCGATTGCACATGACTAAGAACATTAATAAAAAAAAAACTGAGCACTACTTCAACTTCGAATCTGAAAAATAGGAAGTTTAATTTTCAAAAATCAATACAAAACGTAACTCAGAAACTTACATTTGGTGGGGTTTTCTGGTTCCTTCGAATACTTCACCTGAGATAATCAACAACAAGAATAAGTTCGCAAGAAATATTAATATGTACATCGGCGCCTGTGTTGGTATGTTTTGGATGAAGAAATCTAACCATGGCTGCTGCTGCTGCTGCTGCTTGATGGTGCAAAGTGCTTTGTGTTCTTCGGAGGCCACCCCAACAAACAATCTAATGGAGGGTTGTAGGGTTTGTGACTATAAACAACTCCCTAGGGTTTACTTAATATGGATTTGGGTTTAGGCCCATTACTATTTGGGCCTTATAGACTTTGGCCCACTTTCTCAGTTTTAATTGCGCTTAATCAAAATACATTTTTCGGCCAGGTTTTAATGTGTTTTCTAAAAAAATTAAGAGGGAAAGTAAAGGAAAATATTTATTTATATTTCCATTAAAAAAATATTTTTTTAAAAGGAAAAAAGACAGATAAGTATATTTGTAAAAATAACTTCTTTTTCTTTTCACCTTGCCAAAAATACAAATAAATATTTGAGTGAATTACACCGGTGGTCCCTGTGGTTTGCCTAAATTTTGGATTTGATCCCTAAAGTAAAGTATCTACGGTGGTAGTCCCTAACTTTTTAATATACTTTCACTCAAGGTCTCTTTTCTCTAACGGTGTTAGTTAACAGAAAAACATTTCCATCAAGTTATTTAAAGCAAGGGTAAATCGGTCTTTTAAATTAAAAATAATAGTAATTCCCTATTTATTTTTAAAAATCAACGTGATACTACTAGTCCTATTTTTTATTTTCACCTATCGTCCCTCTACTCAGTTTCATGACTCCCTCTCCTCATTCTTCCATAGATTACACACATGGGTGAGCTCATCGATACAGGTTCTTGATCTCTTATCAGTGGCAGAGGTAGCTTTCAAGCAAAGGCTTGCTATTGGGTTTACAACTCTAGTTCTGCACGTTGTTGAAGTACCTTTTCGTCCTGCTCAATGTCAATCATTAAATCTAATATCGGAATGTGTTTCGAACTGTCCTGGAATCATTTCAAGTTCCTATGTTGAAGAAATAAACCTTGTAATGATTGGGATGCTCAAGAAACATATTGGCATGCTTCCAGAAATATTCACCAAGGTTTGCTCGGTTGAGATTACTTCTATTTCCATATTAGTTGCTTACAATTTACTGTTTCCAGATTAGTTGTTTACTGTTTCCAGATGATGGCTCAACAAAAATGTTGTTTACAGAAGATGGCTTACTGTAGTTGTTGTTTCCATAATATTGTTTACTCTTTTTCACTTCATTCAAACGTCTTTTGCACTTGATTGTATTTTATGGTCCAAACTCTAAGTTTGTCATACAAAGTTGGATTTTCATATAAGACAACAAAATGGGATTTTCATTAATTACATCAATGTTTACATAAGATCCACATCAATTTTTTCTCAAAAAATAGAAAAATACAATTGACATCCAAGTGATAAACAACATAAATTTTAATCTTCGAGCTTCCTTTTTCCTTTCTTTGAGGGATGCTTCAAGCTTGTTCTTTGACATCAATACCCCATAAATAATAACCATTGATCGAGCATACATTTGTTGGTCAACCTAATCAATGAAATCACAATCTTTAGAGTCCTTTTTTCTTTTTAAAGTTCAAATCATCAAACAGTTGGGACTGCAAGTTGTGAAAACATATATCAATATGCAACCACTTTTACTTTCTTGTGTTTGAAGGAGAAGCAAACATAAGAGGATGATGATAGGACAATGGCTAACCAAAACAACATGTGTTATGGAAAGCTGAAAATCAACCTTTTTTTCTTTGAAAAGGAGAGAAAAAATACAGGATTATATTGGATTTGTTTGATTAGCATGATCAAGATCCATGCTTTCACATGATCCAAGAGGAATCGAGTAACAAAGTCATACCATTAACAGTTTAAGAAAGATACCACATGGAGAGTATAACAATACCATCATATATGTTTATACAAATAGAAACCTATAGATTAAACAGAGACCTATAAGAAAGATACATCAATGACAAACTGCAATGGATTAGGCGACTGGAGGGTGAAGCACATGATCTTGTGTGGGTGATCGATTGGGAAAACGAAGGTAAAAGAAATCGAATAAGGTGGAGTCGATCAATTGGGAAAACGAAATCGAATTAGTTGCAGTCGATCGATTGGGAAAACGAAGGTAAAAGAAATCGAATTAGTTGCAGTCGATCGATTGGGAAAAGGAAGGTAAAAGAAATCGAATTAGTTGCAGTCCATCGATTGGAAAAACGAAGGTAAAAGAAATCGAATCAGGTGGAGTCGATCGATTGGGAAAACGAAATCGAATTAGTTGCAGTCGATCGATTGGGAAAAAAAAGGTAAAAGAAATATAATTAGTTGTAGTGGATCGATTGGGAAAATGAAGGTAAAAGAAATCGAATTAGGTGTAGGCGATCGATTAGGAAAACGACAGGGACCAATCTCTCAAGGTCGTATTTCTGTCGTTCGCTTAGGAGGGCTGAGAGGGACATCGATGAAGAGGGACATGGGTGAAAGTCCATATCTTGAAGATGATCACGTTGAAGTGTAATATAAATAGAGAATTTTTTTTTTAATTAAAAGACTGATTTACCCGTGCTTTAAATAATTTGATGGAAATGTTTTGTTGTTAACTAATACTGTTAGAGAAAAGAGACCTTGAGTGAAAGTATATTAAAAAGTTAGGGACTACCACCGTAGATAGTTTACTTTAGGGACCAAATCCAAAATTTAATAAACCACAGGGACCACCTGTGTAATTCACTCTAAATATTTTTATTCTTATTCCTTCTTTTTCCATTATTTTCGATAGCATGGTGTTATGGTTTACACCCTCTTAGCATATCAGATTAGTACCTCCTGGTAAATAGTAATTATTCTTAAAAACAAGTAATTATCTATACTATATTATAAAGACGGAATAAAAAACTATTAATTACTACTTATAAAACATAAGGTACTACTATTTTATGCATACATTTCAAAAATCTCTTAATTCACAACTTAGTATGCATAAGGTACAACTCATTTGAAAAAAATTCAAACTTTACTTTTCACTACCTTCCATATTCAAGTGTTTTCCCTTCCATTTGAGGTTTCTCCAAAAGAAGAAAAGTTATTTACTTGCTCAAATTAACATATTTCTTTAATTATGATAGTACATGTATTTTCTTCATGTATACAAGTTTTTAAAGTCTTTTGAATTCTATAAAACTAACTAATAATGAACCTATATATACGTTTAGATACAAAATAATATTATCCAACATTATATTTGTTATTTTTACCTATTCTATATTTCAGTATTATGAAAAAATATTATCATTCGTTAGATATCGCTGATTAATACATGTTTTTAAAAGTCAGATATACATTTAACGATTACTTTGATATAATTTTTTTTTTGGAAGGGTATCATGGGCCTTTGGCCCAGATAATTTTTTAATGCCTCATGATTGAAAAAACTCAAGTTATGCGTTTATCACTAATAATGCTACATAAATTATAAATATATGATTTACTCCATATATATTTTTTTTCTTTTTTTTCTGATAAGCTATTACATTAATTTTTTATTTCCATTTATATTTGCTCACCCCGATGCATTGCACGGGTACACTGCTATTGTGTATGATTTATTAATACATAATTTTTTTAAATTTATGTTTATAACTTACTATTGTAGAGTTCACTTATTTTATAAATTCATTTTATCTTGTGAACTTGTAAACCAAGGGTATTTGGGTATTTTCTCCAAATTCATATTTTTATCACCAACAAACTTTCTTAATTTTCTCAATTATCTTCATCTCTCTCTCTCCGGCAACCTCCCACTCCGACGACCTCCCCACTCCAGCGACCTTCTCCCACTCCGGCGACTTCCCCATAATTCCGACAAGTTTCATATTTTTTTTCGAGTTTCACGTTTCATAGGAGAAAAAACATATGAAATTTCGAAAATATATGATTATTTCAAAAAATTTGAATATTCATATAGGAGAAAATATATGAAACTTAAAAATATAATTATTCATACAATATAAAAAAATATGAAACCGTTTAATCAAATACATGAAACCGTTTATGAAAATATATGAAATCGTCGCGAGAGAGGGAGGACGTCGCTAGAGAGGGAGAGGATCCTCATAATCATCATATCTTTCATATACGATGTGCGTGAAAAACCACCGATTGTGTGTGCGTGCAGAAATCTTCCATCACTTTTGTCTCCGTGAAAAACCACCGTCCACGATGGTGCGTGTGCAAAAAACCCATCGGAGTTTTGAAGGATTCGTGGAAGTTTGACATCAAATGTCCTTGTTCTTCATGGTGGTCGCATATCTTTCGGATCCGTGAATAACCACCGTCCACGGTGGTGCGTGTGCAGAAAACCCACCGTGAAGAACCACCGTCCACAATGGTGCGTGTGCAGAAAACCCATCGTGAAGATCCACCGTCCTTGTTCATCATGGTGGCCGGAAAATTTTGAGAGAGATAGAGACTAGAGAGAGATGAGATAAATATGGAGAAAATCAAGGAGATAATGTAACCATAATTAGATAAATTCAAATTAATTAATAATTTAAAATTTAAATTACCTAAAAAGTATTCCCAAACTACCCTTTCCCTATTTTTTTAAATAAAATTAAATCCAAAAATTTTTCAATCGTCGATCTAGATAATGGATGACCTAGATCGGTTTACAAAATTTACAAAGAAAACAAAGTTTACAAAAGAAGTTCCCTCTACTGTTATATATGTATATTTATTTTTAAAAGTAGTATATTTTGAAGTACATAAAATTAACTCATAACTAACAATAAACATGCACAAGTACATAATAAAACGCATAGCCCTATTAATAGCTGAATGAATCACTAAAAAAATTAAATTGCATCATTATTATTAACTCTAAAATATTTTAAATTGAACTAAGCCAAATTATACCAAAATATTTAAATTGTAATAAAAATTTAGATTGTCGGTCGATGTGGTTTGTTCAAAATTTGGACATGGTCTTATAAATGCACTATCTACATGGAAGGTCCTTAACTTTTCATTTTACAACACTGATGGTCTTTTAATTTAACATGAGATCCGTTAGTCACCCCATGTGGCCCTCGTGTGAGGGGTAATTTCGTCAAGTTTTAATTTAATAACTGTTCATTTTTTTTTCATCTTTAATCTTCATCTGTCTTTAAGTTCACCAAGATAATTTATTATGAATCCCATTTTCTTCATCAATAAAATCAAGAACAAACTTTGATCAAAATTCCCAGATCTAAACATACAACTTTAAATCAATTAAAAAACCTCTAAGTTCGAAGCAAAGTGATGGTGGCAGTCCAGATGTCGTTGATACCAAACCCAGATGTGGGAAGATGGTACCAAATATAGATCTAAGAAACCTAGAAGATGGTTGATGTGTTTGAGAAGATGTACCAAGCCGAGAGTAGGCATGGTGATTTGCCCTGCCCCGTTGGGGTAATTGGTTCACACTCTCCGTTCGGGGCCGACGATTCCCCGTAAAAACAAATACTGAGTCTGGGTCGAGGATCCCCGATGTGTTGAAAACAGAGGCTGTGGGAGGTTAGTGTATTCCCCAACCTGCCCCGTCCCTGTATGTATATGTCGATTAAAATTCTATATATACTTTTTAATATGTGTTATATAATATATTATATTTTTCAACTAATTTTGAACCATTTTTTGTTGAACTAGGGATTGACCGGGGATAGATTCAACAAAAACCGGGGAGCGGGTTCGATTCTTTGTATCAACCAGGGACGAGGATAGGGTAGTGAAACCAGGGCCGGGGTCGAGGATTGCATTCCCCGCTCCCTAGCCATGCCTAGCCGAGAGAGAGAGATTTATTATTAATTTATTTTATTATATTATATATAATATTTAGTATTAAGTTATTCTTTTTAAAAGAAAAAGTAGTTTAGAGGACTAAATTGTCCTCATGTAAAAGTCACACGATTCAACTTAACAATCTTATTCAACGGTGTTAATTCAAAGAATTGTAGGTGTTACGAAAATAAAAAATTAAGAAACACCAATGTTGATAGTGCTTTTAAGGGACCAAATCCAAAATTTGAGCAAACCACAAGGACCTTCAATGTAATTCACTCTTGTTGAAACTAAAATTAGGAAGATTAGACAAAGATTGATAAATTATTAAACTACCCTATCAAATAAAATCCTAAAATCTTTCACAATTCTCACCCGTCCACCTAATTCTCGCCTGTCCAATCTTGTTTGGCCCAATCCCAACCAATCTTGTCTAGTTTCCCCCGCGTACCAAATGTAGGATAGACTCGAACACTAAACATATACCCACCTGCGCCGCGCCGGGGGGGGGGGGATGTAATGAGGAAGACCGGTCATACCCACGTTTCATGTCCGTTCACGAACAAAAGGAAACAATGGTTAGGACCGGTCAATTAACCACGACTAGATCAAGATCAGGCCTACCCAAGTCGATGACCACCAAGATACCAAACCCACCATTTTTTACATAAACAAAAGTCTATAATGTAATCAGACGCATCAGCATATACGTAGTATTACAGATTCGCTTGCTGTGTTTACCACAACCTACATTCTTCTCAACAACCTATTTCTCTAGCAACTCAAAGCTTCAAGTCGCGGAGCTTGCTCCATCTGTTGCAGACCTCAAGCGCGCAATTAGTTCGTCCTGCACATGTTGCACAAATCTCAATTGAAAATATGTTTTATGTAACAAGTGTCTCGAATATAGTAGCAAGTAATACTACAAGTTACTTGCCTTCTTCCCTCTCTGAGAAAGACCTCTCTCCTTTAAAAGAAACCGGATTCGCTCTACAGTACACCTCTGGAGATCATCAGGTACCCGTGATTTAGGCCCCTCTACATGATAACAAACAAATCTCGTTACATGCAGCTCAACCAACAAACAATACATCAAGAAAATCTTAATCTGATCAAACCCTGCTTTCGAGTGGGATATATTGGGTTTGGTTTGCTCATCAATGGAAGAGTTTGGTAAAGGTATGAGCTTTATACTCTTTTTTTCAGTTGTTATTTTCTAATATGTGCATCCCCTTTTTTTAATTAGCAAATGGGACCAAAAATCACATATTTGTTTCTTTTAGGAACATATTTGTTGACAACCATTTACTACTTGCTATAAACTGGAAACCTCACCTGGCTGGGGTTGAGAGCTTGAAGCTGCCCTCTTTGTAGAAGCCCTACCATCCACAGCTCTTTCTGAAGCCCTGAAAAAAAAGGGGGGGGGGGGGGGGGGGGATTAGAAGGGCAAATGAAATGACTATAAACAACTAAACACGTGAACGAGTCAGCCGCTGTTTCTGATTTTCCAAAACCAAATCAAAATTTAAATGAATGAAAGCGGCAGTCAAGCTTCACTCTTCTAAAAAACAATTAGAAGAAAAATATACCTCTTTCTTGAACCCTCTTTTGCACCTTTTCCACTTGATTCTCCTTTTTGTTGTTGCTTAAGCAAAAGAGATCTAATAAGTATGTTCATCTGATCTGTCTTTATTAGCTGGTTTTCTGGATAGGAAAAGGAAAAGACAACTAATCAAATCCTCCAGTTAACATGCAAAATAGTTGGATATTTACAAACCATCATAATCAACCATGTTCTCTTTTCGTACCTATGTAGGTAGTGTGACACATAACAAAATAACATTAACATGTTGCATGAAGTCTTGACACTTGCTGCCATTTATAAGAATTAGTCCTTATGCAACGCAACTAATCCTAAAATCATATTCTTGAAATTTCCAAAACACATGACAAAGTTATATCATAACCAAAAAGAGAGAGTAGCATCGTAGTGTGGTTTACATTATAGAAACTCTTACAATGTTTCAAGAACACATGGTTTTATGCAAGTGTCTGACTTGCCAAAAAAAAGGATACACAATTCTTAGGATCTTAAAGTAAAAGTTGATGCAATTTCCGTGGGATGAAGCAAGTATAACTTATTGTTTAATTCAACAACATAATTTTTTTTGTGTGAGTAGAAATATCAGATTCCCCTGAAAATGCCAACACCAATCTCAGTGCAATGCTTCAAGCTAGTTATATGTTAATATCATTTTGACAACCTTACTTATTAGACACCAGTATTAAAGAAAATTAAAAATTCCACCATCAAACATTACAATTTTAACCACAAGGGTTGTGGTGTGGTGGTAAAGGCTTGGGGAGTTCATAGCGTTCAATCTGGGTTCGAGCCCCACTAGCAGCAATTGTGGCCACTAAGGATAAACTCAGGGTTGCATGCTTTAGCAGCTGGCCAAAGGCCCTAATTGCCAGAGATTAGTCTGGCCCAGGATACCCTTTCAAAAAAAAAACATTACAATTTTGACATAGTAATCCAGTTTAATATGTTGTGACCATAAACTATCGAAACTTACCTGGGGGTGATGTATCATGATCAGTGACATAGACTCGCATTCCACCCTGCATAGATGCATTACAAAAATGTAGTCAGGAACGAAAACTGAGAAAAAAAAGGTAAAAAAGAAAGAAAAAAATAAGGAAAAAAAAACATGCTGATACCAAAATAGCATTAACACATTCCATATCAATGGTACAATTTAACAATCATTTCTTTTTTTTTTCTTTCGATCTAATAAACAATCGGTGCAATTGCTAGTTATTAGCAGCCGAAACCAAATCAATGGTAAACACCAAATCGAACGATCAAATGAAACAAAAACAACTAGAAAACCTAGGGTTTAGAAAGAAGTACCAAATTGGAAGAAACGACAGCGGAGGAGAAAAGGCCTTTGGATGGAAGATCAGCGAGGAGCTTGGAAGCCCCCTTAGGGTTCTTGGATGGAGTTGTGGGGGCATCCATGGTGGCAATCAAAAACCCTTGAAACCAATTCGAACAAAATGTAGAAAAGGGTTGACGGTGGCAGCAGTTTATAGAGGAGGGGACCGAAATACAAACCCACACAAAATCATTAAAAATAGAGTAAATTACGTTTTTAGTCCTTTTAGTTTGTAAAAAAATTCGGATTTTGTGTATGTGGGTTTTGGAATTTTGGTTTTTGTCTTTTTAATTTGTAATTCATTTTTCTATTTTCGTTGTTGAGACAAATTACTACTTTTAAGCAAGGTTCTAAATGGCGTGAGACGTGACGTAACGGTGAGGCCAAACCTCAAGCCTTAGGAGCCACGGCGAAGCCATGACATTTTCAAAGCGTGACTTATGGCGTCATTTTTCTAATTTATATATATCATTATATATAAAAACATATGTTTTGTAGTGTTACTCAATAAGTCAATAGTAATAAACAAGTTAAATTATGATATATATATTAAAAAACTTGCAAATAAGACATTAAAAAAGTAAAGAAAAATCAAATATTGTATTACGAAATTATGCATTAGGCCATGACGTGCCACAGGCTTAACATGGCGTGAGACACAAGCCTTGGTGCTATGACACGCCATGACGGCTGTACGACGAGTTTTTTAGAACATTGCTTTTAAGTATGAGAGACTAAAATAAAAATGCATTGTAAACCATAGAGACGAAGAAAGCAATCAAGTTTTAAATCATAAGGACGAAAACAATAATGAATTATAAATTACAGGGATCAAAATTGTAATTTTAAAAATTATAAGGACAAAAATAAAAATTTTTAACAAATCACATAGACCAAAAACATAATCTACTCTTTAAAATAATATAAAATCATTAGGGGTTTAATTTTTTCTTCTTCCAATCAAATTATATTTTAATCAAATGTCTTTTAAATGAAATGATTTAAGGCTATGTTGGATAAATTAGTTAATAAGTTAGTTAATAAATAAATCATGTTTATTAAAAAAAAATTAGTGGTGTACCCGTGCGATGCAGCGCGGGTGAATCACAATTCCAAAACATTAGTTTAACCTTGAATCATGTTTCTTTATCATTTACTATTTTATTTCATTAGTTTGCATGTTTAATTTGTAAGTCGACTAATATATAAAGTTGAAGGTATGTTTTTGTCAACTTACGGAACACTTTCCAAAATGCTTAACAGGTATGTTTTTACCGGTGAAATCATCACTCTCACTAACCTTACCAGCTATGATTCTTAGTCATCAAAATGGTATCATATGCAATCAAGGTTGTAAATGGCGTGAGGTGTGGCGAGACCAAACCTTAAGCCTTAGAAGCCATGGCGAAGCCATGGCGTTTTCAAGGCGTGACTTATGACGTAATTTTTGTAATTCATATATATCATTATATATAAAAACATATATTTTATAGTGTTACTCAATGAGTCAATAGTAATAAGCAAATTAAATTATGGTATATATTAAAAAACTCGCAAATAAGACATTAAAAACGTAAACAAAAATCAAATATTGTATTACGAAGTTGTGCATTAGGCTATGGCGTGCTATAAGCTTAATATAATCTTACCTGGTAAGAGCTTGACCGGTAAGACTCTCATTCTTTGTCTTGTCTCTTATCGGGTAAGATTCTCGGCCCTTGTTATGTTAATCCGGTAAGTTAATTGACCCGGTAGGTGTTTGGTAAATGGTCTCTTAAACTTGACTTAAGCCAACAAATATACATCATTAGTGTCTCCTCGAACGAGTTATTGGGCTAGATGACATCAATTTGGTACAAATTAGATTAATATATTTCCCATTGAATCCAGGATCTCAATTCTTGCTTATAAGAGAGTTCAAATTGGGATAAATTAGATTGGAACGTACATGAGAACTAATGATGGTGACTGTTCAAGAACTACTTAGAAACTGTCTCTCGAGCTTTCTTCCAAAATTCATGTTGGTTGCTGCTAATCAATTACTCTACTTGAATACTAATATCATCATTTTGTGTCATTGAGCCCATACAAATATAGAAGGAAAATAAATGCACAAAATTTTAATTACAACTTCCAATTCAAAAGAACACAA